>OZ026524.1:85391552-85991552 GCA_964019695.1 Loripinus fragilis
ACCTCGGTTGTATTATGATAATTGGAGCATATTGTGTAGGTCAGGTCCACAATATACTACCTCAGTTGTATTATTATATTCAGAGCATATTGTGTAGGTAAGGTACACAATATGCTTCCTTGATGGTATTATGAGAATGGGAGCATATTGTGTAGGTAAGGTACACAATATGCTACCTCAGTAGTATTATGATATTCGGAGCATATTGTGTAGGTAAGGTACACAATATGCTACCTTGGTGGTATTATGATAATGGGAGCATATTGTGTAGGTAAGGTACACAATATGCTATCTCAGTATACTGGGATAATCAGTTTTCGCCAACGTAAGCAGATATGGCTCTAAGGATAGCAAAACAAAATACAACCTGACCAGAAAATGATTTTATCATAAAGTTTCAACCTTTTATAATAATGTGTGATACCTTAGACCATCAAAATATGTTTTTTAATTTTCAAAAACTTTGATTTGTTCGTGCACCCGTTTTTCCACCATCTTGAAAATAGTAATCTAAGTTCGACAACTCTTGTTGACCTGAAAAAAGAGGCCTCATAAAGGGTTGGATAGATATAAAATCAAAAGGTATTATGAGACAAACCCCTTTTTTCTTACAATGAACAAAAATTATCGTAAATCTTTTATGATTTAATTTATTGTTATCAAAAATATTTCAGTGACGTTTTTTTTTCAATATTCAATTCAAATTCAGATTGATTTGGGCCCCTAGGTTCATTAGGGTGCTACGACACAGACAGTTAATGAAAAGGTAGACATAAAAGCTTTCTTTTATGTACTTTAGGGATACATCAAGCCATTGCAGGTGAAAAATTGATATAATTTATCAAAAAATCATTTTTTTGGTAATTTTTTTGGTATATGGTCCATACAGCTGCTTATTAGCCAGACCATTGTTTCTGAGTCTTAACATTTATAAGAACCCCCTTATGATAAAATCAATGATTTCCCCACTTGGGACCCCCATACATCACTGGGTTTTCTTACCTCCATCCTGAGGATGTCAACAGAAACGAAGATGGAGGAAGCGATGTATTTACCAGATAAAACATATCAGGATCATAATTTAAAGATTGTGGTTAAAAAGAATTAGCGAAAATGGCGAGAAAACATTGATGCAGGAAAGTGACCATTATTTTACCACTCAGAGAAGCATTTTCTTACTGCTTAACAATTTTACAGACAGCTTTTCTTCTGCCCTTGGAAATCCCCCTTTTCAGAATTAGCCTGTGACTTCACACAAGTGAAAAAACGGTGCGAATGTTCAATTGGCGAAATTACATTCTTGGCGAAAATAGCTTACTCCACTATAGTATTATGATAATGGGAGCATATTGTGTAGGTAAGGTACACAATATGCTACCTTGGTGGTATTATGATAATGGGAGCATATTGTGTAGGTAAGGTACACAATATGCTACCTCGGTAGTATTATGATAATTGGAGCATATTGTGTAGGTAAGGTCCACAATATGCTACCTCAGTCGTAACATGATATTCGGAGCATATTGTGTAGGTAAGGTACACAATATGCTACCTTGGTAGTACTATTATAATCGGAGCATATTGTGTAGGTAAGGTACAAAATATGCTACCTTGGTACCATTTTGGTAATGTGAGCATATTGTGTAGGTAAGGTACACAATATGCTACCTTGGTGGTATTTTGATAATGGGAGCATATTGTGTAGGTAAGGTACACAATATGCTACCTCGGTAGTACTATTATAATTGGAGCATATTGTGCAGGTAAAGTACACAATATGCTTCCTTAGTAGTATTATGATATTCGGAGCATATTGTGTAGGTCAGGTACACAATATTCTATCTCGGTAGTATTATAATAATTGGAGCATATTGTGTAGGTAAGGTACACATTATGCTATCTCAGTAGTAGTATGATAATGGTAGCATATTGTGTAGGTAAGGTACACAATATGCTACCTCGTTTGCATTATGATAATGGGAGCATATTGTGTAGGTAAGGTAGACACTATGTTACCTCAGTAGTATTATGATATTTTGAGCATATTGTGTAGGTAAGGCACACAATATGCTATCCAGTACTATTATTATAATTGGAGTATATTGTGTAGGTAGGGTACAAAATATGCTACCTTGGTAGTAATATGATAATAGGGCATATTGTGTAGGTAGGGTACACAATATGCTACCTTGGTAGTATGATAATGGGGTAGTAATATGATAATAGGAGCATATTGTGTAGGTAAGGTACACAATATGCTACCTTGATAGCATTTTGGTAATGGGAGCATATTGTGAAGGTTAGGTACACAATATGATACCTTGGTAGTATCATGATAATGGGAGCATATTGTGTAGTTAAAGTACACAATATGCTACCTCGTTAGTATTATGATAATTGGAGCATATTGTGTAGGTAAGGTACACAATATGCTACCTCAGCAGTATTATGATATTCGGAGCATATTGTGTAGGTAAGGTACAGGTGGTATTTGATAATTGGAGCATATTGTGTAGTCAAGGTACACAATATGCTACCTCGGTAGTATTATGATAATTGGAGCATATTGTGTAGGTAAGGTACACAATATGCTACCTCGGTAGTATTATGATAATTGGAGCATATTGTGTAGGTAAGGTACACAATATGCTACCTCAGTGGTATTATGATAATTGGAGCATATTGTGTATGCTAGGTACAAAATACGCTACCTTAGTAGTTTTATTTTATTTTTAAGCGTATTGTGTAGGTACGGTTCAGTATAATGGTACTTAGGTAGAATCATAGTGATGGTATACTATTTAAAGTTAGATAACGCTATTTGTTAAGAATTTTTAGAGCAAGAAACTACTGCGCCGAAGGATATGAAGTAAGTGCATACATTAAATCAGCACCATAAATCTGTCAGTAGCAAGCAAATTGTCAAAATAAATTATTCAAGTTTACTCAGTATTAGTTCTGATCATAATCTTAAAACATACATACAATAAATGATTCGTCACCTTTATAATGAATCGTCTCATATCTTTTCGAGCGTCAGCTTACTAGTAAGTGTCAGTGCAGAACATTGTATGTTTCTGTGGTCAATTCCTGAGTTAACCGCGTTCAGAAAGTCTCTATTCCCATGTTAGCCCCATGCCTTCCAACATGTTTCAGTATAACCTGAAATACATGTATGGTTTGGAGAGCTATGCCTTTTGAAAAAAATCAAAATAGTTGCCATGGGAGCCAAATTGGATATCAGAATCGAATGATTCAAGCAATTTTGAATGTCCATGTTGCTCCTATCCCCAAACCACGTTTAGATTCAATCTGACGCAGGGATGGGAAAAGAAGGTCTTTGAAGGATATCAAGATGGCTACATATTATATATTCCAATGGAACAGGTATAGCATTTATGAATGTCCATGGTGCCCTCGACTCATACAGGTTCATTACATTTCTACATTTAACCCCCGGCGTTTCCCCATTTTTCCTTACTACGGTTTCCAAAGGTTGATTCATGCCGGGAAAGAAGCCGAATTTGGAGACAAAGTCTCCAAAATGTTGTGGATGGGGATTAAAGACCACTATAATACAATCATAATGCGGGCATGACTTTAGACATAAGGTTCGTAAGATAGACAGATGGATGTCGAGAGGACATTTTGAAAGAAAGGCAAATACCACGAGACATATTTTCAAGAAGAGCATATTGTGTACCCTCGGACGACCACTGAAATAACATATGTATCGACCCTACACAATATGCTCCACTGGTAGCATATTGTGTATGCAGGGTACACAAAATGCTCCAGCGGAGCATATTGTGTATGCAGGGTACACAATATGCTACTAAAAGGAGCATATTGTGTAGGGGAGCATTTTGTGGACCCACAGTGCAGCCATCTCAATATATATGTCATGAGCGGATCCAGAGGGGTCCAACTTCGACAACTTTTTTCTTTTGTTTTTGTTATTGTTGTTAATTTCTGTGTGTTTTTTTATTAGATAATGAGGGAGAAAGGACCAAATACCACTAAAAGTGAGCCATCATCGGCCCACTAGCGAAACGCCTTTAAATGGCGTTTCGCTGGCGGGCCGATGATGATCCAACATTGAATGCTGGCTTGATAGCTTTGTGATTTTTCAGTGGATCCGGACCTGTATTACTAAGAAACCCTATATTTTTGTGAATTTTCAGAGAGGGGGGATCCGGACCAACTGTCCCCCTCTCTGATCCGAGTATGTATGTAATTACATACTGATGTTGGCATGGGTTCCGAACATGCTGTTCGACATGCTGACATCATTGTGTGTCATATAATTGTCCTATACTTGACCGGTTGCATGGGCGGATCCAGAGGGAGGACAGGGGGTCCGGATCCCTCGCCCCTGAAAAATCACAAAAATATAGGGATTCTAAGCAAAACTTGTCCGGATCCCCTGAAAAATCACACAAAGCTACTAAGCTTGGGTCGTCATCAGCACGACAGCGAAACGCTGGTTATATGGCGTTCAGTCGCTGGCTGGCCATCTTGGGCCCGCAAATAGTGATATTTGTTTGGTTCCTCTCTCTCCCTCATCAACAAAGAAAACGCTTTCAAACTTGGACCCACTCTGACAAAACAGCCTGGATCCGCGCATGGCTTGCAACCTTCGCAGAAATAAGACTGCATGATAAAGGCAAATCTCTTATTTCTTAACCAAAACGTTTGTTGTGGTTACTCATAAAGAACTGTCTCAATGAAGCTGTTCATTTGAGTACCAGAAAAATATGTTTTAACAGATGGATCCGAAAATATGTATAGGCACATATTTATGCTCAAAACTTGTACTTACATGTAAATACACTGCTCAAAATATTTAAAAGAATACCTGATGATTTAACATAGGTGATAATGTTAACCTCTGTCCAATATACAAGTAATGTATTTCACTAAACTAAAAAGCAGACACCCAGTTTCTTTTGCCATTTGTGCTACATGTACGATAGTCAAAGTTTTGGATCAGAAAAAAAATTGATAAAACAATTGCGACTTAAGTTCATGACTCAAATTTTGTAAATTTAAATTTTCCTGAAAATGACGATTTTTCTGGAACTATGTAGAATCTTCCGATTTCGTTAATATTGTAACAGAATGATTTCTGCAACTAGAAAGGCTATCGTCTGTACAGAAATGATGCTGTTGTGGTGCTTGATTGAAGCATCCTCTTAAAATTTGGTTTTGAAAAAAAAAGGTATTTTTTTACAATATTCCATTTTACATAAAGCGTTCCATGGAGATTTCTAGAAAGGGATTACTTCATTTTTATCAACAAGCAGCATCCTTGATGATCCGTCACCAAACTAATCACAGGACAAACATGCTTTTGCCTTATTAATCCAACTCTCGTTATGGGCCAAACTATGAGTGACTTTGTATTGTGATCAATTGCAAAATACGCAGTGTTCCTTTAAATATTTAGAGCAGTGTAGATCTAGACATATGTTTGGCTCATAGTGGAGTGTAGTCAACTCAATAGTCGTCATCAGTAAAACCTGTCTTTTGCGGCCACTCAAAAATAGACAAAGCAGCATTATACAATACTTTGGGCTTCATTAACCCTTAAAGCGCCACCTATAATTTGCAGCAGACGACAATTTAAAATTTTGCTGCTTTTTCAACAATAACAAATAAGGCCTTATGTTTTCGAAAATTAGAAAAGATGTCGCAAAATGTGTCGTCTGCTGCAGTTGTGATGGCGCTTTAAGGGTTAAGCGATAATCACAGTCTTAAAAGTAAAGACGAATGCAAAGGTCAGGAATAGATACAATGTATCGGAAAGTGACAAAAACATAATAAAACATCACACACGAGAGCAACAGGAGCAACTTTCCCTGCAGGTGATCATAAGGCTGCAATAAACAGATAAGCCCGTATAATAAAAACAAACGTGAAACATAAATAACAAAACGGGATCCACAAAAGAACTACAGCCTTGGAACGGCTATATCAGTCATTGCAGTACATATACTTGTAGCCAGTCTAACTCTGATGGCTCTGTTTTAAAACAGAGACATCAGAATTAGACTGGCTACACGTATATGATATGACATTTTGATGAAAAATTGTTTTAAGGACCGGATCCAGTCTACGTAAGTAGCTACTCTTATTTTATAACCTCGACTACATACAGATGTTCGCACGATTTTTGTACAAACCATGCTGCTCGACATGCTGTCAACATTGTCGAAACGTATCCAGCTGTCCTGAACTTGACCTATAACAACTTTTGCCTGGCCTCCAGATAATGCAGTAAAACCTGTCTAATTTAGCCACTCAAAAATAGACAAAACAAAGACAGATGGTAGCTAAACGAAGGTCAAATGTATTGCAGGAGCATTCTGCAATACATCTGACGTATTGCAGGAGCATTCAGCAATACGTGTACATTTGGTCTCATTAAGCGATAATCGGTCTTGAAAACCAATTTTCGGTCTTCTTTTTAAGTAGCTGCTTATGACAGATTTCATTTACTGTAATTACCTTTCTTATTTCTCAACCAAAACACATGGTGTGGGCACTCTAAAGAACCGTATCAATGAGACGGTTCTTTGGAGCACCAAAAACATGTTTTAAACTGATTGATAAGAAAACGAATCACAGATTTATGCTAAAACATTTACTAATCTGCGCATTTGCTTGGTTCATAGCGTGCTACGCTCACACAGGAAACGGTCAACATCGAACGGACTACATACTGATATTGACACGATCTTTTAACAGGCTAATTATTAATAGTGTTAGGGGAAATGAATCACACCCTTGGCATCATGCACCTTTTAAAAACAACAAGTCCAAGGTTTTGACCTTTGAATAAGTTTACAGTCATAACTTGATCGTCAGTCAGTTACCCATGTTGTAAATGAATAAAAATGAAAACATTGATGGGATTCGAACCTGCGCATAATGGAAAAAATGGATTTGCTGCTGGCGGCGACTCTACCTACTGACCTATCCATGCTGAGAACAAATAGTTTTCAAAAGAACATCTCGCTTCTGAATATGGAACCCAAATGTTTTGATTGCATTGTTTACAAACAAACAGATGTAAACATAGCCATACGATCTTTGCAGCGCTATAAAGGTACCTGTACCAGTGGTTAGGCAATTTTGAACATTATTTTATTTTAGAAATGAATAACCATTCGGTGCGAATATTAATAATACTTTCAATGTTTTATTTTTTTCCAGTTTTACTGAAAGTGACAGGTCCCCACACTGGCAGCAACTCTTATATGAGCAAGATCTGACAAAAGGGACCTTCTGGCAATAAAAGACACAATTGCGATATTTACAGAGAAAGAAAGAACCTAGCTGTTGTGAACAATTACAGAAAGTTTGAAGAGATTATCTTTACAAATAAGAATGCTGAGCGATTAAACTCGTATATATGATGTGTTTTAAACTTGACGTCACTTAACGTTGCTAATGATGTTCTGAGGTCAACACCATTGTGTTAACATATGACGCTAATACAAAGACGCTAGGAGCAATATTTCAAGAATGCTCCATGTTTCTGTAAATTTGATGTGTATGCAATTGCACAGACTGCACAAATAGCCCACGTACGCACATCCCGTGTTTACAAAAGCATTTGAAATCAGGTAACCTGTTGTCAAGGAAGTGTGTAGTCCATATGCACTGCTGTTGCCATGGCAACATACATTATACGTATCACTCAATTCTATTGGAATTGTTTGTGCCTTTGATTACATTACATGTTAGATGCAATTTGAGTCTATTGTAATAAGAACATGCAAAATCTTGAAAATTTAGACGTTTTTGAAATTTTGATTACACAAAACTGCTAAAATGCCCGAAGGACCCTTTTGTCAGATCTGCGCTCATATAATTTGTATTACCATTTTATTCATACTTTTTTAATGTATTTACTCGATCTATTGTTCAGATTGTATAACTTTAAAAATAGTACAATTCTATAAGTTGCGATATATTCACATTCAAAGTGTATGTCTATAAATACTAAATAAAGCATATCATTTCGTGATATAGATACACAATGAATTGTAAAAGGTATTTTTCACACTGCACACATGATAAGGATATTTGATCTTACCCATGTTATCTTACCCAAGCTGTCACGTGAGGGCAGTACATTGGTTTTATTGGAACTCACTCGACATAGTCGTCAAATGACGTCATTGTTGTGTTTAAGTGACGTCAACATATCATGTCGCATCTCAGCGTATTCAGGAACTTCCGGGAGTCTTTGTTAAACATGAAAATGCGATATTAAATGGTGAACAAGAAAAGGAATCCATTTGTCGTGTGAGGGTGGAATAGAAATATCCGTCCCTCGGGATCACCGTTTGTCATCCCTCGGCAAGCCTCATGATGCCTAACGGTGATCCTCGGAGCGGATTTTCCTATCATACCCTCACACTCATGATAAATTCTTATATTATTGAATTCGCTTAGACAGATTTTCTCTGGTACATGTCCCATGGTGACGTTTGAACTATATGCGAGAAATATGTCTTTTGCCTGGGAAATGTGAAACATTCAGACGTAGTCTGCAACTAAATGACAAAGCCGAAAACGATTAGATCTTTGGAATTGTTGATAGGCCAAATCAATATTGAAAGATTGATTCTTGTACCGGAAAATAATTAGATAAATACAAAAGCATGATACAAATAGTAAAGCCCCATGAGAAAAAGGTTCTTATTGCGCATACGTAAATTAATATTTTTAAGGTGTACGAGTGCGTGAAATGTACAAAATATGAAACCTGTGCAATTGCACAGGTTTCACATTTTACACATTTCTCGCAAGTGTAACAGTAATATTGTACACATTCATTTTAATTTCAGTGCACACACACTTCATATTTTGCTCCATTCCTACGATTGTGGCAACAAAAAGAACAAGCACATGCATTTTAAAGGCCTATTTTTACACTATAAAAGTGGTACCACTTTTTGAGGGCTATTCCAGAAAGATCACAAGCTTATCAATCTTTAGGAGGAGATGGTGACCTCATTTCAGGGCATAATTAAATGGTCCCATGAAGGGTTTAAATATTTCTAATAAGTATTGATATTTATCTCAGTGAAATATATTTTGTTTTATACAGGTAAGTTACTCTTGTGACCCCTATGGTCCAGCCCCTTATCAGCTTATCCGCTAATGACCTCTAATGGACAGAACATTAGGCCTTTAAGTAGTTTTACGGGGACGTTTATTGCCAAAAATCAAAGTATGCATTTTATGGAAGCAAATTTGATTCATTTTAGTACTTAAGATTGGAAAAGGTAAAATAGACAAACAGTGAAGATCCAGATGATTTAAATGGACAAAATAAAGTCATTTGTGATTCAGGAACAAGCCCTCAAAGTACGAGGGTCATCCAATAAAGAATGAGACTTTTTGGTACTCGGGATCTGTTCAACATCAGCTATTCTAGAGAGTTATATCTGTTTTCGAAATTTCTACACTTTGAAGAAGTAGTTCGTGTTAAAATGGCTGTTTGCTTTGAAATGATAGTGAGCCGAACATAAACCACAGTGCAGTTATTCAAAAATATGTCTTTTGTTGCCAATTTTCATTCGAAAGTTGAATTTTTACTGAGTTAATGGTGTTTTTGCAAACTGGGATGCTCACGTATCACTTTTTAACGGTTATTCGGTCATTTCAGGAACAGTAACTCTTATTTAATTGTTTTCTATGAATGGACACTGCATACCAGCGTGATTAGTCTGGTTCCCTCCCCTTGATCTACCTATCTAGTCGAATTGAGACGATAACAGGGCACCAGTTTACAGCGTGATGCGCGTATGAATATCGCTGTTAATCAGGTCAACCACGCCTCGTAGTGTATTCCAATGAATGGAAATAAGCCGTTTCATGATAAGACCTGCCTTTCAGAATTTTAAAAGACTACTCTGTTTAATCATGTTAATACAAGGGCTAAAGTTAGTTCTCAGAAATTTGATGTCGCAAGTTGAGCTATCATACCTTACATGTATAACCAACAGCAGTGTGCACGTGCTGGTCATTGCATAAGGATATATCTCGGTCACGCATACATGTCATAAACTGAATGACCTGGCGCTTTCACATCGTTCCTTGATTAGATTTCTTGTAAATGTTATAGTATTTGGGCCAGCTCATTTAATTTATCACACCCTTTAAACATGAAAGCGCAGCCATCCACTATATTTCGGTCTCTGTATTCTTCCTGCTTGTACGCTGTTCATATAAACATAAATGCGGCAGATAACGTAATGCATTTAACATGCGTGAAGTAATCATGCATGCACAGCCATCAAGTGGGTCTATACACCTAATTTTCGGCCCATATGTTCGTCCAAATGGTGCCTGCTTAAGTCGTCTGCTGCACATAGTTGATAACTTTATTTGCTTATGTTAGTACAGAGGCAAACTCAAGTGTTCAAGTGTTTAATAGAGTCGGATCTGGAATGCTCTCTTTTCAGTACATATTTTTGTCCACAAATATTATTTGCCCGATTGTTGTTAGTTATTTCCCTGTAAGTGTTCTTGCTAGTATGCACGCATGTGCAGTCTGTTCTTGAGCTTTCGGTACTCAGCCTGGGTAGTGTTTAATGCAGACGGATCTTTGGAAATTTTATATAAAAAATAAATAAATAAAAGAAAGTCAGCACCTATTTGTGAACACAATAATTATTTCAGAAAAGAGCCCAGTTTGTTTGTTTTTTTTGTACTAGTGAACGCTCTTGCGAGAATGCGCGCATGTACGATTTCGTGGAAAAATCAATGCAGTCGGAACTTTGGCAAGTTTATAAAACAATCAGACCCTATCAGAATATGCCGACCCACCCTAAAACCAGACCGAAAACGACCCAGCCGAAACTACCCATGGCCGGAAACCTATGTTTAATGAATGTGCTACATCCGCTTTCCAGCCTCAAGGCAGTGACCGATATATAGGTCACTGGTCATTGCTACCACGTCGTGTAACAGAACCCATTCATAGTTCCCACTCAACCAATGGTTACTTCCCTTTGGAAAAGTGGTCAGCCATGTTGTAGGTCAAAAATCAATAGACCACATAGTGGAAAACTAGAAAATCTATTTTTTTTTACTAAGTAAGAACATTTTTTCGAGTTAAACTAAACATGTTTATTTTTGAATTCCATTTTTGCATAAATCATTGGAACTGTCACGACACAAGTATGCGGAGATTTTTAGAAAAATAGGTATTTTTATTTTTTGCCTATTTGTCTTATTGATTTTTGACCATCAAGATGGCTGACCTATGTTTCAAAGGGAAGTAACTATCGGTTGAGTGGGAACTATCAATAACGGCTTCTTTGATCTTAAACATTGCTATCAGCGAGCCTCTGCTGATAACATAAGCAGAAAGTTTGGTCCCAGATCTGGTCCGACAAAGAGTTTAAAATTGATCAAACCTGACGGTTTTCCTGACTTTTATCATACATTTGAATCTACATGTAATACAAAGGCGCCGATGGGACTGCGCGGGCGCTCAGGGTGGTCCCTGCTTTTAACAAAGTCGAGTTCTCGCGGCTTTTAACATTATATAGGCGTCTGGTAAATAAAGCAAATTTTGATAATCTCAAGGTCTATTCTGTTTTCAAATACAGAGCCAAAACCATGCTCTATAAGTTCCTTACATGCGTATATGAGCAGTTAAAGGCCTCAACTTAAACGGTAAGATTTGCCTTATGCGATTCTGTCTTATAAGACTCCTTCTTTGTATAAATACCTGGAGATAGTTTCATCACGGAGGGAGGTTTCATTGTTGTTTATGTAAAAATGATTAATTGATTGAGTGAAAAATTGATTGATTGTGTTTGTGTATTCGGTTTGTTGATACATGTACTCACATGTAGCTTGTGATGTAATGGAAGAACGAACTCTTTATCGGCTAAAGCCGAGTTCATTGATATGGCACTTAATGCCATATCTTTTCTTGTTTCTATAGCGCTGTGAATTTACATGCTAGACTTATGAAATCTAGTTCACAGTTATTTACGTCTTTCTGGCTGATCATGTGTTCCATATTCGACGTGTTACATCGTTCCAACTTTTGATGCTAGGCAACATTAGAAGACTAGATAAACATGGGTGGACGGCTCAGTAAAGGTGATCACCATGGCAACATATTAAGCTGTATAGTTTATTTTCTACTAATACTTATATATGCTAATACAATTTGTCTATAAAACAAAGGGGAAAGTAATTTTTCAAGAGTCTTGCGCTGTTACCATGGAAACAAGGGGTAAAAATCAAGTTTTCAAGAAAAATCTGGTATTTTTCTACTGACCTATTGGCTTTAAAAGTTAATATCAAATTGTCGAAGGCAATTAGAGTGAACAGGGTTATGTTCATCTATCAGCTGCATATAACGATACATTTTGTACGATATCCTTCCCTAACATAGTAACCATAGCAACGCAAAGTAACGCGTTTATAAAAATCGAGTTACTCGGTTGCTAGGCAACCAAAATAAAGGATATTTTTTAGTTGCTTCTTCTTTAAATGCATTTATGTAACACTAAGATTCTTCAGTTGAAGAAATGATAAAAAGAGGTTAATTTATATCAATAATCGAAATTAAAAGTCTTTGAATGACTGTGGTATTGCAAAAAATAATATAAACGTGGCCATGCATCTTCAAGTCCTTCCACAAAACATCCCGTTACTATGGCAACTGATCCATCACAAACATATTGTTTCTATTCCTGAATTGCTAAGATATCATACTATATTTATGGCTAATTTTAATTAATTGCATCCTCAGGTTTTCAGACTATGAAGAAATTCTCGTTCTTTATTGGATGACCCTCGTATTCTAGTATGATATGGTGC
The DNA here is from genome assembly GCA_964019695.1 of Loripinus fragilis. Classification (NCBI taxonomy): domain Eukaryota; kingdom Metazoa; phylum Mollusca; class Bivalvia; order Lucinida; family Lucinidae; genus Loripinus; species Loripinus fragilis. Next base: position 85,404,417 of record OZ026524.1, read on the forward strand.
CAATTTGAAGGAAACAATTTGTGCAATTTTGGTAGAGGGCATTATGAAACATATTCATGTGAACTTATTTTGAATTTGGACCGATGGTTAAGGAGGACGACGGGCGTGGGACGAAGACCGATCGCAATAGCGCACCTTGAAATATAAAATGTGATCGAGCCATTGAGGTCTTCCTGTACATGGAACGGGGCAAGTTGTCCGAGACAGTTTTTGAAATAACTTTAATAGGCAAAACAAAGATCTTAAAGACATGGTAGCTTCATGCAGGTCGAAAAAATTGCAAAATGCTCCAATTAATGCAGGTCGAAAGCATTGCAGAATGCTCTCTTGGAGCATTCTGCAATACTTTTGGCCTGCATTAAGCGATAATCGGTCGTGAAAACCAATCTTTTCTCTTCTTTTGAGCGCCCGCTTAAGAAGGTTTTACTGTATTTCTTATTTCCTCCATTGTGGGTAGTTGTGAGAGAAGCACATCTTACTTAAAAGCTAAAAATGGGTCTATGGAAAAACATTTGCAGGTCTGGGTCCTAAACACGTAGCGAGATTAGTTAAACTAAAACCGCGAAAATGTTTGACACGACTATTGAATTGTTTCTTATTTTACATTTCAATGTTTTCGATAATTCTCGAACTGCAGATCTAAATAAGAATGCATATAGCAAAACCTATTTTGCGTTTATGTTATTTGACCCCTGTCGTTTACAATAATATATAAACAAAAGCATGAATGTAAATTAACGGCACGAAACCCATGCACGGCAGTCGTGTCATATTTCAAATAATTACATTAAATACTTTCCTTTTGTTTCAGTGAATATAATTTGCGCTAGGGTAATTGCAAGTTCTGATACACAAAGAGGTAATTACAAATGTAAATGCGTGATTCAGCAATCTCCCAGTCATGTTTTCTATTTATAATGTGTGGCTCCTTTAACATAAAATACTGTGCTTTTTTAATTGCAGTTTATATCGAATTTGCCAGCGTACTTTTCTCCATGCATTTCGTCATATTTAGATATGTTGACCAAATTATTTCCGCTAACTCACTGAACATATACGTCCTGCTTCTAAGACAGACTGTCTAGTGCCAGTTCAGTTCTCGTCGTTCGGCCACTGAGGAGGTGACAGTCAAACCACTGATACATAGAGAATACTAGGTGAGTGTCTTTTGATATCAAGTTTACCAGGCAATGCTTTGAGAACGCTTGTTGACATCGCGAGGCTTGCCGAGCGATTCAACATGCGTTCTCAAAGCCGAGCCTGGTAAACTTGATATCAAAAGTCGCGAACCTGGTATTCTATTTATCAGTTTACCCATTGTTGAACACTCTTCAAGCTAGCAATTATGACGAAATTTTTGATTTTTGTGTTGATTCAGCATCATAAGCGACGTCATTCAAAAAGTGCAACGTCATCATGACCTGATAAAGGTAACATGCCGTGAGAAAGGAAACGTTTATTAGGTTATGTTGAAACAATACAGTTATTATTAGGGGTGACTGATAAATACCATTTCAGGAACAATTTGATGTTTTTCACTAATCGATATTTTTGCTAGCGACGCTTTCGAGATTCAAACCTGCATGTGTGGCAGAGGTATCTAGCTAGTCAGAGCTAACAGCAAACGAAAAGTGTCATAAAATACCCTATAAGTCATGTTATTTTTTAGCTAATTCTAGTTCATGTACTATCACTGAAGAGTGTGTTCAAATGATAATGACTCTACTGTCGTGCCAACCAAGAGTGACAGTGACGTAATACTTTGTTTACACTTTTTAATTAAAACATTAACTTGTACACTCCACTTGACCTAACACAAATCGATAGATCACTTGTGTATTAATCCTATCCGTAGGATAGGATTAGTACACAAGTGATCTTTCAATAATAAATCCCTGATAAATTTGTAAACAAAACATGATGTCACTGTCACTCTTGGCTGGCAGGATAGTAGCAATACAAATGTATGTTTGACTGCTAAGTCGTTAAACAAGGTTGTCGATATCATAAGTTCGTCAAGCATTTTCTAAACTCTACCACAGACACATAGAGTCTGACTGAGGTGTAGTGCTGGCATCAGTCTGGATTGGTTCTGTCATGTATATAAGCTTTCCTCACTTCCTGCAAAACAAAATAATACAGATATACAAGTATGGAGAAAGAATTCAATGCAAAGTTCAAAATATGTACCCTTCTTTGTTTGAATTGCCCCGAGAGGTTATCCTACTTTAATTCATCCTGCTGAATTGAGCCCAGATCATCTTAACAACATATTATACCTGGCCACGAGGTTATAAAACTTTAGTTCATTCTCGGACTCAAAATAAACCGCAAAGATTGGCTGCTTGCGGACACATGTCCGCAAGCAGCCAGTCATTGCGCTTTATTGTGATTCTGAGACTGCACTCAAGTTTTATAACCTCAAGGCCTGATCTGGATCTAAACTGTTTGGCATTCACTCATTCATCAAGAGTTCTTTTGTATAGGACCTATGTAAATCCATTTCTTTTCGGTCGGTCTTTCTTGCGATTGTTATAGATTAACGCTAAAGCACTTTTCACGAGGTTTTACGTTTTAAGCACGCATTTCGTGAGAATGTGTCTAAATATAGTATTAAGTCACGCTTTTTCTGAGTGAGCTTTAAGCAGATTCTATATAAGGAATATTAGGTATGTATAATTCAGTCGACGTTTCTGCTTCACAAAAGTAAGAGGTATTTCTTTTTGTTCGTCAAATCTTTGCCGTGTTTCGAGAAAACATTTGTTAAGAAAAACTTAAGTTATGCAAAAACATTAACATAGATAGGGATATTTTTCTTTTTTAACTGAGCTCTTAATAGACATTTACGAAATACATTGCTTTCCTCGTACGTCCGTGCGTATGTGAGATCCCCTGTCTTTCTTTTCTTTTTGTCAAAAAATCGGGTCTATTTTAGAATTTGTAATCCGCTTGAGATATTTCGAAGGAATTTCATACATAATGGCAAATGCATGTATTGCTTCCCAAGTACGTCCGTGTATATGTCCGTTCATCTGTCTGCATTCAGTTTTGTCAAAAACAATGCGTGTACTTTAGAATTTGTTAATCATTTGGGAAATTGAGAGGAGTTTCGATGGATTTTATACATTTCGGTATAGATGTTGCTTCCGCCGTACGTTAATGTGTAAAAAAGTTAGAAGTCTGCATTTTCGTCACAGAATCGTGTGTAAATCGCTTGGACATTTCGATAGAATTTCTTAAATTTGCGAAGTATGATGAGACGCTTATTGTGCAAGATATAATTCTGTTTCTGTACGTTTGTCGAACAAAAAATAAGTCCGGATCCATAACTCAGACTAGTATATTTTTGAAATAATTCCAGTTGATTATCAGAGTTTAAATGCGTTTTCTTGTCCAATCAAATATATGAAAACTACATATACATGTAAAAACACTATATAGGTCATGTCGAACTTGCGTATTTCGAATACACTGTTTTTGTGGATAATGTACATGTATTTGTGCTTTGAAATTATTACTGTATAAACCAAAAAAAAAAAAAACTCGGTCATATCGATTTTTGTTTTGATCCAAAAACTAGCTTTGCGTTTGTTAAGCACTGTTTGAGCCGAAGTCAAAATTTTTGGCCATCGTTCAACATTTTAACTGGCAAACCAATTTACCACATTTTCATTAAACAACAGTCTTTAACCGTGCCAAGATTATTCATTATTATATGGAATCGTCACATTGTGAATATATGTATGTCGCCTTTGTTTAATGTGACTTGATCAGCTGTTTGTGTGAACTACCCGACCTAGACCTTTCGTAATCACGCTGATAAGTATCCAACAAGTAATTTTGATTGGATCATCAAATGAACGAACAGTTGTTTGTTTTTATGTGTTTTCAGCGTCTTTTTTGACGAGATTATTTTCAAAAGTGTTGAAAGTAGAAAACGAAAACGTCTATAATTTACAATTCGAATCCAGTGAGGACTTGCGTATAGTTTGTACATGCACATTGCAAGACGTGTATGTCGAAATCCGGATGAATCGAAATATTTCCTCTTTTCTTTGGACTTTGAGATAATGAGGTTGACTTGTAGCTTGAATAAGTTTAAAAAGCAGTGCACAAATACGGATACACAACATGTCGGAACAGTTTTGAGGGATACTCGTTAATAATTCAATACTATGGGTAAATTAGAGTGGTTTAATTTTGCAGAACAGTCACATGCAGATTAATTGTTTTGTTTTGGGAGACTGAGCTTTAGATAGTCCTTTTATCTGAACGTTATAGTCCTTTTATCTGAACGTTATTCAAAGTGAATATCAAATTTGGATTATACATGGGTATAATTAAGATATCTTTAAGAACAAATAGGGACTGCGTTCGAAAATAGCGATTTTGTTCAAAACAATGCGTGTTCATAATCGAGAAAACAAGTATGGAAGTAAATACGTCATTTTTGTGTTAATATATTAATACAGAACAGAACAGAACATATATTTATTGACGTTAACAGAACAAATATTTTAATGACGTAAACTGTACAGTTTCTTGTCATACACACATCCAAATAATAATCAGATTCATACATGGTCACAATAGACGTATACATGATTTGACAACAAAGTCTTAAATTGTTCACAACAACTATAGAATCTATATATGTGCTCCAATATCAGTTACATGAGTATAAATCAGGATTCTGTTTTCAGAGAAAATACAATCTTAATAGTAAATTATTGTCTACCGAAATATCACATGAACAGGAGGCTGAGCCCAGTTTTATTAGAGAAAAACGAACAGGAAATCTAATAAGTTAAAAAGTGTGTTAAATTCAAATACAAAGACTTTCAAATATTACAAGAAAAGGAGGTTATATGTAATTTTCGAGGAACATGTAAACCCTTAGATCTGATCTAGTCGAAACGAAATATACTGACATACCGATATAATCTGTCCTTTTTTCAATGGTTACTTTGATTTTTTATTCTGTATGCTCTAATACTAATCGGATGCTGATAAAATAATGAGCATGTATAGCAAAACTAATGCGCTCAAGAAATCAAGTTTTGACTTTATCATGCATATGCTGAATACTGCGTTATGGGGACGTCAACGTCAAACTTTAAACGGCTATTTTTTGGTAAAAAATGGGAATAATTTTTAATTTTCAACTGCAACGGTAACAGCAGACAACAGAAAACAGTGTATTTAAGAAATACGAATATCAAACGGCTAGTTATTGACGGAGGAAATCGATTTTCCATATCAAAGTTACGTTTTCAACTTTACTTCATCTTCAGTTCTCCACTGATGGCAAATTTGTCAAACTTTATGGCGGCAATTTGTTAGGCAATCTCGAAACAATACTTCCGATTTGGTTTACTTTTTCTAAACACTCAAGCTTCCTGTACAATGTAAATTAACTGAAAAAGTGTGAACGCTAGAGGGACGTCGAGCTTTGGTGACTGCCATTCTAAATTTCATTTGCTTTGTTTTAATGGAGATGTTTGTCATGACCTATGACCAAATTTTAAATCTTAACCAAATTAATAACGATCCTGGGATCAATTAAAAACTGTCAGATTTCTTTTGTAGTTGAGTATACAAGAAATGACCAAAGGATAACATACAATTTATGATTATTATAATCCCAAGATTAACCCATTTAAGCCAAATGGACCCTCCTACCCTTATCAGTAGGATGCGCTGTAGTTCCTGAAATAGTATGGGTAAAGAAATGTTCATCTTGGAAACGGGACAACTAATTTATTCCGCTGTTAAAAAGAAAAAATCGAAGTTCATACGTATACTGTTCATATAGTATAGGCGCGTTTTAATTTCAAGTTGAAGTTCTATTTCAAGTCTGTGTAAAGAAACTTGATCATGGTATTAGTCTACAAGCAAGTCCATTATGTCAATAATGTAGTGTTACAATTAACATGGATAAGTTATCAGTTACCCGTACTATCTACAAAATAGACTCCAGTTGAATTTTATTTTATTCTGTATAGATGTACCACGACTTCTGAGAGTCGACCTTTGGATCATTGTATTTCAAGGGATTGATGCGTAATGCGTAACACGAGCCAGTCGGACTGGGACATCTGTTAGTGTCAAAATATTATGGTGGGTGTAAGTTAACGAAACAACAAAAAAAAAAAAAAAAAAAAAAAAAAACATCCCAATTTCTAGATACGCGTTTTCAATATTGTAAATTCAGTCGCGCTTCAATGATCTTTGTTTATCTATAGTATTATTAGCTTCGTATTGACATAGGACTGTTATACGTTGTTCGCTGTTGACTTTCTGCGTGAAATAACTTGTTTGCATTGTATTGTATCTCCGTATATTTTATTGTATTGTATTGCAATAGTGATCATAAGTCTTAATTTCTAAGGTATTAACTACTGAGATGAAAATGGCAAATAATTGTCAAGTAGTTCGGGTCAAAGGGTATGCAAGCTGGAGCATGGGAGTTCTATTATAATTTAAAATCTTTCTTTTGTTATTAAATGAAAGAAATGGAAATGTGGTTAATTTCTTCTTATAATATCAGTTTATTTCAAATATAGAGGCCAAAAAGTTTATAAAGACCATGTTTTGAATAAGGGATGAATTTGTCCATCATTTGTGTATGAATTGAAAGGAAATTTTTATCATAATGCATAGATTTTGCAATTTTGCAGCAGAATTATGGATTTGATTGGTGTTAATTGGGGATTTTATATGCATTATGGCTTTAACGTTTAGACTGAATTGCGCTGAGGTGGGATTTTAGTCAGACTCTTTCGACAATTAAAGTGATGATTTACTATTTAAATTGAGTTCAAGGGTATGATGTTTCAATACTCATTCGGTTGTTATCTTCAATTTTATGTCGGTAATAATGAGTTGCTGTCTGTAGACAGAATCGATTCATAAATGATATTATCCAGAATTTGATATACAGTTTTAGTGGGTGAAAATTTTTTCATAGAACCAAATAAGTTGTATATCAGATGTTTTAGAATCTAGTCTTAGTGGGGGAATATTACTCATTAACTAAATAAGTGGTTTATCAGTTGTTATAGCATTATGATATATGAAGATGCAGTGCTGTTTGCGTTTTGGGGGGAAAGATACAGCAGAATCTACACAGAAGCCAAAGTAACATAGAATTTGGGGTTGACTTTACGGGAATTTTTCAGATGATTCTTGTTTGGCTGAAAGGTATTTGAGCATGTAATGCTATACTAGTCTGCATTTTAAAGAATTTTGCTGATGAGATACAGGATATCTTTAAGCTTTCTTCATGTGTAAACGGATAGTTAAGTCGCTCCTGTTTTGCAGAGGGTAATTTTAAATGTTTCTTATTTGTGGTTGTGTTAGATCAGGGAAGTAACTTGGATGGGTATTCAAGATGGATATTATTATTTTGGCTCGGGTCAGAGAATGTTTTAGTTAAATCATGTCAGTTTTAGTATGCTATGTAAGGTCGAGAATAATTTCTTTTTCTTATAAGTTGAATGAAACCAAATTTGAGTTTTTTGAATAATTTCAGCCTATGCTGCTTTCAGATTGACATAAGGAAGTGTTTTCACTGCTTGAGATTCGTTCATAATAATAAATGATAAATGATGGGAAACAAAACAAAACATATTTAATGTACATGTTTGTAATAATGGAACTGTTTGTTCTAGCTTGAAGGTCAAGATGTAAAGTTGAATGTTTAGAGAGAATGTGTGTTTCTTATTTTGTTCAGTATAAAAAGGAACATGCGGTTAAAGCTAGTGCTCTTTTGGCTCAGGGTCAAAAAAAAAAAAAAAAAAAAAAATCACCAGAAAGAAAATGGCTTGGGCCATTATAGAAATGATATCAGTATATAATAAAACAAACAGTTGTTTATCCAGCACCATTGAAAAAGTTGTTTATTCGGCCTAGGTCTGTCAAAAGTTGGACTCAGAAAAGTTATTTATCCGACCCTGATGGGAGAAAAGTTGGTCTGAGAAAAGTTGTTTATTTGGCCTGGGTCGGAGAGAGGTTGTTTATCCGGCCTGGCTGGGAGAAGAGTTGATCTGAGAAAAGTTGTTTATTTGGCCTGGGTCGGAGAGAGGTTGTTTATCCAGCCTGGCTGGGAGAAAAGTTGATCTGAGAAAAGTTGTTTATCTGGCTCGGGTCGGAGAAAAGTTGGTCTGAGAAAGGTTGTGTATCCAGCCTGGGTTGGAGAAAGGTTGTTTATTCGGCCTGGGTCGGAGAAGAAATGTTTATCTGGCCTAGCTCGCAGAAAAGTTGATCTGAGAAAAGTTGTTTATTCGGCCTGGGTCGGAGAGAGGTTGTTTATCTGGCCTAGCTCGGAGAAGAGTTGATCTGAGAAAAGTTGTTTATCCAGCCTGGGTTGGAGAAAAGGTGGTCTTAGAAAAGTCGTTTATCTGGACTGGGTCGTAGAAAGGTTGGTCTGAGAAAAGTTGTTTAACTTGCTTGTGTTGGAGAAAGGTTGAGAAAAGTTGGTCTGAGAAAAACTGTTTATACAGCCTGGATGGGAGGAAATTTGTTTATCCGGCCTGGATCAGAGAAATGTTGGTCTGAGGAAAGCTGTCTATTTGGCCTGAGTTCAGTGGAACGTTGGTCTGAAAAAAGTTATTTATCCGGCCTGAGTCGGGGAACAGTTGCTTGTCAGTCCTGCGTCTGAGCAATGTTAATTACAGACCTGGGTGAGTAGAGAAAAGCATGGGTTTTGTAATATTTATATTTATTATACATATATGCGTAGGTATAAAAACTCAGGAAACGCTTTCTGTTCATAGGAAATTAGAAATTTAAACATAAATCCACTTCTTTGTTTTGTCGAAAATCTGAAGCAGAAGCGGCATTCCAAACAAAACCTGTGTTTTGTTTCTTTTTCTCTAAAGAATAGTTTTTGAATTGTAAATCTGGTTTGCAATGCAGGATCTAACCTTTAGAGTGTTAGAAAAGACTATATTTATTTTCGGACGATCAAAGAGAGGGAGAAAATAAGATTAGTTACACACTTAGCATTTTGACGTGAATGGTGTGGGGACGCATAGTCTCATTAGATCAATTTTCAAATGATAATTACGAAGCTCCTCTCGGAATGATGTTCAGTTGTGGACACAGTCAGTACCTTTAGGAAAGGGTTAAGGTTGGTGTGGGTAAGGGTTAGGGGAAGATAAAATATTTAAGTTCACACGTTCACGTAAACTATACAATCTACTAGAGCAACACTCTCAATGGTGACCCTGACCTAAAGTGTTCATCGGTGTGTCAGTGCTTGCTGTGTGTCTTTGGCTTGGTCCACCGTGGCTCAACTAGGGATTTATTTTTGCTCTGACTGACCGTGAGTTGACTCCGAGAGCCATTTTCTTTGTTTTATCACACTATGTTCCTTGATTTGATTGTTTCCCTGTGATGATACATTTCAAAGGTTATGAAGACTCCACGCGAGCTAAACAAGTATTTGTGTTTTGACAGCAGCAGAGTTTAGGGCAAAGATTCAGCATCCTTTCCTTTTAGAGTAACCACTATAAGACCAGATAACTACTTTAAATGTCCTCAAATTAAGAACCCACCAACATTAAACAGGCAAATGAGCCACGTAAGCTTAGAAAACCATTGATACATACCATTTCAAGAACAATTTGATGTTTTTCACTAATCGATATTTTTGCTAGCGACGCTTTCGAGATTCTAACCTGCATGTGTGGCACAGGTATCTAGCTAGTCAGAGCTAACAGCAAACGAAAAGTGTCATAAAATACCCTATAAGTCATGTTATTTTTTTAGCTAATTCTAGTTTATGTACTACTACTGAATAGTGTGTTCAAAGGATAATGACTCTAGCAACAGAAACATATGTTTGACTGCTAAGTTGTTATATAAGGTTGCCGATATCATAAATTCGTCAAGCATTTTCTAAACTCTACCACAGACACTCAGCGTCTGACTGAGGTGTAGTGTTGGCATCAGTCTGGATTGGTTCTGTCATGTATATAAGCTTTCCTCACTTCCTGCAAAACAAAACAATAGTCTTTTTAAGATATGTGGAGAAAGAAATCAATGCAAAGTTCAAAATATGTACCCTCCTTTGTTTGACCTATCCCGAAAGGACAGCCTACTTTAAGGACACCGGGTTCAATTTTATTGTGAGAAACCTGCCCAAGAGAATTTAATCATACTGCTACAACTTATCAAGTAAAGCATTTCTGATCAATTAAGGGGGAAAAAATGGTACCTCACCGTGGTTGGGAAAAAGTTAGGGTCGTTTCAAAAGTACCCTAAGAAATGCTTATTTTTGCATTGAGGTTAATGGAAAAAACTAAAATTTTAACATAAATGAGGAAATTAAAGATATATCTGCCCAAGAGAAATTAATGAATTTTAGATATATTATGAACCTAAACATAATCTGTTAAAATTAGAAATAAAAATCAAAGGTCACCGTCTTATATGAAAAGGGGGTCATCCTAAAAGTAGTATTTTTACATTAAAATTAGTACCTTGGATGGATTTTGTTTAATTTTGAATACAAAGAGTTAGATTTATTTAAGCAATAACTTTAATCATGCCTATATTGTGTTGAAAAATTGGTAAGAGGCCAAAAATCTAAAAAAATAAAAGAAGGGTCGTTACAAAAAAGAGTTTTAATTATGAAAATGTCAATTTTGATTAATTTTGACATAAATGCTGGAATTTAATGTATATCTGCCCAAAAGAAATAAATCACTTTCATAAATTTGATGAACCTTAACATAACCTGGAAAATTATGAAATAAAAATCAAAGGTCACCACAGTATATGAAAAAGGGTCGTCCCATAAGTAATATTTTGGCATAAAATCAGTACCTCTGATTGATTCCCTGGAATTTTGAATGGAACAAGTAAGGTTTGCTTTTGCAATAACACTAATTATGCCTATGCAGTGTTGGTCAATTAGTTAGAGGCCAAATTTCTACCAAACTCTAAAAGAAGGGTCGTCAAAAAAGGTTTTTAATTATGAAAATGTCAATTTTGATCAATTTAGACATAAATGAGGAAAATTAAGATATTTCTGCCCAAGAGAAATAAATAAATTTTAGATATAAAATGGCCCTTAACATAGTCTGTTAAAATTTGTCATAAAAACCAAAGATCACCGTTGTATTTGAAAAAGGGGTCGTCCTAAAAGTAGTATGTTTATATCAAAATCAGTACCTTTCATGGATTTAGTGTAATTTTGAATACAAAGTTTTTGATTTTCTTAAGCAATAACTTTAATTATGCTTATACTGTGTTGAAGCATTAGTAAGAGGCCAAAAATAAAAAAAATAAAATAAAATAAGGGTCGTTACAAAAAGGATTTCTGATAAATAAATTTTCAATTTTGATTAATTTTGACATAAATGCCGGATTTCAGGTATATCTGCCCAATACAAATAAATGACTTTCATATATTTGCTGAACCTTAATATAAACTTGAAAATATGAAATAAAAATCAAAGATTTCCATAGTATATGAAAAAGGGTCGTCCCAAAAGTAATAGTTTTGCATAAAATCAGTACCTCTGATTGATTTTGTGTAATTCTGAATGGAACAAGTTAGATTTACCTAAGCAATAACTTTAATTATGCCTATACTGTGTCGGTGAATTAATAAGAGGCCAAATATCTAAACAATAAAAAAGGGTCATCACAAAAAGGATTTTTTGATGACGAAAATGTCAATTTTGATAAATTTCGTGCATAACTGCATTGTCATGCAAATAAAGGACATTTTCTCATACTCAATCATCTGCTGATTTTTTTTTGAAAATGGAGTTTTGTTAAGAATCCAACTAAGATTCACAAATGTGTGCTTAAATCAAAATCGTATGAAAGGGTCATTCCATAAGTAACTATTTCTGATAAGATTTAGATTGATAGATAACAAGTAAAATTTGAGACGAACGATGAAATGGAAGATAACCTGCAATTGAGAAATCAATCTTTTTTGTACATTTTTTGAAGATTGCCATGCTCTTGTTAAATACAAAAAAGAAGGTAATCACAGTATTAGAAAGTGGGGGTTGTTTCAAAAGTGGCAATTTAGTATAAAATCTTTGTTTTTATGAACACCGGGTTCGATTTTATTGTGAAAACCCTACCCAATAGAATTCACTCATACTGCTACATCTTATTGAGTTGAGCCTTATTGAATAATCAAGGGGGGTTAGGGTACCTCACCATGATTGGGAAAATTTTAGGGAAGTATTTTTATCAATAACTGCTTTAAAGCTAAGTTCTGTTTGATTGTATTGATCTGGAAAATAACTACAACAATAACAGGTAGAACTAAGATTCAGCACTGGCAAAATTTTGACCTCAGATTGTTTCAGTAGGAAAATATAGTAAGTGTAGGTTTACACCAAAAAGGGTGGCAGCTCAACTGCCATTTCATATGGTAAGTACTGTAAGTGTAAGTTTACACAAAAAAGGTGGCGGCTCAACTGTAACATGACAACTCATAAAGCATCATGGCGAAAGCTGGTGTTTCCTTTTTAAAACATTTCTGAATGTCCAATATTTAGGATCCCTTTGTGGGATAGAAGAGGTATATTCCAGGGTTGTACAAGCCAGATTTGCATGTTATATTCACAGCCCATGTGAAAGAAATAAGTATTAGCTTTGCAAACATCCAGCACATGAGACTGAAACTATAACCTTCAATATGTTAATCCACCATAAGGTCCAGATAATTCTGCTATAGCCTTCAATTATCTAAATCTACCATAATAATTATTATGTGGGTATTCAAAAGAACGGTTGTTTTAGAATCAAGACAACTCGCCTACATGATAACTTGGTGACACAGCTTTGAGCCAACATGTTGGACATGAAACATCGTTTGCCTAACTGCAATGTAAAACACTCTAGCTGCAATGGGAACAATTAAAGAAAATATTTTTATTGCAAGTTTCTGACAAGTATATTCATTTTTAAGATAAAAATCATTTATGGCGTTGAATTGTCTTTTGCACCAGTCAATTGACCACCATCATCTCCCCAACCCGAACCTGGGGGAGGGTGGATAGCCAGGCCATTGAGCAGTTTGTTTACTTTGACATTGTTGCCACAGTGCTGGGGAAATTCGAGGTAGATCTACCAAGGCAATCATGGCTTGTTGTAGCCACAGTGTGGGGGTCATGGGGGTGGGGGGTCATAGCAGTGATCTGCAGACAAAAAATCTAATCCGCTGTTCCGAAGGGGGGGGGGGGCGAGGTGGAGGCTGTGGTTATGTTGTTGTTGTTATTTACCTTTTGGCCAAAATATCTCTCAGGTATCTGCAGACGAAAGATCTAATTAGTTGTTCCGGGGGGGGGGGGGGGGGGGGATGGAGGCTGTGGTTATGTTGTTGTTGTTATTGACCTTTTGGCCAAAGTATCTCTCAGGTATCTGCAGACGAAAAGTCAAATTAGTTGTTCCGGGGGGGGGGCGGGATGGAGGCTGTGGTTATGTTGTTGTTGTTGTTAGGCCTATTGATCTATTGGCCAAAGTATCTCTCATGTTGTTTTCTCCGTAATACAACTAGTAAAGTCTCTCAGGCATCGAATAAAAATCGCCATGGGTCTCAAAAAGTGTTGCCGAGTTGTCTCATCGTTCGCCGCTGAGGTTTGCCGACTGTGTTGCTGAGTTGTCATTTCGCTAAAGTTGTCTTGTTCCCGTTCTTTTGAACATCAAGTCATATTATACTGAGCTGAGCCATCATAGCAGTATCCGCTGAAGAACTCCCATTTTGTATGCTCTTTCGCATTTTGATTTTATTTGCTTTCACGCATACGTCATAAATAAAGGGCTACAATTACTGATTAGCCTATCGATTTTTACGGATAAGCGCAACTGCAGTTTACAATCGCTGTCGCTTTCCCAGTGAAAACTATAGGCTAACTCGAAAGAAATAAATTGCTTCGAGTTTCAGACACCTGAAACTAGTTGATATGTGTTCTGAATTTAAAAATATATGACCTGTCTGATTTATTGACATTCATTTTCTCAATGAAGGCGTTATTTTATTGTCCATTAACTGGAAGTACATAGAGCAGCGCGTATTAGTACGTACGTCTCAAGTTGACGTCGACGTCAACTTGTTTACGGAAGATGCGCGGGTAGCATGCGCAGCCGTATCGAAGTCAGTGTCCTTAATTCAACCTGCTGAATTGAGCCCAGATCATTTTAACAACATGTTATACCTTGCCTCGAGGTTATAAAACTTGAGCTCATTCTCAGACTCATAATAAACCGCAATGATTGGCTGCTTGCGGACACATGCCCGCAAGCAGCCAATCATTGCGCTATATTGAGATTCAGAGACTGTACTCAAGTTTTATAACCTCAAGGACTGATCTGGATCTTAACTGTTTGGCACTCACTCATTCATCAAGAGTTCTTTTGTATAGGACCTATGTAAGATTAGTTACACACTTAGCATTTTGACGTGAATGGTGTGGGGACGCATAGTCTCATTAGACTGATCACTGTGATTGATCTTTCAAATAATAATTATGAAGCTCCTCTCGGAATAATGTTTAGTTATGGTCACAGTCAGTATCTTCAGGGAAGGGTTTAGGTTGGTGTGGGTGAGGGTTAGGGGAAGATAAAATATTTAAGTTCACACGTTCACGTAAACTATACAATCTACTAGAGCAACACTCTCAATGGTGACCCTGACCTAAAGTGTTCATCGGTGTGTCAGTGCTTGCTGTGTGTCTTTGGCTTGGTCCACCGTGGCTCAACTAGGGATTTATTTTTGCTCTGACTGACCGTGAGTTGAGAGCCGTTTTCTTTGTTATATCACAGAAGGTTAATTGATTTGATTGTTTCCCTGTGATGATACATTTCAAAAGTTATGAAGACTCCACGCGAGCTAAACAAGTTGTGTTTTGACAGCAGCATAGTTTAGAGCAAAGATTCAGAATCCTTTCCTTTAAAAGTAACCCCTATAAGACTAGATAACTACTTTAAATGTCCTCAAATTAAGAACCCACCAACATTAAACAGGCAAATGAGCCACGGCAGCCTTCTTTTAAGCTTAGAAACTCCAAATAATGTTCAGTCAGTAGATAATCAGTCATATAATACGAGGGTGGGTTCAAAAGTAATGCAACCAATGATGTTAAATGCCAACTAAAGATGGGACTGTATTTCTGTTTATTTCAAATCTTAAAAGTACTCTCCTTTCAAAGATACACAGAGTTTCAATCTTTTAATCCATTCCTTGAAGGCTTTCTCATAGTCTTTTTCGGGTACACCTCTAAGGAGGTCAAATGTGGCGGCACCCAACTTTTTGCGGGAGGTATATTTTCTGCCAGCAAGATTTTACTTGAGACGAGGGAAGAGAAAAAAGTCACAGGGGGGAGGGGGCTATATCAGGAGAATAGGGTGGATGTTTTAGAAAAAAAAGTCACCCTGTTATTGCAAAAATGAAGTCACACTTCTGGCCTTGTGACTTAAGGCGTTGTCATGTGACAAATAAATACCACAGATACCCGTCTTCTGTCGACTTTTTTGGTAGAATTTTACAAGCTTTCTTCGAACTTTTTTCTTGTAAAACCTTGCATTCTTTGACTTGTCTTTGGGTATAAGAACCTTGATTGCTAGTCCGTTAGTAGTGAAAATATGGCATACATACCTTTTTTCGTACTGGTAATCTTTGTGATCCTTGTGTCAATACAAGGCCTTCTTGCATTTTGGTGAGCCACCCTCGAGTACTTATTTTTCAATGTGGTTCAAAATAATGTATCCAAGATTCATCATGTGTTACTACATTCAAAATTATTTTCTGATCATATCTTGGAAACCGTTTCAACAGTTTGTTCGCTGTCCTAACATGCATGCATTTTTGCTCCTCGTTAAGCAAACATGGGACCCTCCAAGTGATTTCCTTCTACAGTTTCAAAATATTACGCCAAAAGCACAATGCAGATGCTTTTGAAATTCAAACCATGTCCGCAATCAGCTGAGAAGGATATTTTACGTCTGATATTACTACAATTTTATTGTTTAACAATTATTGGACTACTTGCAGATTTATTTCTACCAGATTTTGAAGCACTTGTAACAGGCCCTAAATCTGCACTGAATTTCCAAACCCATCTGCTAATTGTGGAAAAGGACATTGAATTACTACCATAAACAGTACATATGTCACCATAAATGTCCGTTGAACTTCTACTGAGTTAAGCGCAAGTCTGAATGTCAGCCTTGATTTCGTTAGAATTTTCAACGTTTCCCCAAAACATTTTGCCTAACCGCCTATGAGTAGGGCTTGTGCAAACTTAAATTTCACGCGACATATTTTGTCTACATGTGTAGTTATTACATCGAATGAAAGGTGTGAGAATGGAAAAAACATAAAAGGCATTGATTCTATATTTCCGCTTGCAGTAGCGATGAAAATTAGCCGGTGGCATTACTTTTGATCCCATCCTCGAATTCAAGCGACTAGCAAAGGCTCTGATCAGACTGCGCGCATGCGCAGGCTGATCTAAGGCTTTGCTGGTCGCACATACCACGTTGTTTGAAATCCCATGCCGTGGCTCAAATATATTATACACTTAAAACAGCCTAATTGTCATGATGCCATGAATATATAGTGAGGCTTTTATTCTTGGCTTCTTTCAGCATGTTCAGGGATATGGAATATTTAGCTAAAACTAATCATGGGGATATCTGCCAGTTTACGTGGGTTACTTGCTTGTTCACCTCGAGCGATATGGGATATTGGTAACCCCCTATACAATTAACTACAGTATATCTCTAACTAATTGAAAATCAATGAACATAAATATTCCATGTGAACATTACGATTTTTTTCAGGTCATAAATCTGCCACCACAATATGGCATCTCTGTTCTTCAGAAGATGTTGCAAGCGCAATCATGTCTTAGCCCTTACCACGCTGAGCCCGAAAATATCCGGTTTTAAAACCAGTGAAGTTTCAGGTCAGCTGTCTTAAGACCTTCTTCCTCAGAAAGCTAATTTGGACCCACGCCGTTTTCCTTTCTGTATGTTAATTTATGCTAATAAATAGATAGCTTCAAATTAATCGGATGAAAATTAGGAAAGAGTGTGGTACATGAAAATATCCAGCATAATAAGGGACAATAGGAATCTAAGTAATTAGTCTGCAATTGTATGTCAAATGGGAATAGATTAGAGCTTCTAATGACATGATGATAAGGTGTTCAAACAATTGTCCAATTGATTCGAGAGTATTAGATCGAACATAAGCAATTAAATATAAAGCACAATGTCAATGTATCCCTTCTCACAAAATAGAAAATGCATTAAATAGAGGATATTTACTTTTTTGAGGTGAATACCAAATATATTTCATCGAGTGCGTTGAAAACATTAGAATTTTCATGAGTGCGTAGCACGAATGAAAATTTCGATGTTTTCAACTCACGAGATGAAATATATTTGGTATTCACCTCAAAAAAGTAAATTTTCTTTTTATTTTATACTTTTTTAGAAAATTTACAGTTAATCAATTTGTTAACCATGCTTCAAGCCAAAAAACAATAATGTGAAAGAAGACAAAGGAGTATTTATGACAGAATACCAGGGTCAATCTACATGATCTATAGTCATCAGACTTTACAGATAAAAAGAAATTTATTCAGCGTCAAAGTGCAAGACAAGTGACGTCATAAGCGACGTCATAATTTGCTGATGACGTTGCGTAGCATACGAGGGCCGAGCAAAAAGTTCATAGAATTTCTTCATAACTTTTTTATTTGAAGTCCCATTTTTATTAGATTTTCACATGCGTAAATATGGTCTAATATCAATTTCCAAGTAAAGTTTCATAAGTCTAAATTGACTTTAAGTATTTTTATTTGAACCTTAAAAAGTGCAGGTTCACCTACCCCGGAGCACGCCATTAATAAAGTGATGGCATGCTTTAAAAAATCATCAAATTTCAAAGTTGTCTTATTCAAATCTACTGAAACTACATCAATGTCAAGAATGGTGCCATTTAATGTATTATGCGAAATTTCAGACGTCACTTCCGAAAAACAAAGGAATGGCGAAAGTTTTTATGAGCCCTATTGGAGGAAAAATACAGCAAAATGTGGTTTTACGGCATTTGAAAGAAACTCACACAGCAATAAAATTCTTTTTGAATTTATGATATTTGCCGATTGAAACCTATGATTTATTACAAATAGCTGAGGAATCATCAGAAATGTGAAAAATGACAGTGTTAAAGTGGCGTGAAGGTTTAAGCAAGGAAGAAAGACCTTTGAATAAGCCCAAGGAGTGGGCGCGCAAAGATAATTAGCGATAAACTTGTTACGTGTATCTATGACGTTGTGAAAAAGACCGCGTGCAAGCATTTAGAGACCTTATTAATCCTTGTATTAAAATGTAAGAACTATTTTGCATGATCTCTTGCACATGCATCATCTATTTGCACGATGGGTGAAAAATTATTGACAATTGAGGAGCAGGAAAGAAAGGTTATTGTCTAAAAGTAGTTTTTACGGCCAAATACGCATTAAGGTGATAGGTTTCTTAACATGATTATCATGTGTGATGAACATCGGTTTTGACAGTTTGACTCCAAAATCAAGCAGCAATCATAACATATTAGAAAAGAAAGAGCTGGAGGTCCAAGTTGCTAAGAGTTGAGAGAGATTTAAGTTAAAAAAAAAGTGTGGATAAACAGAGAGAGAGAGAATCTTGTTATGCCAAGCTGTAACCATGAGGGTTACGGTCAACTCACAGTATTATGTAAAAGTATTTAATTTATTCTATAAATTTCTGATCAACTAGAGATAAAAAATTATTTTGCATTTAGATTTATTAATTACTGCTATTTATGAGGTATCTTATGTGCATACATGCAGCAAAGACCATAATTATACGCTGATAGAGCGTCGTCATAACGTTAAAAATATCGTCAAATGACATTAACGTCATGGCGTGCTCCGGGTACACTTTAGATACGTTGTAGAAGGAGTCATAGCAACGAAAGTTTTCTAGCGATTTGTCTGAAACTTTCAAATTTTGTCAGATTTAAATGGATCTTAAACATGTAAAAATTTGAGTGCAACAACACTAGTCCTTTTGCTTTTATTAAAAAATCCTACGAACTTTTTGCTCAGCCCTCGTAGTTTACATGCATTGCCCCTCTCACTGAAGCGGGAGGTGTTGAAATGCAAAATCGAAAATTTTCAGCAAATCTTAATTATTTCGGTACCAAAATGTTCCTCATGTTCTAACTAAGAAAATGCCTAAAAAACCTTGATGTGTTTGTACACAAATAAGAAAGCTATAGGAGTTTTAACTTTCGAAGTGAGCTGCATTAAATGAATGGAAAAGTCAGAGGTGATCCAAAAACGGTAAAGTGAAAATATAGGCTGATATCAATCACTAGTGATTGATATCATATCATTTCACTAGTGATTGATATCACTTTTATTTGTTTTTGATATGCATTGATTTCACTGCTAAGTATAAAAACATTTGCTATTATTGGTTGTAGACATAGAGGATCTTACATGAATGCTCATGTTTTATTGAATTCATTAAACGAGTTGGGAAAAAGGAGATAAAATGCGAGACATGCCGAGCATTTTATCCCTTTTTCGCAACGAGTATAATAAATTCAATAAATACAGGAGTACGAATGTTAGTTTCAATTTATCATATTGCCCTATAAAAATTACCTTTAAATTACGTTTGTCACGAAAAACGCTAAGATTTACCATATATCCACGAAGTTATAACGGACGTCATTACATAGCGTTACATGTACCACAATATGTAAACCAACATTGGTTTATCGATTTATATGCGAGGCGTTATATCACTCCATGGTGCGACGTCTTATGATAATACATGTATAAATTAATGGTACATGTAGCTAACAGGATCTGTAAATGTTTTATAATGTTGTACATTTTACGCATGTCTAACAGCACATTAAAATATCACGCTCATTTCAAAACGCTCATTTTTAACATGGTGAAAATTACCAGTGAAAAAAATACAAAAGAGCTAGATTTTACCTTTGGAGAAGAATATCTGAGAGCAAAGTTCAGCCTGTAACGGCGTAGATTGAAGATTGGTGACAGCTTATTCTTGAAATGACTTATAAAAAGCATCTGTATTTCAACTGCTTTACAATGAAGAACATTTCAATCTCCTAGGCAAAATTTATATCAGGCCTCGGATGTATAATGAGGAATATTTAAAACAGCTGTGCTTTGTAAGCCGTAAACACGCGTAAGAAAAAGGTCCAGTAGCAAGTGTGGTCCGCCTAATAAGATTTGATTGTTTTGATAACATGAGGACTTTGATCAACACAGTTAGAAAAATCACGTTCATTTCAGAACGTTTATTTTTTACATGGTGAAAGCTCATTCTTGAAAGGATTAATGAAAAGCATCTGTATTTCAACTGCATACATGCAACTGCAAAATGATACAGCGTGGTTGGGGCAAAATGATACAGTCTGAAATAATCTAATTTGACTCTGTTTTAAAGCATTTTCAAGATATTTTTGTCGAAACTGTCTATTCCTATCACAAGAAAATTAAATGATAGTGCTATGTCAGAAAAGTACCATTTTATTTTTCAGAATGTTAAAAATGGGTGGTCAACTGTATCATTTTGCCCTGTGGCAAAACATAAAACATGAATGGTAAGAAATGTGACTCAGAAAATTCAGAAAACTGTTCCTGTTCAATCAAATTTCCGTGGCGATATATAACATTATAAATTGTTTAATTGTGTTTATAGTTATTTCTTAGCTACGTCTTGAATATTTGAATCTGAGATGAGAAAAGTCTTACTGTATCATTTTGCCCCGTGCACGGGGCAAAATGATACAGTTTACCACACATTTTGAATGCTTGATTTCAAGCACTAATGTCACTTTATGCCTGTTTTTCTTTCTCTCAAGTTGTAACTAATACTTGACAGTGTATTATACATTTGAAAGCAATAAGATACATGTATATCCAGTCATAAAAGCAGGAAAAAAATATTTTAAAAAAGTGGATCATTTTGACCCGGTCTCCCCTACGGTAGCAAGTGTGGTCAGCCTTACTGAATTTGATAATTTTAATCCCATAAACACTTTTATCAACCGGTTTATAAAGATTTCAATTTTCTTGCACACCAGATAAGGATTAAGAGTATCCTTCATATGTATTGTTGTGGGACAAGGGAATCCCACCAGAAGACCAGAATAATTCATCAGAAACGAGGCCCTGTCGAGTTTCTGACAAAATTATTCAGGTCCGAGGGTGGGATTTCCTTGTCCCACACCAATACATCATGACGGATACTTTTTCTCGTCCACTTTTTGACTTTTTAAGTTTTTATATGAATTCTGTCAGTTCCGCATTATTTATTTTTAGATTTTATGCGTTTGTTCCAATCAAAAAATAAGTTTACCAACGAATTTTCCAGATGCAGAAATGGGTGTAAACATAGTTTAGCTCCTATATACGGAAGCGAAATAGCATTTCAAGCGTCGGTTTTGTTTTTATTGGGGTTTGAAACTGACGTTGGTATCAGTATCGACGTCGTGGTGCCAAACTGTGTCAATAACGTGCGTCACATTATTGTTGCATTTTAGTGACGTCAGAAATGTTTTTGACGTCATTCAACAATGCGAAAATGACGGACGGACTAGATATTGCCGTTTTTATATTTCTACATGATATTTAGGCGTAAATTGCTCTGAAAACAGCCTAAATTGTTATAATATGAAGTCACATGGATGGGATAAGCCGGTCATGTGGATGGGATAAGCAGGTCACGTGGATGGGATAAGGAAATTCCGCAGGGCGTTATGCCTATGGAACAGCTTGTCTTGAGCGATAAGTGGACGAGAAACATGTATCTGATATTTTATCCTTTGATAGAAGATCTTATCTTACCCATGTTAACATACCCAGGCTGTCACGTGAGGATTGTACACTGGTTGTATTGGAACTCATCATAGACTATCATATGGTCGTCAAATAACGTCATTTTTAGTGAATGTGACGTCATAATGTGATATTGCATCTTAACTTATTCAGGGACTTCTAGAAGCTTATAAACTCTAAAATAATATTTCAATTGTGAGAAAGAAAATAACCAATAAGTTGTGTAAGGGTAGGATAGAAGAATCCGTCAGTCAAGTTCAACATTTGTCATCACTCGGCAAGTGTTTGTCATAAGTTGGCAAGCCTTGTGATGCCAAACGCTGATCCTCTCCTCACCTTCATGTTGGATTCTTATATTCCATAACGCGTTAAGCATCTTCATGGCATAGGCACCAGATTGGGGCTTTTCTAGTTATGTTTGTATCATACTCATATTACCTTAGGTTTTCATACGCCCTATGCGAGGGGCTTTTCATACATAATCTCCAGTCTTAAAAGATTAATTCCTTGACCGTTATATAGTCAAACATGTCCTAAATACTATGCACCAATGCATCCTTTGTAACATGGAGGCACTACTCTAAAAACCATGCACGAATGCATGTCTCGTTGCACTTACGCCCTAGCTGTAGATGGAATAAGTTATATACTTTTTCATAGCATTACATAGTATTATTAATATGCTTTGCACAATGAATTTAGTGATTTCTTATGTTTCTCGTCTCTTTTTGCTCGTCTTTGTGCAATATTAAACAACTTCAATTCCAATGACGAGAAGAGGATATTAGGCAAATGAAACCACGAATTTACAGACGCCAGCCTTTAAATAGGCTTTTGGGGAGAGCAAGAATTACAGGGGGGGGGTCAGTAAGCAAATTTCACAATTGTTTTAGATAATGCTAAAATGATAAGCATGTATTTTTTCGCTTGGTAATCTTTCATCTTCCTCGTGCATTATATGACTCTAAAAACTATTGGTTATGTGACAGATGTGATAGAGAATTCATGCTGAAAAATCAGCTGCCATCAATGACGTCAAAACGTTGTCATCATTTTATAAAACTTCAAATGCTCATTGGTGTTTCAATTCAACAGAGAATCAGTTTACAAAGATGCCATAGTCCATCAATGTAACTCATCTTATGGTTGATTAAAACCTTAAGTTACTGAAAATGATGTGACGCATTGTGAGATAATGGTGACGTTAGATTTATCTTTTGGCTTGTGTCCTGTTGCCGTGAAGATGTTTCATTCAACAGTATTTGTCGGAATGTGTTGGAAGCCATCAAGCAGTTTTACTTGCTAATGTGGTTCAAGAAAACCCGACTAAAACACTGTTTAAAGGGGATATCGTAAAACATTTGTAAAAACGTCAAATTGCGTAAACTTGGCCCTTTATTTCTCTGAGAAAGTTAAAATAAATTACAGCATTTGCTATGCTTTTTGGGTTTCAGTGACCAAACAATCGCTTGAAAATGGTTTTGGCTTCCCTCAATGATCAGAAATACCCACGTTACCCACTAGTCTTGAAATTTAACGTCACTTTAGCACGGCCACTGCGTTTGGTAATTCTGTATTTTTCTTAAATGGAAACTCTTGTCAGATGATCGGCCGTTGTATCTTCATGACAGCAAACGAAGCTCAAGATCTGATGCGGAGGTATGTATTGGCTTTTGTTTTATTATGTGTAAGGAATTACATTTGCATGCAAGGTAGATTCAACCCTGCTCTGTTATTGTTTATTATTCTTAAACTGTGATGTTGGCATGCATTGTAAACGCAGGGTCTACTCTGTTTTCAAAGTGATAGGCTATTGAGTAAATTAATTTGAAAACCTAGATACCTATTTGTAAGATTTATTAGATTTATATGTAATATAATTATTACGTTGATGTTACATAGAAGCTGCAGATTAATGCAAACCGTACGATAATTTGTATGTTTATGTTTAGGTATGCCGGTTTATAAGGCACTTACGCCCTAGCTGTAGATGGAATAAGTTCTATAATATTTCATGGCATTACATAGTATTATTAATATATCTAATATATATTTGCAGGATACATCTATACTTTTACCATATCAATGTCTTCAAACAAGATCATCATTCATTTGTGAATGTTACCCCATAGAGATAATCATGGAATTCCTCTGTAATAGTCCACTTCAGGGCTAGAAATTCCAATCATCTTTTTTCTCTAAAGGCTTGAGACTAAGGATAGCATATGCCACCACCCTATTCATTCCATCCTGATTCTGATAAAGTACAGCTCCTTTGCCTGTTGTAATTGCATCTCTGTGCATTTTAAAGGGGTTTGAATAGTCTGCATAGGCAAGAACTGATGGTTTTATCAACTTCTCCTTCGATGTGTCGAATGATATTTATTGTCTTTCAGTCCAAACAAATGGTACAGGCTTCGATATTTTATTTCTGTTCTTGTTTGAAGTACAATGGCCTACCAGCAAATCACTTAATGGTCAGGAAAGTTTTGCATAGTCCCATCTAAACCTCCTGAAATAGCCAGTGAAATCCAGGTATGATCTTACCTCTTTCATGTTTTTAGAAACAAGCCATTTCTGGACAGCTTCTAGCTTGCTTTGGTCTGTACGGATTTCTTCTTCAGACACTACGTGTCCCAAGTAGGTCACATTGGCTTTAAAAAATCACATTTGAATGGTTCAAGTTTGAGGCTAGGATACTTCAATCTTGAGAAGTTAGCCTCAAGTCTCTCGAGATGTTCCTCAAAAGTTGTTGAGAAAATGATGACATCATCTAAATAGATGAAATATTCCCTAAAATTGAGCTCCCCATACACCTCTCCATTATTCTTTGAAAACTTGCTGGGGCATTACAAAGTTCAGATGGCATTCTGTTGAACTCTTATAAACTAAGGTTTTCCTCTTGGAATACTGTCTTATGCTTATCTCCCTCCTTTAACTCTACTTGCCAGTAGCAACTCTTGATATCTAATTGGGAGAAATATCTTGCTCCAGCAAGTAGATGTGGACTATCTCAACCCTTGGTAATGCATAAGCATCATGTATTGTCTTATCATTTGAGCTTCCTAAAGTCCACACAGAATATAATGCTTAAATCCTTCTTCAGAGCAATTACTAAATTTGAAGAGTATGGACTTTGACTTGGTCTCACAGCTCCAGCTACCATCATTTCATGAAGATGTTATTTTACCTCTTGGAAAAGTGCAGGTGGTATTCTCCTTGCTGGCTCTTTAATGGGCACTTTGTCTGTCAAATTAATCTCATGTTTAAGGAGATCACTGCTTACCAAATATGTGATATCTTTCGCAAAGCTATCATTTCATCTAATGATAAAATTTCTCAACTGCTCTTTTTGTTGATAATTTATGCAACACTCATCCTGATTGATTGCTTCTGGTACTTCCATCGGCTTATCACTTGTTTTATTCTCAACTACTTTTTGTGATTGAGCTGTGTCTGTCTTTGTGTTATCAATGTCTGGATTTCTTTAAACCTGAACCTCCTGAAGTTCACATAAGGCACTGCTTGGTGTTATTGTCAGTATCTTAGCAGACATATTAAACAGGAGCTCTTTGATATTTCCCTGGAGAATCTTATGACACCATCCGAGGACGAACGCCAATTTTACTTGATGGGGCCTATGTGCTCTCTGTTACAGTTGCTTTCATGTCTGCTGTCCTTCTTTATAACCCAGAAAGAGTTATCATTTTATTTGGCTGGACCTGTATATCAAATTTGACTGTTGATTTAACAACCCCTATACTACTTTCCTGCATTGGAATCCATTCATTTGGCACCTGAGAGCTTTCATTGCAAAACACTTTGCACTCTCTTATTGCCATTGTTCCAACTATAATAGGTACTTTTAATCCATACTGTGTTGTTGGAACTACTAGTGCAGGAATTGTTTTTTCCTTGTAACCAAGGAATGGCACTCTTATGCTGCATTTTATTCATCCAATACATGGTAAGTTTTGTCCACCTAATCCTTCAACTCTCAGATCAAAGTCAGCAATTTGATAAATAGTAGGTTTGGGAGTAAATGTATCATATAGATCTTCTCATATGTTTGTGATCTGAGAACTACTAGCTAAGGAGGAGAGAAAACAAAACATGGAGAGAAAGATATTGTTTCTCAGATGGCAAAGGAAATATCTCATAGATAAAAAAAGGTCAGACCAAACAAGCTGGTTGAATACTGCAGACATTGAAAATGATTTAAATAATGTAGGTTTATGCAGTTACGAAAGTGAAACAGAAAATGAAGAACCGGCAGACGCAATACAGTCTGATTTAACAGATCAAAGCCCTAATCAAGGCATATTGATAGTGCACAGTACAACTGACATAGATTAGTATAACAATAAAATTTATAGAAACTACACCTCAGATGACAATAGCTGATCAGACAGTGAATGTTGAATAAAGCAATAGTAAAACGCAAGAATCTGAAGGAACCAGATTATAGCAACCAGATTTTAAAATGTATTGAGTACAGAAATAAAGAACTTAGATAGAAGACTGGAAGAGATGAACAGAAAAACTAATAGCTTGCTAGTTAGAAGTAAAGTAAGAGTACACACAACTATTCTAAGGATCAAATAATAAGAGAGTGACACTAAAATGGAACCTTTGTTAGATCAAAACAAAGATTTGGAGGGAATGATAAGAAATCAATTTCTTAAACAT
Organism: Loripinus fragilis; assembly: GCA_964019695.1. Taxonomy (NCBI): domain Eukaryota; kingdom Metazoa; phylum Mollusca; class Bivalvia; order Lucinida; family Lucinidae; genus Loripinus; species Loripinus fragilis. The sequence continues at coordinate 85,430,999 of OZ026524.1, forward strand.
GAACAAGAAATTCAGGAAAGGGATGCAAAGCTTTAAAAGCTTGAAAAAGAGCTCTGAGAAAGAGAAAAAATGGGTATATTAATCAGGAAAACCTTAGAGGCCATTATAATGAAGGGCTAAAAGAAAGATATAAATTAGAAAAAAGAAAAGCTAGAGGAGATGAAAGTAAGTGAGGATAATATTAAAGATAAAGAGACTCAACTAAAGAAAATGCTACCAAAAAACACATCTTTAAATGTAGTGGAGATGATATCTAACACAATTGAAACTAATCAGTTTGTGCATGATATAGGCACAGGATACAAAATACTTAAACCACCAGAGCCAAAAGAAAGTGTGATTGGTACAGCAAAGCCAACGACTTTTGATCATAAAACAGAGTGACAGATTATTGCTTTCTCCAAAGTTTACTGCATTCTCTTGGAATGAGCCCAAACCTAGGAATGAAGCAACTTACAAAAAATGGAAGTACGAGGAAAATTGTACACTGAAAGCATGTACATATACAGAAGAGATACTTGCGTAAGCAATAAAAAGGTCATTGCGAATCCAAGCAAAGAGATTCATATTACCTCTTTGAGTAACTGCCAATGTAGAAAGCATGCTAAAGAGACTTGAAGGAGTGTTTCAAAATGTCTCTACTCGTGAATCAATTCTTCATGAATTTTACACTGTATTTCAGAAGCAGGAGAAATCGATAGCCAACAGGGGATAAAGACTAGAAGAAATTCTCCAAAAAGCCATGAAAAAGGACATGTAAAGGAAGAAGATAAGAATGAGATACTAAGACAAAAATTCTGGAAGTCACTTCCCACTGTGACAATTTGAAGAATGCAGCAAGGGTACACTTTGAATGCATAACTAACTTTGATATGCTCAGAAGTGCAGTTATATCAGAAGAAATATGTAGTAGGGATAGGTATGTATAGCACACTTCTACTGCCTTGCCATGGAAGCTGGCTTTTACAGCGACATGGTAGAGTGTTTGCCTGTAGATCAAGTGACCTGGGTTTAATTCACGGCTGGGACAGGTGAAATATTTTTTCACCAGTAGCATTTTCCTTTATTGGAAATAATTCTCTTATTATTGGATCCTTGAAATGGTTAAAAGTTGTATGTATTCTTACTTTACATCTTACTAGCAAAATATATTAAGGATTTATACTACATTTATCGTGAAATACTTTGTTATAGCCGTCTCTTTCGCTGAAGTTTAACTTATTGAGGCTTCTATGATGCTTTTACCACGTGACCCCACTTTGTACACCCGAGGTCTGATTCTACGGAATTGCCGAGGAGTTCCAAATAGATTTTAGATGTATAAATCTGCCAGCGGCCAGGTACAATTTAATTCTAAACACTGTAATTTTATCATAGATTACTGTAAATTCTGTATTTTCGCGAAGTTTTATTTTTTGCGAAATGGTCAAATTATTCTGCCGTTTTACTGATGTTCTATTACAACTGCCTCTAGATAGGAGTGCGTACTGGAAAATTATTTTCTTATTCTCAACCAAAACATATGTTGCGTGTACTCAAATGAACCTTCTCAATGAGACGGTTCTTTCGAGCACCCAAAACACATGTTAAAATTGATCGGTAAGGATAAATACAATTTTAGGTGCACAAACTATCCTTATCTGGACCTATGAAGTGTACATGTACTGTACTGCCAGCCAAGAGTGACAGTGAGGTCGTGTTTTGTTTACAATTGCTAAGTAAAACATTAACTTGTACACTCCACTTGAGCTAACGATTTACGTTCGATCGCTTGTGCATTAACACTATACTGCGGATAGGTTTAATACAAAGGTGATCTATCGATTCTAAGTCCCTGATAACTTTGTAAACAAACCATGACGTCGCTGTCACTCTTGGCTGGCAGGATAGTAGGTAAAACATGCTCTAGTTGCGCTTTTTTAACTGTGTAAAAATGTATTTTACCGTTATTCGCGAAAATATAATTCTAGCGAAAATGTCCGTATTTACAATAATAACCAAGGAAATGTATCTATCTTGGCACCATCTCTTTACAGAGGATCTTACACGATTGCTCATGTATTATTGGATTTATTAAACGAGTTGGGGAAAAGAGATAAAAATGCAAGCATTTCATCTCATTTTCGGAACTCTTTTAATTAATTCAATAATACAGGAGCACGAATGCTTTATTATATTTATCAAATGACATTAACATTAATTAATAACCGCATTTTTCATTTTTTTTGGCGTGAAAAAGTAAAGATTTTGCCCTCTTTTACGCACCGCACCGTTACAATGATCGTCATTACGTAACGTAGCGAAATATGTACATCACTAGTGATTTATCGATTTTTAGCGTGGCTTTATATAAGTCCGGGCGCAACGTCATGTGATAAATCAATTTACAAACTTCTCATTAACATTTTGTTTTAGCTATTATGCGATGCGTGTGAGAATCAATTATTCACAGTATATATTAAAGCATGTGTGAAATATATGACATTTATGCTTAAAGCTGCTTAGTCTGTAACTTTTGATCTTTTAATTTTTGAAGTAAAGTTTCTGTTTTTCAAGAATACAGTAAAAATACTCAAATTCACGTAAAGATTTTACCATTTTCGTAAATCTTCACAAACAAAACAAGAGCGTTTATGTTAAAAATCATCTGTATAGAATTATTGGAGGAACGCAAATAATTACTTACAAGAGAAAACACACCTGTTTTTATAAGATAATTCACTTTTCCATGCAGTTTTCAGCTGTACTGAACATATTATTCTATTATTCTATTTTTACAACTGATTTAAAAAGAAAAGAATTTTTTTCGAAAAATGTTCAAAAGTTACAGACTATGCAGCTTTAATTATCGTTATAAACTCCTGCTGTTCTAGCACATGTTATAGGTGCTTTCTCATAAAATGTAGACTAATTGTCCTATTTTACGCAACTGTCCTCAGTAACTTTACTTGATTATAGGCATATAATGATCCAGGAGTAACGTCAATAGCGCAGCGACTAGATATCTAAATACCATTCCAAACAACATGTCTTTGCAGTGCTGTAACGTGTGTTTTCAGACACTTATACCCATTAGTAGCTCAGTAGACTGACTCCAGTCCTTAAAACAATTTTCCATCAATGTGCCATATCATATACTTGTAGCCAGTCTAACTCCGATGGCTCTGTTTTAAACAGAGCCATCAGAGTTAGACTGGCTACAACTATACTGACGGACTTTAATTACGCAACACTAACTTCCCCTTATATCTTCTAAAAGACTGTTGAATGTAAACTTCCTTTGCTTCGATAATGTCAATATGAGTTAGATTCTTCGGCAAACACTTTAATTTTAAATTTACAACTAAACTGGACGACGTTATTTGCTCCGTATGAATTTAGCCATTTAAACATTTCTTAAGTAGAGGAGTTTTTAAGCTATTGAATTAAAGGGTACATCCAGATAAACGTCATACACGCAAATAAGCTGTATCGCCGACCTGCCAATCAATATGAGAGTTATTCCTCGATGACTAACACAGTCCACGATACAAATTTGATGCTTCTAGTGTTTCTTGATTTAAAGAAGTGTGGAATCTTTCATTCATAACATTTGGTCACATGAAACAGTTGATCCCTATCTCAAAAAGTTTACATTTTAATGCAATAAGTTTATCTTAGTTGGACAAGTTTACCATGTTTTACCTACAATTGAATGCTCTTTAACATACAATCAAAAGTGTTTGTCTACCTTCTTTTTCGAGACATAAATTAAAGCTGTTATCCAAGTGTTGCGTTATTAAAGTCCGTCAGTATATATGATATGCCACATTGATGAACAATTATTTTAATGACTGGAGTCAGGCTAGTAGCTCAGCGATAGATGGTTGTAGGGGTTGGAGAGTATTAACCCCTACAAGTCAACAGATACTTTCGTTTGGAAAAAGGTATGATTATTTCGTACCAAAGTCTGTCCTTAGTCCATCTGTCCATCCGTCTATCTGGGCAGCCATCTTGTACATAATATGGTTCCGCAATCTGTACCGCCATATTTAGTAGGTTAGGTTTAGGGTAGCTTGGTGTAGTGGGGTTAAAATGAGCTTGTGGGCTTAACCCAATAAGTTTGTATTGGTAACGGATCATTATGAACCTCAGAACATCCGTTGCGTACGTCACGTCAACGTCACCGTCGTGTTTCGTGTAATTGTATCTTCTAAACCGTTGTACGCAACAACTTCAAACTTTGCAAATGCGTAGAGCACATGGTGTAGAGAGTAATGAGAAATATTTCTAATACATGTAATGTATTTTCTTGTAAATGCATCTCCTCTTTACCTGTTAGACACAGCAAATTCTTCAAACTTTGCAGGTGCATAGAACATACTGGGCAACATTTCGAATGACCTCATCAACAATGTCAAAGGTCAAATAATGTATTTTCTTCTAAATGCATCTCCTCCTGAACTGTTGGACAAAGCAACTTCAAACTTTGCAGGTGCATAGGTCACATGATGTAGAGGGTACCAGCAATTTTTTGTCAAACAATGAATTTTCTTGTAAATGCATCATCTCCTGAACTGTTGGATGTAGCAACTTCAAACTTCGCAGGTACATAGGTCACATGACATAAAGGGTACTGGGCAACATTTTTTGTTACCTTGTCCCCACGGGCAAGGTCAAATAATGTACTTTTGTAAATGCAGATCCCCCTAAACCAACTTCAACATTGCAGGTAATTAGACCACATGATTTTTAGGGTACTGTGTAACATTTTGTGTGACCTTGACCCCAAAGTCTAATTCAAATAATTTACATCCCTGTAAATGAATCTGATCCTAAAGCGTTGCACGTAGCAACGCCAGACTTTGCAGGTGCATCAGTCATATAATGTGGAATGTTACGGGCAACAATGTTTGTGGCCATGACCCTAAGGTCAAGGTCATATAATGTATTTTCTTGTAAATGCATCTCCTAAACCGTTGGATGTAGCAGCTTCAAACTTTGCAGGTGCCTAATGTACAGGGTACTGGACGACATTTTGTGGGATCTTGACCCAAGGTAAAGGTCAAAGGTAAAATAGCGGGTATTTGCGATGGTGTACCATCGATTGCTCTTCAAGTTTATTGTTAAAATCGGTTATCAAGGTTTGAATGGACATCAGAATCCCATTACAAAATGTTCTGTAAGTAAGACTTAGTTTCTTCTTTCCTTTTTCCTTGTTTCCTCTTTAAACTGCACGACAGTGGGTCAGGCCTCAGACTATGTGACAGCTCTGGCGTAAAGCTTTAATCGGTGGGTTGGAACCTGATGCTTATCTGTAGCTAAGCCCACCGTGGCTCAACTTGAGTTTTTCCTTAGCTCTGACTATCTGTGAGTTGTGAGCACTTTTCTTTGTTTCATCATAGTGTGTTAATTTGATGAGAGTGTTTCTCAAAGATGATACATTGCAATAACTAGGAGGCTTCCATGTGAGCTGAACATTTCTTGTACTCCAGCAACAGCAGAATCTAGGGCAAAGATTCGATACCAGTAAAATGAATTTAAACTCCCTGTTGGCTTAGGCTGCTGTCCGCTCTGAGGTGGTGGTTCAGTAGTTGTTGATGAATTGTTGTTTATTGTTACTCCCATTGTGAGAGTCTGCAATTGTTCTATGTTTTGGTGTACATTCCTTTATGTCCATTCTAATTCTGCAATCATCTTGATGAGGAAGAGAGAGCTGGTTACTTTACTTGTTTGTCTTCCAGGTGTCTCGTGATTATTGTGTGGCTCTTCCTCGCGGTACCATGGGTTTGCCTGCAGTTTGTGATTGTCGTATTTCCTGATCATACTCACTTGCTATTTTTTTTATATTACCAGGAAATACCTAAATCACAGATTATAGACCAAACCAAGGCACCGCGAAGAAGAGACACAGAGATCAGATACCCACACAACATTAAGAATGCAGCCAATTGTAAAGCAACCAGCTCCCTTTTCTCCAACGAGAGGGTTTTGTTTGTTTGATTTCATTCTTTACGTCCCATCAACAATCTTTCAGTTAAACAGGGACGGGTCTTCCTGGGTTGAACCAGTACAAAGCTAAGATAAATGTGTCTTGCTCAAGGACCACAACGCAGTGACGCCGGTGAGGCTCGAACCCGCGGCCTCTTGGTCTCGGGCCAAGCACTCTACCACTGAGCCACTGCGCTCCCTTAACGAGATAGTTTCCAAACATGAAAGGTCAATATGGCCTATATATAAGCCTAGCATCCTTTTTATGGGACATAGGCAAACTGTGGCCCCTGACCAGGGTCTCTACTGTCTGTTTACAGTATATTCTATTGAAAGAATAAAAATGTAAAATACCACCCTACAAAAGGGAAATGAACTGGTCTAATTGATAGCAATGGGAAATTCCATTCTGCTTAAATGGGTCAAGTAAAGAGCGAATACAAAGTGAGCCAAAACATATGTTGAGTATATAGAGGATCTTACATGAGTGCTCATGTTTTATTGAATTTATTAAACGAGTTGAGGGGAAGAGATAAAATGCGAGACTTGTCGAGCATTTTATCTCTTTTTCGCAACGAGTTTGATAAATTCAATAATACAAGGGCACGAATGTTAGATTCTATTTATCATATGACATTAAGATTACTTTGAAATCTCATTTCTGCCGTAAAAACGTTATTATTTTGTCATTATGTACGCAACGTTATTATGGACGTCATAACGTTTCCCGAAAATCGATAAACCACTAGTGGTTTACAGATTTTATTGCATGGCGTTATTTCACTCCAAGGCGCGACGTCATATGATAAAACAAACACCTCAATGAGTTGGTTCTTTGGAACACTCAACACATATTTTTTTGATTAATGGGTAAGAAAACATTTACAATTTTGCGCTCATATATTTTGCTTGATTGAACCTATGTAATAAGCCCTAACCTATAGTTGATGTGTCATCCTCCTGAATACAATGTAGTTAGGAAATATTACAATCACAGAGATAACCATTAAAGCTGCATAGTCTGTAACTTTGAACATTATACGAAAATTTTTATTTTCTTTTTAAATCATTTGTAAAAGCAGAATTAAGTTCAGTTTTCACAATAAATCTGTTCACTATAGCTGAAAACGGCATGGAAAAGTGAATTATCATATAAAAACAGGTGTTTTTTTTCTTGTTGGTAATTATTTGCGTCCCTCCAATAATTATAGACAGTCAAGTTTTAACATAAATGCTGTTGTTTTGGTACTGATAATTTGAAAAGATTTGAGAAATTGGTAAAATGTATACCTGAATTTTAGTTTTTTACTGTTTTCTCGTAAAATATAAACATTTTTTCAAAAATTAAAAGATCAAAAGTAACAGACTATGCAGCTTTAAACCAAGAGGAAGAGATACGAGAACATAAGCAGAGGCACACACACAAAACCAGAAATGCTATAAATTTAGCCACCAGCTCTCTCTCTCTCTCTCTCTCTGTCTCTCTCTCAGTGTGACATTCTGACTCATGTTGGCTTATGCCTTTGGAACACTATTTGGTTTAATGCTTGCTCATGATCTCAATTTCTAAGCTCAATTATAACCGAATGTGTGATAATGAAGTAATTCTTCCACATAAAAGTCATTTTGTCTTTTGGGTAATGTAAAATATCAGGATATTCGCTTTCCCCGTGGACGAAAGAGACAATGGTGAAATGACAGAATAATACACAGTGATTTATTCATTGTTCACACGCAACCAGTAGCTTTTTAACGAATGATAATCGGAATTAATCGCTTCTCACACAAACGTGAATAAAGTTAAATAAAAGAGGGCAAACCAGTGCCGGGATGGACGAGTGGGGATACTCTGAAATTTTCATATATACTAGGCTCGGCCCGATTGCTTGGTTTTTTAGGGGGTTTTTTCTAGGGGGGGGGTCATTTTTTTTGAATTTCTATAAAACAATATTCATTTTTTTGTAGGGGGAGGGGTTCAGTAAAATGAATATTTTTGGAGATTTTGTAGATAATTTTTGGAGGTCATCGTATACCTGGGCTATTTGTGGGTCATTTCTATGCATTTTATTTTCGGATCTTTTCTTAAGGCCAAGGTACAGAATGAGTATATTTTTTTAAGTTGTTAAAATTTCAAATATTTATGCCTGATATTCCAGATATTTGTTTGGGTAAGCAGTAGAGACTGGGTCAAAGCCTACGTAGCAGGATAAAATGTGAGTACCCCCCTGGGAAACCAGTTACCTTTTGTATATGGGAAACCCCTAAATGGGTACTTTTACAAAGAGTGAAGACCCAGATTTCAGCTATTTCTAACCGTGTCACAAAAATGGTAAATCAAAAGAAAGGCAATTTTCCGTAGACCTATAAAAGCAGCTTGGATTGCATCGTTAGCCGCACAATTTGACAGCACAAAAATGGGTACTGAAAGGGTATTTTCATACTTACATAAACTAAGTTATTTATTTTTAGCTCACCTGAGCCGAAGGCTCATGGGTGAGCTAATAGTATACCAGTCACTCCGGCGTCCGTCCGTTGTCCGTCTGTCCACAATTTCATATATCTTCTCCTCTGAAACCACTAAGCCTATCAAACTCAAATTTCATATGGAGACTCCTTAAGATAGGGGAACGAAATTGTGTTCAAACTGTCTTGGTCACATGACCAAGACGGCCGCCACGCCCATATATGGTAAAAACCCTTTAAAAATCTTCTTCTCCAGAACCAGAAGACCGATGACCTCAGGACTTGGTAGGTAGCGTTGGGGATGTGGGGCCAACCAAGTTTGTTCAAATAATGATCCTAGGTTGACCTTGACCTACTTAACGTCAAGGTCAAATTTGCTTTCTAATGCATTTGAATGGGAAATTTTGTGAAAAGTTGATTTTTTGAAAACTGTAGAAGCCTTAGTCATTATTCTCACTTGATATGTTAAACCTAATGAGACAATGGCTATAAATAAGTCTCAAAGGTCGAGGTTGACCAAAGTCGCTCAAATTGGAGTCCTATTAACACATTAAAACATAGTAACCCCAGAAACCACTAGACCAATTGAACTCAAATTTCATATGAAGACTCCTTATGATAGGTTAGCCAAGAATTATACCAATTGTACTGGTCACATGACCAAGATAGCCACCACGCCCATATATTGTAAAAATCTTTAAATATCTTCTTCTCTTGAACCAAAAAGCCAATAGCCATGGGACTTGGTATGTAGCATTGGGGATGTGGGCCGTACCAGATTTGCACAAATGATAAATCTAGGTTGACCTTGACCTACTTCATGGCAAGGTCAAATTTGATTCAAAATGCATTTTTATGAGAAAAATCTTAAATTTGTTCATTTTTTCTGTAACTGTTTAGGCCGAAATCATAATACTTGCAAGAAATGTTTAACCTAATTATATATAACGAGACAATGGTTTTATATAAGTACCAATGTCAAGCTGACCTGTGTTCTTTTAGACACTCATTTAGACTGCCAAATACCTATCTAAACATCTTTTCCTCAGAAATCACTGGGCTGTTTGATGGAGTATTCATTAAATTATTTTAAGTCACTTGACCAAACTGGCCGCAACCCCCATAAAACAAAATATGTTTCATTAAGCTGTAGTTGATCTTGACCTATTTTAACACTATTAAGGAGATCAGGTGAGCGCTTCAGGACCGTCAGGTCCTCTAGTAACAATATATCTGGTCAGTAAAATTGACATCATACTCCGCCAAAATTTAAATCTAGTTAGGGTTTTGCCATTTCTATACGCATTTAAACTTTGTTGTTGACTTTTTGTTTATTGTTACTCCCATAGTGGGAGTCTAATTGTTCTATGTTTTGTTGTACGTTACTTTATGTCCATTCTAGTATTGCAATCATCTTGATGGGGAAGAGAGGGCTGGTTGCTTTGCTTAATTTGTCTTCCTGGTGTCCCGTGATGGTTGAGCGGCTCTTCCTCGCAGTACCACATGGTTGTCTGCGGTTTGTGATTGTGGTATTTCCTGATCATACTCACTTACTATTTTTCAGTGTGAAGTCCTTATCTTTGCGTTATCTCCTTGTTATATTTTGATTTATATGTTCTGGGAGATGATGCATTAATAAGTTAGGGGTCTTTCATGCAAACCAAATATCTATGTGTTGGTCCACATCTTAATTAAGGGTGAGGTTGGCGCCGTGAAACCGGTAAAGCCTCCAGTAAAATATTTTACCGACCGTTCCAAGGCGGTACGTCTTTTGTGGATCTTGTATGTTGTTTTCTGTCTTGTGTTTGCTATGCCTTTGTATAGAAAACTGTATCATGTTAAAAAATTGTTTTCAATTTGTGTGACGTTTAAACGCCACAGTGACGTCACAAAGTGACGTACCCATTTTTAGCTTATTTAAGGCTTGAAAGTTAAGTGCTATGAAATCGAGCTACTGTTCGATCAGTTGTGGTTATATTACTGGCGACATGTTGATTTTGGAGCATAAACTCTGGCTCAGAATTTTCAAAGTGGTTACATTAACTTCAAAATGATGGCTGAACAAGAACAAATGACGCCAGTAGTCTGTTACAACCACGCAACTAGCAATTTAGCAATACACTTCCATCAAACATCTCAAGATAAGCTCTCAGAAGCATAAAATAGACGGTATATTATTGTCATCCAGGTGCATGACAAACTACATGAAAAGTTGCTCATTTCGGCATGCTCATTTCTTTACATAAATGAAAGTGGCTGAGAATTTGTTTGAAAAAAGCATCATTTATTGAAATGACATATGTTGTAGCTACGAGGCAATTCCAATGTGTACCTACAGCATATGTCACTGAAAATAAGGACAACTATTTGGACATTTACACTTGCCAAGTATCATGTTCATTGTCTTTGCGTCTTTTAAACCTTCTAATCTGCCAACCTGTCACTATACTGAAAATCGTTTATACATTTTGTATTCGCATGACAGCTATATCTCTAATTTGAGTTCATGAACTATCTCTTTGCTCATGTTGCTAACTTGGCAGTTGCATGGTAGTAAAGAGTCCAACGGCGTTATGCTGTATTTGTTGACTTTCTGTATTATTAATAATATTTACCAATAATAAAGTTATTTTTACAGAAAAATATATGCATTTTATTATATTTCAAATGACACATGTACATGCCAATCACAGGGAGATATTCGTATAGTTCACTCAAGATCTAATGGCTATGTTTATCTTATGGCTATGTTTACATTTGCGTGTTTGTAAACATTGAAATCAAAACATTTGGGTGGCATATTTAGAAGCCAGGTGTGGTTTTGAAAACTATTTGTTGTCTCCTGCAGCGTTATGCTGGCTATGTTGACAGTTTGTATTTACAATAATATTTACCAATAACATTGTTATTTTAACTCAATATTTTAGAACAATAAGTGTATTGTACTATATTTGAAATGTAACATGCACGTGCCAACCACAAATAGATAGTCGTTGCATACATGTGTAGTGGGTGCATCGCTTGTCCACCGTCATCGAGGTTGCGAGTTCGAACCCCGTCGTCGTACTTTTTTCAATTTTATACATAAATAAATGAAAATATAAATAAAATTGAAAAAAGGTTCGACGCATGATAGGATTAATACACAATCGATCTATCATTTCGCGTTAGCTCAAGTGGGGTGTACAAGTTAATGTTTTACTTAACAAATGTAGACAAAATATTCGTCACTGTCAGTCTTGATTTGCACAACAGCAATGACTATGTTTATATTTGCTTGTTTGCAAACATTAAAATCAAATTATTTGGTTGGCATATCCAATAGTAATGTGTGGTTTGGAAAACTATTTGTTGTCAGTATGGATAGCTCAGTAGCTAGAGTCGCCGCCGACAGTACATCCATTCTATTCGTTCGATTCCCATCAATGCTTTCATTTCTTTTTCGTCATATTTATCATGTACTTTTTACATATGTACCCTTTAATCATGTTTGGATAACAGTTTTTAACATTTATACTAAGTATCCCTTAAATGGGACATTAGCAAACACGAAAACGCATAAGCGAGATGTCACATAATGCATCATTCTCAATTAAAAAATAAATTTAATTTTTGGAATGTTCATGGAATCATGAATACTTCGGGTCTCTTGCATAGTAAGTGAACATTTCAAAAATTAAATTTATTACTTATATTTACATTTTATTATAAATATCAAAAATATAAAAATATTTTCAATTTAAGAATTGAAACATTTCTGTATTTTAAATATAATTGTATTAACGGTTTAGTCGGAGTATAAAATGGGTAAGCGGAACAGCCAGCTTGAACACGGACAGCCAATGGAGCAAACAAGAGACTTGATTTGCACATGCGACTCAGGTGTGGCTTGCTGTCCATCACAAGACCAGTATCATTTCTGGCAAATGAGTTCGATATTCGAAGCGTATTGCACGGGCAAATGAGCATGCAGCTATCAAATTTGTGTAATTCATGAGGCTGTGAACGGTTGCAAAAATCTAAAGATTCATTAAAGGATTGCTTCGAAAATGTAAATATTAGGGTATGAGTCCATTGTGCCCCAAATTTAATTCAGAGTATAGCGAGTAGTTCGAACAGATGCGGAGTTCAAACTTTGTGGTTTTACTGCATTCTCTTATCTGCCTGTTCGTTTGTTTCTTTTTAAACCCGTTACATATACCAATATGAGGCAGTCTCTTGTATTGGAATTCTATCTTCGAAAGAAAGAAGGACAAGCTGTGTTCGATGCTGCGCTTGCAATTAAAAATCTGTTTGGTTGAAGATATTCAGAAGCTATTTGCTATAGAACTGAGCATACGGAATATCTAATTGACGAAAGTCTATAGGATGTACATGCTTTATATATAGGAGCTTATTTCTTTTGGTAAGTTTCTGTATATAACCTCGTAATTAATTAAAGGCATGTAACCGCATGAACTGCACAGAATATGAAACCAGTGCAATTTGCATAGATTTCATATTTTGCTTGCTTGTGTTGATGCTTTACGTCCCAGCGCACATTTTTCTGTCATGCCGGGACGTTTGACTTTCTTCCTGGGTTGAACCAGTACTAAGCAGAACTCCAATACACAGTAGCACACAACATAGTACCCCTCAGATATTAACCCATTTAAGCCGAATGGAAATTTCAACTCTTATAAATTGGACATATCCATTTCTAATTTAAGGGTTGTTGGGTGGCAACTTTCAATTTCATTCAAATTTTAATGTATAATCTGTATGCAAGCAGTGTAAAACCTGATCAGACGCCACGTTCTGTGGCGTCTAGTCTGGTTTTGCATTGTTTGCCTACGCCCCACAAAAAGACGCTAGGTTTATGTGGGTTATTATAGAGCGCAATCATGCAATACCAAAGAAATGGGCCATTGCATTTCCTTTGGCAACAATAAAAAGTGAATAAATACCAGACTTTGTACACATTGGTTATTGTTCTTAAAGTGGTAAATATGTAACTTCAAATTTGGCTTTAGCAGGGATTGGGGTAGGGTGGGGAGCTCCCTAAAGCTCGTAGCTCAGCTTAAAGCTTACATTCTACGTCTTCAGGCGAAATATTTTCCTGTAATACTGGAACCAGTTAAAACTTTTTAATGATTCAAATGCAATATATTATATGAAACTGAGCGTTTTCGATTTACGCCCTCATAAAAGAGTTTCAATCGGCACTTTTCATTTGCGCACTTCCGCCCCCAATCGGCGCTTTTCATTTACGCACTTCAGTGTATCTTCTGCGCACAGTGATTCCTTCGTTTGTGTATGATTCTGCATATAGCCAAGTGCTAATACATATGGAAATGGTAGGGTGAAGCGGATTTCATTTACGCACTTCAGTATAGCTTTTGCACAGTTTGAAAGCTGTTTTGTGAGTACATTTCATTATTTATATTAAGGGGCGAATTACGTTTGAGCGGAAACCATACCGTGAAGGAGTATGAAATGAGCGGAGAACTATACAGTCAAAAGAGCGGATGGATAATTCATTCAAATGAGCGATATTTCCAGGTAATGGCCTCTAAATAAGTACATGTAGATACTCAGTTGTATTACCTGGAACGGCCTATATTGCTCAATGATTAATAGATGATTGGGAGCGCATTTCAGTGGCGGGTCCAGAGAGGTTTGCCCCCCCTCCCCCGTTATTAAATATCCCATGAAAATGAAATAATTTGGTCTCACTGAGACCAAATTATTTCATTTTCATGGGATATTCAAGATAAATGAGGTAAAATCTACAAAGCGAACCCTCACACCTTCATACTTATGAACTTCCATTTCAGGAACCAATGATCCACCGCTGCATCTGGATGTTTACCTGGAAAAATTGCTCATTTAAATGATTTAAACATCCGCTCTTTTGCCTTATGGTTCTCCGCTCTTTCGTAAAAATAAATCTGCTCTTTCGAATTATGGATCCGCTCAAACGTAAATCTCCCATATTAAGAAAGAAAAGGGGAAACTGTCAATACATTTGTATCACACCTGTACGGATAGCTGAACAAGTCATCGTTTCATGGCCAGTAATTACTACTTGCTCCTAATTGGGATGAAAAAGTACAATGTAGTGCGCGATTGAAATCGCAAAAAAGTGCAGAAAAGAAAATCGCTAATTGCAAAAGTGCGCAAATCAAGGCGTCCATTTCAATCCTTTATTTTTGAATAATAGTAAACAGCCCTTAGTTTTATATGTGCCCTTGAGGTTCGAATAAGACGTGAACTACACAAAAACAAAATCAATGTAACAGTGTGAGTTTCTGCATGTGTTTTTTTTATTTTTTTGATATACAGTTAAACCTGTCTCAGGCAGCCACTTACTTAGTTGTATTCTTGTTTTCATGTGTGTTTGTCAATCGGAAATACCTCGGCCAATTCCGCGAAATTCCGTGGAATCAGACCACGGATGTACATCGATGATCTACTTTGATAACGCGTGTGATAACGTGACGCTGGGGTTATATAACGTGACGCTGACGTCACAGATACCATGTTAACACAATAACAAGTGTGATTGCAGCAAAACTAACGGATTAAATAGCTTATGTTTGTTTATTTTTTCAATACAATATCGCTATAGCGATATTGTATTGAAAAACAAAAATAAACATCATTTATTCTGCTGATTAAACTTTTCGAATAATCAGAAATAATCGATTTTAATAGAGCTGAACCCACATGCTACAGACCTAATTTTCCTTACACCAGTTCCGGTTAACAAAATGGAGCTTTTTGGTACATAGTACTACGCGTAATGCTCCTTACATACACCCGAGCATTGATTCGATTCTCATGTGTGAATGTTCTCTCTATTTCTGAAAAATCCGTCGCAAGAGTAGACTTGGGAGCGCAGTGGCTCAGTGGTAGAGAGCTTTACTCGAGACCAAAGGGTTGCAGGTCCGAGCCTCACAGGCGGCACTGTGTTGTGTCTTTGAGCAAGGCACATTAATCCCTGTTTAGTACTGGTTCAACCCAGGAAGACTCATCCCGACATAACTGAAAATTTGTTGACTGGCACGTAAAAATCAAATCAAACAAACAAGAGCAACAGTAGATTGACAGCTGTCGTCGATGTTGATATTGCCCATATGAACCCATACCAAGGCGGCTACCATTCCATATGGTATCTAGTATTCAATTCCAGAATTGTACTTTATGCTTACTCGAACATCTACGACGAGACAGCAGTATTTTAGCGGAATAATAAGAGCCGTGGCATGTGATTTCCAACAACTTAACATTTTGACAAGTGTAGACTCAGACGAGCTTCTCCAGCCTCCTTTAAAGCTAAGAAACTCCAAATGCTGTTCAGTCAATAGCTTAACAATCATAGAATATTCAAGCGACTAGAAAAGGCTCTGATCAGACTGCGCATATGCGCAGGCTGATCTGAGGCTTTACTGGTCGCACATACCACATTGTTGAAAATCTCATGTACTGGCTCATTTCGTCTATTCTGGTCCTTCGTAAATATTGGATTCTGACTGAACCCACCTGAATAGATACCACGAGAGAATTGTCGCATTTTCAATTTACCCATTTAAGCTTATCGTCCTTTTATGGGGCATCGGCAAACAGTGAAAACCCAGATCAGACAACGCATAAAAGGGGTACTATATGTGAAAATGTTTAAAGTGAAACCAAGCCAACTGTTTTCAAATTAATCAGATTATTATTATTTATTTCGGGAGGATCTGTTTTACTAGAGTACAATGTATCTAGAGCTTTTTCTCTATTACTTTTTATTTATAAATTTTAATTTAGAGTTCGCAACGACTCTCGTGGTGTTGGCGAAACCGATTTCCATACATCTATTTCTGGCAGAAAGCAGAACATCAGTCAGTTTACGCTTTATCTACATTGTACTCTCTCTCTCTCTCTCTCTCTCTCTCCTTGACTGCACATAAAAACCGGGAGCGCAGTGGCTCAGTGGTTGAGTGCTTGACTCGGGACAGAGGGGCCGCGGGTTCGAGCCTCACCGGCGTCACTGCGTTGTGTCCTTGAACAAGACACATTTATCCTAGCTTAGTACTGGTTTAACCCAGGAAGACCCGTTCCTTTATAACTGAAAGATTGTTGATAAGACGTAAAGAATCAAATCAAACAATCAAAACTGCACATAAATATTACATTATTCTAGTGGCGTCTGCTAATAACTTTTTCAAACAGTTTGGACCAAGATCAGGCCCGACGTTTTAACGTCGGACCTGATCTGGGTCCAATCTGTTTGACGCTCAGAGGATATTCCGGAAAGAATTTTTCGAAAAAGTTGATTTAAAACAAAAATCAGCAGACGACTAAAAAGACATTAATAATTTCCTAGGGGCCAATGAGTTAAGCTGGCTAGGGCGTAAGAAGTGATGCATCATCCGCTAGCTTTCATGAACATTCATTAACGAACATAATTAAAGCGGGTCTACTGTTTTTCCTAAGTATTTGCATTCGTCACCTATAAGAACAAATACAATAACAAAGCGTCCAGACATTGCCAGTCATTTTGACTAAACAGAGGCAGTCTCCTTTGTTAGGTTTGTCGATGCCGCACAGTTGCAAACTTCGTGGAATAACAGCCTTGTTAACAACCTTCTTGAGATACATGTAAAACCAACTAAAGAAAAGAAATTGTTTTAGGAGATGAGAAGTATAAGCATTAATGCTTGTTTTCAAATCCTGTTGATCTTTTTTTTCTGTTTGTCATGCTATTGTATACTCGTAATTGGGTTTGATTGAAGTTAATACAGTATTGTTTTCACTGAGGTGTTTTAGCTTGAACCCGTCTTTTAGGTCATTCATACTTACTACTTGGTGAGGGGCAGCCACACTGTATTAGCTCTGATGCACCATTTACCATACGTCACTTCCTTTTGGAATGTGATGGTTTTCACAGATAAGATGATATTACCAAATTGATAATATGTAGGGAGCGCAGTGGCTCAGTGGTAGAGTGCTTGACTCGAGACCGAAGGGCCGCGGGTTCGAGTCTCACCGGCGTCACTGCGTTGTGGCCATTGAGCAAGACACATTTATCCTAGTTTAGTACAGGTTCAACCAGGAAAACCCGTCCCTATATAACTGAAAGATAGTTGATGGGACGTAAAAATCAAATCAAACAAAATCAAACAAATTGATAATATGAAACACTTATTTCAAGCTATATCTGTTGATAACACCATGATGTTATTAAAAGAAATCATGTTTTAACAAAACATAATTATGTAAACAGTTAAATAATTTTTAACTTTTGTTTTATCTTACGAATCATTTTTGTAACACCATAGTTCAAACCACATCGTCTTACCCTAGCACTGTTTGACGCAAATGAACCACTATGGTTGATGCGTCGTTAAACACCAACCAACCAACCGAGATGTCGCACATTGTCAGAAAATTTAGGCGTTGGCCTTCTTGGTAGAAATGATCAACCTGCATGTACATGTATTATGGCAGGGCGCAAAATATCATATCGAACCTACAATAAATGTTTGCCAACATAAATTCAAAAACAACCGCCATCAACCCTTAACCAACCAATATTTCGTTTTCCTACAATACAATACAAAACAATTATTTTATTGTTTCATCTCATTTCATATGAGACATTCACAAAATACTTTCATAAACATGTTCAACATAAATACAAAGAATGATATATCATTAAGCATAATGTTAAACAAGAGAAGTATCTGAAAAAAGAAAATATCTATTCTCCTATGCAGAACGGGCTTTATATGCTGAATGCAGAAATTTTGCTACTTCTTTAATTGTCGAACCACTGGAATTCAAAAGGTAGATATAGACGGATGGCTGAGAATGGGTTTGCTCCCCCCCTAGGGAATTTTGCAGACATATCCTATCTTGTAGAGAATTGAAAGCCGAGTCTTTAAAGACATGTTTGCACTCTGTGCGTTGGGGCGTTAGTCTGTAAGAGCCTGTAACATACGTTACTTTATCAAATTAAGAAAAAGTAAATTGAAAGTTTGGGCTACAAATTAAAGATATTAAAATATTTGTTTTTTAAAATCATTCATATAGTCTGCTTACTGAATATCTTAACTACGTATGACAGCCATTTGAACAAAATTGCGGCTTTCTAAGGTGTCATATGCGTTACATAAATCAGATAACCCATTAAAATTTGCAAGTGTGGCTAACATCATTTACATTCACAATCTCTCTGTGTGTTTTGCAAAATGTTTTTAACCATGTCTGACTAGCTTATGCAATTGGCTAACAAAAAAAATTAAAGTTTGTTTCCCTAGTTTAAATAATTTTTCTGGAATAAGCAATTAAACAACCCAACCCCTTCACAGTTTTAAGGTGAAATGTTTGGTATTAAAACTAAAGTAAAAATAGTCAAAAAATATTTGCAGTTGATGGATGTGTTTCATTGTTTGGGATTTATTTGCTTATATGAAAAGACTCATAAATCTGCAAGTTTGTTGCAAAATTTTTAATATCAGAGCCTGTAACATATGTTACCTGATGTAATAAATGGGCAAGCTCTTTGTCTTTACGTAGGATATGCCTAAAAATGTTTTAATCTCCTAGAGGGAATTTTGCAGACATATTCCTTCCTATAGTACAACTCAAGCTGCATAGAATAAGGGATGTTTGCGCTCTCTACGTTGGGGCGTTAGTCTTAAACAGCGTGTTACATGCGTTACTATATCAAATAAAGGAAATGTAGTTTGAAAGTTTGAGCTAAATTGTGAAAAAACTCGCAGCTGTTGGATATTTTACATTGTTTAGGGATTTTAAGCTGGCTGATATGATAAAGACTTATAGATCGCTAGTTGGCACCAAGTTTTAAAGATCAGAGAGTGTTATATACGTTAGCGTGATAAGTAAAATCATCAAACAGTATTTTGACATCAAGCTCAGTAAGGGACTGCTCCATCTCAATCCCCTTTGGAATTCTGCAGACATATTACATCTTATGTAACCATTCAAGGTGCTTTTAATAAGAAATGTTTGCACTCTGTAAGTCAGGGCATTAGCCTGTAACAGCTTGTTACATATGTTACTATATCAATTTGAGAATAAGAAATTTGAATGTTTGAGCTACCGTAAGATGACATTAAAATTATGTAATAAATTGACATTCTTATAGTCTTTATACTGGATGTCTTTACTACATATGGAAGCTGTTTAACATTAATACAGTTAACTGTGGTGTTATGTGCGTTACATGAACCTAATTATGATTTAAAAGCTATTATTGTGGCTATCGTCACTTAGTTAAACAACTATTATGACTTGGTTTCAAACTGTTTTATTAGATTTTACAGACATATACTCAATTGATGAATAAGAAAAACCAAGTTTGCTTTTCTATCTTAAATATATTGCCATATAGGAGGTAATACACAGCCCTACTCCCAGTTTTACAGAGAAGCAAAGTTTGTCATTACCGTTAAAGTTAAACACATGCAAGCGATTACAGCGTGTGGATATTTTAAAATTTCTTAGTCTGTCTTGCTCATATATCTGCAAGATGTCATTAAGTTTAAGATCAGGACACTTAATGTGTACTTATAAGTCTTTGGTGCCAAAACACTTGAAATTATATTCATTTCAAATTATCAAGCCCATGGACTGTTGTTACAGATGTTATCAGTGACCTTTTGGACACATTTCTATAATACTGTGCATATAATGCTGAATATAGAGCCACAAAGAGAAAAGATAGTTTTACATTTGTACAAGAAAATACGATAAATGAAATGGTCCAAACTATTCCTCATCGATTTAACACTCATGTTAAACGTTTGTCGTTGTCTGCTTCTGTGGTAATCATTATTATCACACGCCTCCTTGAAACTAGTAGAATCAGCACACAATATTTCAATCATTTACTGTTATACAATTTTACCACCAGTCCTCTCAAAATTGATGAGCCATTATCAACTTTCCAATTTTGCCATTCATGGCTTGGAACATTCTGAAACTGATATGAATTCCTAATAGTTGGCTCTTTGAGTATGTGTTTCAAGTGATACTCTGCAAGTAGGAGAAAGACTAAAGCTTTACAAGGAGGAAGACTATGCCATTAAAAGCAAAGAGTACATGGACTGATGTACCTTGACATTTCTGTGATAAAGAATCATATCTTAGCTGGTTAACTTTTATAAATGTAGCCTTTCCATACATGCAACAAACATTTTTTCATCTAATAATGTCTCTGCACGTATTATCTTTCCCCAAGCATTCAAAAACTTATTTGAAGCCTTAGAACTTCTGAAGTGCTGAAACCGAGGTAACTCTTTCCCTTCAGATAAGCGAACTAAATGTATCACAGCAGGTAAAGCAATGAAATGCAGGATGAACAGAGCGCAAATTAGACCCTTTCAATTCAATGATTCACTAAGTTTCTAAGATTAGAGCGCTTATTAAAGGACGTATCATATATAACTCGTCATAATAAATGAGCAAGGGCATTGTCATGACATCCTTTTTGATTACATAGTCAGAGGCAAGTGTTTTCAATTTCAGTGTTTTCAATGGATCATGAAATGAGGCACCTTATCAACTTGTTTACTCTGTATAAATCTTCAATAGAGCATAATATAGAACTGCTGGTTATCCTATTCTACCTATAGTCCACTCTTCTTCTCTTAAATGCAACAGCTAATGATAGGGCTGCAAAAACTGTGAAATCATAGATTTTACATTATTTTAAGACTTGCTTCAATGTACTGACATAAAAAAAACAGCTGCAAACATTATTGATGGCAATATCCAACTTCATGTTCTTTCTCATATACCAGATAACTTTCAAGGTGTAACAGAAATTGTTTCAGATGGTCTGCCAAAACCATCAAGAGTCAACATTGTAACTAAAGAAAACTTATAAAGTTCTTTGGGCGCAGCAAAATACTATTGATCTAAGACCTGAGGACTTAAGCACCAATGGACTGGATAGGTTCCATGGCAAATGATGCAAAAAAGCAGCCTATCAAATTTCTGTTTGACCAATGTCAGATATCTTAAAGTATTCTTAGAGGTACACGGTAGAGACATAGATTTTGCAAAATCAGAGAAAAGTTATCATTTGACTAGCAAGGATGCAGAGGCAGCTGCAGTAAGATTGCTTTTGTCACTTCACAGGAAGCGACATATACCAGAGTCATACTCCATTGTATGCATATATGTGAAATGGCATTAAACCCATATTTAATCAGGTGTTTGATCCCATGACACTGACATGCTGTTTCTGCTTTTGAAGAATGCTAAGGATTCAAGTTATAGCTGAGTCAATTTGTTTGACGCTGGCATGGGCCACACATGCAAAGAAAATTAAGTCTTTTGATGGCAAGAGAGGAGGATCACACAAAATGCTTATAAGTGATGTTTGTCACAATTACCAATTTTAAAAAGTAATCTTCATTAATGTAACACTTATAACACCATAGGAAGCTGTATATTTGTTAAAGAAACACTTTCTTAATGTATCAAAGGTATTCAGCATGCAAACTAAACAAATAATTCAAATAAATAGATAGTTTATGTCTTCTTTCTGTTTCTCAGACTTTCAATTCATTTATTCTTAAATTGATATGGTAACATACGTATCATACCATTACAGGCTAACTCCCTAGTTAATAGAGTGCAAATTTCTCTTATTTGATGCAGCTTGAATTGTTCTTTAAGGTAGGATATGTCTGCACAATTCCAAAAGGGGTGGAGAGGAACAGGATTGTACTCAGTTTGCAGTCCTAATACTATGCCATGATTCTACTGGTTGTGATGAAATGGGTGATTATTTTGCCATAGAAGCAGACACAATGATAGACATTGTGAGGTCGACTTGAATAAAGATTGTTTTTTAATAATTTTATTTAATAGGAATATTTATTTAATTGTGTCATTTAAATGAGAACTATTATTTTCTATCTCTTTGTCTATATATTTTAATATTAAAGGCATTAGGAAATATGTGATAAAAAGATTATATATAGCATAGGTAACACAATTCCATGGGCCTGTTATCAGCAATGACTGTAATTACTAAGACTAAGGCACCAGAGGCTAGAGATTAATAGGAAAACATGTGAAAAATGGTCTTTTTTCTGAACTATCATCTCTTATTTCCAAGACAATCTCCTTGCTCACTTGTTATGCCATGTAACATATGTTACACACTTTAATAAGTGCTCTGAACCTGATGTCAAACTTGCAAATGTATGATTCTTTATTGCATTAGCAAGACAGTGCCAAAAAAGTAAGATATCTACGAGTGTCAAATATTTTCATATATTTTTCTTCAATAATAGATACCAAAATTGGATACTTAAAATTGGGGGTAGGGTTGTTTAATAGCTCATATAAAACAATGTATTTGAGATAGAAAAGCAAACTTTGTTTTTTCTATTAGTCAAATGAGTATTTTAGTAAACTAAGATTAAATATACTTGCAAAATTGCACAAATCGTCTGTAAGATTAAATGATGTTAGTCACGATTTCAACTTTCAAAGGGAAATTTAATCTATGTAACGCATATTACACCATTGAAGGCTGTTTTTTATTTAAAATGCTGCTTTTATGTAGCTTAGGCATCCAGCTTGCAAACTACATAAGAAATTTGAATAATTAGATGGTTTATTGTCTTCTATCTGTAGCTCAAACTTTCATTTTGATTTTTTTCCTTAGTTTGTTACAGTAACATATGTAACAGGCTGTCAGAGACTAACGCCCCGGAGCACAGAGTGCAAACATCTCTTAAAAGATGCGGCTTGAAATTGTCTTTAAGATAGGATATATCTGCAAAATTCCCTTGGGGGGGGAGCAGGACCTTTTTTAGCTCGAAGTCTAATAAACTTATTTTCATCATTTAATGTGTCAATCCTTGGACAGGATTTCCTGCTATTTACGTCTGCTGCATATACTCTAGCCTTGCACTTCAGGTTATATTTTATCATGGAAACAAGCACTATGATCCCTGGTCAGATTGCTCCTTTCGGATCTGGGTACATATTGTTTGCAATATAGGCTACCTAAGATTATAAGCAGATAAGAGATAAGAGAGTAGACGACAAAAGTCTTGACTGACGGGAATAGGGCTAAGGTCCACCCTGTCTATCCAAAACCCTGGTATCAAATTGAGACCTATGGCGCACTTCGAAGCAAACTATAGTTCCTACTATAGTAACTTACATTTGATTCGAACATCTATAGTCGCTACTTGAGTGACGTCACGAACCTATTAGAGATCAACGGTGGGTCAGAGCACCGTTAGTCTAGTAGCATGGATGGTTCCCTCCTCTAAACCTATCTGCCAAGATGGTTTCCACAGCTGTATGTAGTCTCAAAATGATTTGTTTTTACAAAATTACCCTAGCTTTGCATCATTTCGCGGTCCCATGTATATATTTTTGTTTACGATGAAGATTTGAAGTGGAGCATACAGGGCTATTCTTTTGTTTACTTGCAAACCAACTAAAGGTTGCAACTGTAGCCGTTCGGGTGTAAACGTGCGTGCGCATCTATTACGTATTAACATTAGCAGGAACTTTAAGTCGATTCGAAGTGTGTCGTCGCAATTGTTTTGACATTATCCAATGAAACCAAGCGTTATATAACCGTCTATGGGGAGGGGCGGATCCAGGATTTCTGGAAAGGGGGTTCATTTGTATAACGATGTGACGATTCGCTTTGTTGATTGTATCTCATTTTTCTTCAAATATCCCACGAAAAAGAAATAATTTGGTCTCACTGAGACCAAATTATTTCATTTTCATAGGATATTTTAAAACGAGGGCGGGGAATGGGGGGTCGTGCGAACCCCCTCTGGATCCGCCACTGTATGGGTAATTACAACTAGACAACATCTGCAATTATAACTATCGCATCATTAGTACTGGAGAGTCAATTTAGTCTAATGATGCAGACATAACGACTTAAAAGTCTTGTCTAAATGTTTTAGGTGACAACCTATCAGTCTATCTGTCTGTCTTCTTCATAATTTGCTGCCATTAGTTAGGTCTCAAATTACGCGTTCAGAGCTTTATTATTAAAACTAATGTTTCTGTATGAAGACGATAGACTTTTCTTATTGTTTGATATGTTTGAAAGACATATCTGATGCGCTCAGGGGGAGGGGGTACTCTGGTAATTTCATAGATACGTAGACCCGGGCCATTCTTTTGTTCAAAATTTTGAATTTCAATATTTCTTTTGGGTTTTCAGTAAGATGAATATTTTGGGGAGTATGAAGATTTTGTAGATATTTTGTTTGTTTTTTTTTTTTTGGGGGGGGGGGGATCATCACAAAATTAGACTATATTTAGGGGTCATTTCAATGTATTTAAGGGTCTTTACTTAAGGTCAATGTACAGAATGGAGGATACTTTATTGAGGTTGCTAAAATTTAAAATATTTTCGGGTGATTGAAATTCCTGATATTTTTTTTTTTTTTTTTTGGGGGGGGGGGGGGTGAACGGTAGATGCTGAGCCCGAGCCTACGCATGAAGAAAAAATGAATGACCCCCTTGGGACGATTCGCCGCTAGGTTTTCCTATCCAATGACCGCCTTTAACCATAGTTGCGTAATTTAGCTCTGGTCCCGAAGTTATACAACTTTTATCATGCTCAACTCAACTGAGCACGAAAGGGGTACGTGTGTGCATCATCTAAAATGGTCCTGGCATCTAAACTGGTCCTGGCATCTATTATGGTCCTGACCAGCCTCTACATTGGTCCCGGTTGGCATCTATTATGGTGCGCAAATCAGACTCTAAAATGGTCCTGAGCGCTAAATGTAAATATATGCAAACCTAATCCTTTTTCAACTTAAACGGTATCCACCGCAAAAATAATCATATAGCCAGAACACAAGCCATTTGTGTGTGTGCGTGCGTGTGCGCGCTCGCGCTCGTGTGTGTGTTTTGCAGGATTTGGTTAGCCCCTCGCCCTATCTAACGCACATGCCGTTTTATTTTAAATATCGAATGCAAAAATGAAATTCCATTTGAGACAACTCCGTGCATTCATGCCTCGTGCGCACGGGCTTTAATCCGCGTTGAATTAAATATGAGATAATGCAGCCCGCCAATTTGGGCCTGTGGATACCGGGGACATAGCGGGGCTTAAGTGCCGGGATTAAACCTACGATATGTTCCCGCAGTACCGTGTGTGCGGGGGTTTTAATTTCCTGTTTAAATAGGGCTTGTCTAAAAGGTCCTCCTTACAGCGCACCTAAACATCTATATACCTGCCAATATAAACCAAAAGGGATGGAACTTGGTGGTCGATTCGCATGTTCTCGGGAAGGGGTGGGTCAAGACACTATCGTATCATTTGGGAAGGACGAGGCCCAAGCCTGACTGATGCTTTAGTCGTCTTTCACTTACTTTTTACAGAGTGTTCCAATTGACCATTCCAAGTGAACTTCGTGGAAAACTTCCAAGGAGGGAGGGTGGGGGAGTCCAAGATTTTAGACGCTGCGGGGTAGGGATGGGGCGTGGAGGTCGTCATACTTATTCCTAAAGAAACCTATAACACTTGTATTTTTCAGGGGGGGGGTCCGGATCTCCTGACCCCCCACCTCTCTATGTATTCAGAGATCAAGAGAATGGGTAGAAACGATAGATACTCCCAAATATACGGTTGTTCATCAACTGCAAGTTGATATCACTTATAGTGTTATGTTCTGCTCAGGACAAAATTCAAGTATAACAAATAAACTAACTTCTAATTTATGCAAAAGAGAGTTATGGATCTTTGTAGACTGTACCTCTCCTCATTGAGATCTATCTACCATTGAAGTTTCAAGTTGATACCTGTTATACATGTAGTTGTTGTGTTATGCTTCGGACACAATTAAGTGTGAAAAATAGCAAAGGGCAATAACTCCTAAATTATGCGAATGAGAGGTACGGTTCTTGTACACTGTACTTCTCCTCATCGATATATATCTACCAGTGAAGTTTCTAGTCGATACCTCTTATATTTCTGTGTTATGCTCTACACAATATATTTGTAAATTCTCAGAAACCACTGAGCCAACTGAAGCGTTTCATGTGACACCACCATGGGAGTGGGTAAAAGATGGAAAGCTTATTCAAAATGATTAAGGTCATTTGTTGATAGTCATTATTGTCTACCAGGGGGCGGGGGCATTTAGCAGGGTTTTTACCACAAATTTGGCCCCGCAGTGCAGGGCTATTAGCAGGGCTTTGAAAATTGAAAAGTCAAAAAGCCCCGCTATTCCCTGGCCCTGAAGGGATGGGGGATACCAATGACTGGCGCATAACCGAACCATTAAATGTACAACCTCTGTAAACGGAAGCAAATGAAAAGAAATAAGTATAAGAACATATAAATTAGTACGAATCATGTTTTTACTGGGTCATATTGCAACAAATATAGTGCTTACGAATGTTAACCACCAATGCTTCATCATAAATAAAATATATAGAGTAGAGTAGTACTGATATCTATATAATATGAGGGATTTAGTACTGGCCTATAACAGTAGAGACTACGGCTATGGAAACTAGCAGAGACTGGGAATACGGATACACGTACTGATCACTAGTAGCAGAGACTGAATCTATGGATATAAGGACTGACCTCTAGTAGTAGTAACTGGGACTGAGAGTACCAATACTGACCTCTAGTGGCAAAACAGGGACTCTATGTACTAGGTTTGACCTCTATTGGCATAACCTGGGATTATGACCACTTATAATGATCACCTGTAGCAGTGATTGCAACAAGGAATTGATACTCTGTAGAAGTGACTACAACCATGGTTACAAGTACATTCCATTTATAGCTGAGAGGTGAACTCTGGATACTAGTACTAGCATTTAGTCGAATGGAAGGGACTCTAGATTCTAGGAATGATAGCTAGTGACAATGACAGGGACTCTAGACACTTTTACTGACAACTTGTGGCAATGACAGGGAAAATTCTACTGAACTCTAATGACAATGTGTGCGACTCTGGGCAATTTAATTGACCTCTAGTCGCATTGACTGGGATTCTGGATACTTGAACTGATCCCCAGTGGCAATTGCTGGGACTCTGGATACTAGTACTGACGTCTAGTGGCAATGAAAGGGACTCTGGATATTTAACTGACCTCTAGTGGCAACGACTGAGACACTGGATGCTAGTACTGCCCTCTAGTGGCAATGACAGGGACTCATGATACTAGTACTGACCTCTTGTAGCAGAAAATAGGGATAAAGATACTAGTACCCACCCCAAGGGTGGCAATGAAGGGGACTCTGGATAAAAGTACTGACATCTAGTGACAATGATAGGGACTTTGGATACTCTTACTGACCTCTATAGGCAATGACAAGGCCTCTTGATGCTTATACTAAACACTTGTGGCAATGACTGGGACTCTGGATACTTTTACTGACCTCTAGAGGCAATGGTTTGGTTCTGGATACTTTTACTAACATCGAATGGCAATGAATGGGACTCTGGATATGTATTATGACCTTTAGTGCCAAAAGACGGGAGTCTGGATACTTTTACTGACCTCTAGTGGATATTGGCAGGGACTCTGGATACTCTATTGACCTTAAAAGGAAATGACTGGGACTCTGGATACTACTACTGGCCTCTAGTGGCGAAGAAAGAACTTTGGATACTAGTTGTGATCTCACTGGCAACGACAAGGACTCTGGATACAACACTGATCTCTAGTGGCAATGACCGGGACTCTGGATAGTTTTACTGACCTCTCACAACAATGAGAGGGACTCTTAATATTTTTACTGACAACTATTGGCAATTACAGGGGTTCTTAATACTTTAAATGACAACAATTTGCATTGGCTGGGACTCTAGATACAAAAACTGACCTTTTGTGACAATGACTTGGACTCTTGATACTTGTACTGACATCTACTGGCAATGGCATAGACTCTAAATACCTGTTCTGATCTCTCATGGCAATGACAGGGACTGTGCATACTTTGACTGACCTCTCGTGGCAATGACTGGGACTTTGATACTGGTACTGATCGCTAGTTGCAATGACTTGGATTCTGAATAATTTTACTGACCTCTTTTGCCAAAGGCTGCGACTCTGGATACTTTACTGACCTCTAGAGGCAATAACTGGGTACCTGGTTTTTTACTGACATCTAGTAACAATGACAGGGACTCTAAATACTTTTACTGACATCTTATGACAATGATGTCGACTTTGGATACTTTTGCTGACCACTATTGATAATGATAAGGACTCTAGATACTAGAACTGATTCTAGTGTCTGCATACTGGTATGAACCTCTATTGGCAATTACAGAGACTCCAGCTACTTGTACTGACCTCTAGTGGCAAAGACAGGGACTCTAGATACCAGATACTAATACGTACATCTAAAGGCAAAAGCACTCTGGATACATATACTGACAACTATAGGCACTTACTGGGACTATGGATACATTTATTGACCTCTACTGTCAATGCCTGGGACTTTGCCTAGGACTCAGCATACTAAGACTGACCTTTAGTGGCAAGGATAGGGATCCTGGATACTTTAACTGACCTCTAGTGGCAATGACTGGGAGCTAGGATATTGACCCAGACCTCTAGTGGCAATGACTGGGACTTTGAGTACTGACTTCAAGTGGCAATTGCTGGAACTCTGGATACTTTTATTGATCTCTAGTGTCAAAAACAGGGACTTTGTATACTATTATTTACCTCTAGTTGCAATGCCTACTATAAATGGCCTCTAGGGGCAATGACTGGGACTCATTTTTTCTAGTAGCAATCTTAAGTACTCTGGATACTTTAACTGACCTCTTTTGTCAATGACTGGGACTTTAAATACAAGTACTGACCTCAGGTGGAAATTGCTGAGACTCTTGATACTTTTATCGATCTTAAGTGGCAAGAACAGGGATTTTGTATACTTTTATTTACCTCTAGTTGTAATGTCTAGGACTAAGGATACTTTAACTGACCTCTAGTGGCAATGACTTGGACCCTGGATACTTACCCTGGCCTCTATTGGCAATAACAGGAACTCTGGATACATTTAATGACATCTAATGACAATGACTCGGACTACTGGATACTTTAACTAGCCTCCTATAGGAATTACTCGGACTATGGATACCAGAATTGACATATAATGGTTATGAAGGACTCCGGATATTTTTACTGACCTCTAGTATCAATAACCAGATTCTGGATACAAGCACTGACCTCGAGTGACAATGACAGGGATTTTGGATACTAGTACTGAAGTCTAGTGGCAATGACATGGATTCTCGCTACTTTTAATGATATTTAGTGACAATGACAGAGGCTCTGGATACAAATACTGACCTCTAGTGGCTATGTCTAGGAATCTGAATGCAAGTACTGGCCTTTAGTTGAAGGGGCAGGGACTCTGGATACTTTTGTTGACCTCTAGTGTCAATGTCTGGGACTTTGCCTAGGACTCAGCATTCTAAGACTGACCTTTAGTGGCAAAGTTTAGGACTCTAGATACTTTTACTGACCTCTAGTGGCACTGACTGGGAACCTGGATACTTAAATAACTGGGACTATGAATTACCAGAATTAACATTTTGTGGTTTCGAAGGACTCTCGATATTTCAACTTACCTCTAGTATCAAGAACCAGATTCTGGATACAAGTACTGACCTCTGGTGGCAATGACAGGGATTCTGGATACTAGTACTGATCTCTAGTGGCAATGGCATGGACCCTCGTTACTATTGATGATATCTAGTGGCAATGACAGAGGCTCTGGATACAAGTACTGATCTCTAGTGGCTATGTCTAGGAATGTGGCTGCTAGTACTGGCCTTAAGTGGCAAGGGCAGGGACTCTGAATACTTTAAAAAAAACTTCTGTTGGCAATTACTGGAACCCTAGATACTGGTTATGATCTCCTGATGCAATGATAAGGACTCTGGATACTAGTACTGATCTCTTGTGGAAATGACAAGGACTCTGGATATTTTACTGACTTCCAGTTGCAATGGCAGGGACTCTGAATAGTAATTCTAACCTCTGTGGCAGTGACAGGTACTTTGAATACTAGTTCTGACATCTAGTGACAACAACTGGGACTCTGGATACTTTTACTGACCTCTTTTGTCAATGACTGGGTCTCTGGACACTGTTTTACGAACTCTTGTGGCAATGACTGGGACTCTGGGTAGCAATACTGACCTCTAGTGGTAGTAACAGGGACTTTGAATACTAGTTCTGACATCTGACCTCTTGTGGCAATAACATGGTTTCTTGCTACTTGTACTGACCTTTATTGGCAATGATAGGAACTCTATATACTATTATTGACCTCTAGTTACAATGATAGGGACTCTAGATATTAGTACTGATATCAAATGGCAGGAACAGGAACTCTGGATACTTTTATAGCCAACAAATGCCAATGACTGGGGCTCTAGATATTTTTGTTGACCTATAGTGGCAATAATAGGAACTCTAGATACTAGTATTGTTTTCTAGTGGCAATGAGAAGGACTTTTTATACTTTAACTTACCTTTAGTGGCAATGACTGGGACTTAAGATACAAGTACTGGCTTCCAGTGTAATTTCGTTTACTCTGGATACTTAAATTGATCTCTAGTGGCAAGGACAGGGCCTCTGGATACTTTGACTGATATTAAGTGGCAATTACGGGGACTCTAGAAACTTTTACTGAACTCTAGTTGGAATGTCTAGGACTCTGGCTATTATGACTGACCTCTAGATGCAGAAAAGGGATCCTGGATACTTTTACTGGCCTCTAGTGGCAATGAATGGGACCCTTGATACTGATCCTGGTCTTAAGTGGAAATAACAGAGCTCTGAACACTTTTACTAACCTCTAGTTGCATTGTCAGGGACACTGGGCATTTTAACTGACCTCCTGTAGCAATGACTGGGACTCTAAAATTAGTACAGGGACTCTGGATTCTTTTACTGACATTTAGTGTGAATGAAAGGGACTCTAGATACAAGTACTGACTTCATGTTGCAATATCCAGGACTCTGGATGATAGTACTGACCTCTAGTGGCAATGACTGGGAGTCTAATACTAGCACTGATCTCTAGTGGCTGTGACAGGGACTCTGGATACTAGTTCTGATCTCTAGTGGCAATGTCTTGGACTCTGGATGCTAGTTCTTATCTCTAGTGGCAATGACAGGGACGCTGGATACCATTACAGACCTCTAGTAGCCATGGCTGGGTCTATTGATATTAGTACTGACCTCTTGTAGCAGAGATATTGACTAGGATACATAGCAGAGACTGGGGCCATGGATTCAAATACTGACCTCATGTAGCAACTACTAGGACACTGGATAAAATCACTGGCCTCTAGTGGTTGAGTCTGGGACTATGGATGCCTATTCTGTCCTCTAGCAGCAGAGATTGAAACTATGGATGCAAGAAACGACATCTATTAGGAGTGACTTGGATATAATGATTATTAGTACTGACCTCTAGTAGCAGAAATTGAGACTATGGATACAAGTACTGACCTCTAGTAGCAGAGACCATGACTATGGTTACTATTGCTGACCTGTAATAGCAGTGACTGTAACTAAGGTACTAGTACTGACTTCCAGTGGTAATGACTCTAATATTGACCCCCTATGGGAGAGACAGGGCCTCTAAATATAGTAGTACTGGCTTCTAGTAGCAAAAATTAGGACGTTTGATAATTTACCTGACCTCTTATAGTAGTGACAGGGACCGTAGATACTAATACTGGCTGGTAGTTGCAAAGTTATGGACTCTGGATACTAGTATCGACCTCTAGTTGCAGAGACAGGGTTTCTGTATAGCATTACTGACCTCTAGAAGCAGATTCGTGACCTATAGTTACTATTGTTGACCTCTGTGACAGAGGCTGGGAATTTGGATAACAGTACTGACCTCTAGTGGCAAAGATATTGACTCTGGATAGCAGTAACGATCTTTAGTGGCAATGAGTGAGACTGGATTGCAATACTGACCTCTGGTTGCAGAAACAGGGACTATGGGATGTAGTTCGACCTCTAACGGCAGATAATATAGTACTGATATTTTGCTAAAACAGAAACTCTTGACAGCAGTACTGCCTCTAGCAGCAATGAGTGTGACTCTGGCAAGTAGAACTGGCTTCTGGTGGCAGAGACATTGCTTCTGTATAGTAAACTAACTCTAAGCCTCTGGGTAGAAAAACTAACTTCCAGTGGCTCTAGTTGGTTTCAGCCACCTTGAGCCTAAGGTTCATAAGTGAGATAACATTACTATGAAACCCTTGATTTTAATTATAGATCCTCTATGAAAAGGGGTTGCATATTTGATTTGGGATGTCTGTCATTCTGTCCATCCATCCGTTGGTCATTCCATCGTAATTTCGTTCAGTTTGATATCTTGAGAACAAATTGATAGAAGTTTTTATCAAATTGTGTATTACATTTATATAGACAATATCTAGATTGGGTTTGCTTCACATTATTTTTCAAAAAATTGTAACAGAGTTATGTCCCTTGACTGCTGTCAGAATTTTCACCTAGAATTCATTTTCCGCTCAGATTGATAGAATTTGACCAAATTTTGTATGTCCATTAATATTAACAAGATGTAGGTTGGGATTGTTATTTGTCATTTTTTCGTAAATTTATAACGAAGATATTTATTGACTCCACCTTTCCGATTTCGCTCATTATCTTAAGAACAAATACATTGAGAACAAATTGGAACTAGAATGCACAATCGATAGGGTGCCATCGCAAATCCCCACGCTGAAGTTTTTGATCCACCCAGCACCCCCAAGTCCCACCCCTGGGTCATGACCCCAGCAACAGAGTCAAAATTCTGTTCAATATGTTTACAATATTTTATTTGTAAGAACGCACACAAAAATTGGTAAAAAATCTTAGAATTGACATGGTAGTCTAAATTTAATGATATTTGACCTTTTGACCTCACTTCCAATGTCACCAGTTTGACCCTAGGGTGAAAACATTACTTTCATTCTGTTCTGCTCGTCATACCCGTCGATTTGATATGCCACATGACCATATTTTATTTTTTTGACCCACCTGGGCACCCCAACGCCCCAAAGTCCCACCCCTGAGGCATGACCCAGCCGACATGATGCAAATCCCGTCTGATATGTTTTGTATCTTTTATTTGTGAGAACACACACACAGTTTGGTATCAAAGTCTTTGAAATTGACTTTGTAATTGAAATTAAATGATATTTGACCTTTTGGCCCCTCCCCAGGGCCCCAGGGGGCGGGGCCAAAAACAGTTTGATGTTGCACGCCCCATTCATGTGAGTAACTCACACACCAAATTTGGTTGAATTTCGTCTAATGGTTTAGGAGGAGATAGCATAACGGACAGACGGACGGACGGAGGGAGGCGATTACAATATCCCTCTCGTTTTTTAAAAAAGCGTGGGGATAATTACACCAAATGTTTATATATACATTTACATTGACAACATCTATATTGGGATTGTTACCTGCTATAACCGTTATGGCCCTTAATTGAAGTCTTAATTTCGTTTCTGCTCAATATTTACAGGATACATGCACAGAACTTGGCGAAATTTTGCATATGCTGTGATTGTTGCCTGTCAGTTTTCTCCAACTTGTAACTTATGGCCCTTGAGTGATGCCGATCAGAATTCTGTTTCCACTCGATATCGTGAGAACAAATGGATGGAATTTCACCCAATTTTACATATGTATTTATATTGGCAAGATCTTAGATGGAATTTTACCGGTCGGTTTACATAAATTTGTAACAGAGTTATGGACCTTGATTGATATTTTTACAACATGATTTTCTGAATTAAATATCGCAGAGGCGTGTTGGCCACATTTTGTTCACATTTTATGTGTATCGTCAAAAGGGTAGCGAACAGCTGAACACTATTTGGGGACAACTTTGAGCAAAAATGGATTTCTATAGAAAATGGTAGCTCCAAGCTAACCCATTTATTATTTATCGCACCTTTTAAAAACAACATTCATTCGCCATGAGTTGGCATACGCCCATTCTGATCAGGGTATTCTCTTTTTGTATGAGGAAACCTTGTGTTTTAGCATCTCTCTGAGCATTGGACACACAGCGAAGACCCAGCGCACACAACAGATGCCCAAGGCATGCTGATCTTAGTATTCGCTTTGTGCACATGGTTTTCTGATTCTTTTCTACAGTTGCGGTTCAGTTTATTTGAATAGTTTGAGTTTAACAATACCCCATTTGGTCAGCTCGTATATCGTTCATTTATTCGATAGTCCCATTTTCCAAAGGACATTATTTTTGGGAAAATATGTATAAAATTGGGAAAATTTTAATACGGTTGGTTGGATATTTTTCGGACCAGAAATTTTATCGAGGGAAAGGTCTTTTATATGAGGAGAATAGGTTATTTCTCGGACCCTGTATTGATAATTTACACAAATGTAGGATCGGTTGTCGTTATACGGGGTGGCGGGATTCTATATTAGAGGGTCTGGATGGGGTATAATGATTAGTGAATAATGGCCCTTTTTATAATGAATAGTGAATAATGTGCCAAAAAATAATGAATAGTGAATATTGAGGGCCTAAAAAATAATGAATAATCCAATTTTTTTAATGAATTCAAGAAAAATATAATGAATAGTGAATAATCAGATTTCTTTGCCACCTTCTTTACTGTTAATGAATAATTGGTCTTATTTTAATGAATAACCCAAAATTTTAATGAGATGAATAATGGGCTAAATTTTTAATGAATAGTGAATACCAGACCCCCCCCCCCCCCCATCCAGACCCTCATATTATACTACCGGAAAATTCACACAAAACCTGAACTGCACCAACGCCAAAGCAACAAGAAAAGAAGAATCGAAAACTTCACCATCTTGTTCCTTGAAATCAACAACGAAACAACAAAATATGGAATTTAGAATGAAGAGTATAGTGACCTATGCGACATATGAACTGATAAACGTTTTTCTGCTTTTCATTTTGTTTACACTATATTATCACTTTCACACAGCGAATATAATGGCACAGCTGTCTTCAACTCTTGCAGCAGGAATCCTGATTTTGGGGTTTCAGACCAGGTAAAATTCAAATCAGACTGCTCGTCTACGTCTTTAGGTTTTGTTTTTAGTAATCGCCGGTACAACACTTTATAAACAGCAAAAATACGTATATGCTGATACCCCGGCATCCGATTTAGGTTACCTTGCACCCCCCCCCCCCCCCAGGACAATTTTTCATGGGTGCCAAATTGTTCATTGGGACCCCCTGGATGCGAAACAAAGGTGTCCTCAAAAAAATTTTGGTTTGGGCTATGTGTTATTGCATGGTTTCTATGGCAACCCACAGCTAATTTGAGAAGGGGGGTCTGCCTAGAAAATTACTCATATCTCAGCTGTTACTTATCCTAGACTACTAAACTTAATACCAAATTAAAGCTTAGACATAGGCCTATTATCCCCTTGTTGCATATGCAAATTATCAAATATGCATATTCATAAATATTTATGAAAACATTAAAAATGTGGTTCACGAATGGGGGTATACGTATAAGATTAATAATATCTCAGCTGCTTTTAGTCGTAGATTACTAAAATTTGTACTAAAACAAAGCTAAGACATAGGCCTTTCATTCCATGGTCAAATATGCAACGTATCATATTTGCATAATTTGCATATTCATGAATATTAATAAAACCGCTAAAAAATAAGGGAAAATCATTACAAATATAAATAGGCTGGTTTCATCCCAATATTGTCAATGTTGCATGTTTTACTATAATCCACGTTACAATTTGACAAGTCCATTCATCCAGTGATCCTTAATGAATGTTATCTCATTTGAATATTCATGAAAATGCATGAAAACTTAAAAAAAAATGAGGGAAAATCACGTAAAACTATAAGCCTAGGGGAGGGGTTAAGGTACAATCTATCCTGCACTCCTAGGGCCTTTTAAATTCATGCCAAATTGTTCAGTGGGACCCTCAGAATGTGAAACGAAGTTCTTCTCAAAAGAAATTTGGTATGGGCTACGTTAAAATGCATGGTTTCCATGGCAACCTCTTATATAATTCTCGAGATTGGGGGGTAGGCCTACAAATTCAATCATATCTAGGGTTCTACTTATCCCAGAACACTAAAATTGGTGCCAAATTAAAGCTTAGACACATGCCTTTCTTCCTGTGGTCAGATTTGTTAATCATCTAATTTGCATATTTATAAATATTAACGAAAACCTACAAAAATGAAGTAAAATCATAAAAAAAAAACATAAATGAACATATTTCAGCACAAAAACATCATCAAACCACCATTGTTGCCATTTTTTTTTATATCTTCAGTGATTCAATTTGATTAGTTCTTTCATCCGGTGGTCCTATATGAACATTAGCTCATTTGCATATTCATGAATATTAATGAAAACTTTTGTAATGAAAGAAAAAATCTTGGAAAAATTAAGGGATGTACATATAAAATGACAAATGTTCACCTACCATGTGTTCCAGTGTATCAAACCTAGTGCCAATTCAATGCTTAGACATTGTACTTTTACCATAAGGTATAATATGAAAAATATTTATCATATATATTCATGAATTTTAATGAAACCAGAAGAAATGAATGAAAAATTGCGGAAAAATCAAGGGGGTGCACTTCCAAAATTACTCATATCTCAGTAGTTAAGTGCCCAATAGCGCCAAAACTGATTTTAAGTCAGTGCATAGACACAACATGTTAACCAAAACGATCCAATTTATAACAAATCAAATATAAATTCTCATTAATATTGATGAAAACGTAAGAAATCAGAGAAAAATACAGGAAAATTAAGGGGGTATACGTACAAAGTGATTCATATCTTAGCTTCCAATTGACCAATAGTAGCGAGCTTGGTACCATATCAAACAGCATAATAAAAAGTGTTTTTGAGTAAAAGAAAAAAAAGAATAAGATTTATAGCAGCTGAAATATGAGTAATTTTGTAGGTACACTGCCATCAATTTGTATACATTTTTGTCTTGTATTTTTAAAGTTTTTATTAATATTGATCTTAAACAAATTAGTCAATTCTTATATCTTCCCACTAGGTAAAAGTGTTATGCATAGACTTAAATTTAGTATATTGTTTGTTACTCTAGGGCAATTAGCAGCTAAGATATTGGTAATTTTGTAGGTATACCCCATTCATTTTTCGGCGATTTTTCTCTTTATTCTAATGTTTATATTAATTTTCATGAATATGTAAACGAGACAACTTGCAAATGTTACCATTGAGATAAAGGGTTGTGTCATAGCAATTAGTTGGCACCTTGTTTGCTACGTTAGGGCTCAACGCTGCTGAGATATGAGTAATTTTGTAGGTATATCCCCTTAATTTTCAAGTATTTTTTATCAAAATGCTCATTGTTTCATCAATATTCATTGATATTATAAAATGACCATTTTAAAATTTGATAATTTGTTAAACATGCTATTGTCCTAGCCTTAGTTTATAACCAATTATGGTACTCTAGGGCACTTAGCAATTGAGATATTATTAGATTTGTAAGTACACCCCCTTGATTTTTCTGCGATTTTTCATTTATTTCTTCTGTTTGAATTAAAATTGATAACTATTGATGGTAACTATTTTTCAAAGCTGACCTTAAGGTAAAAGTATTATGTCTAAGCATTGATTTGGCAAGTTTGATACACTAGGATGCATAGCAGCTTAGTTGTTGGTAATTTCATACGTACACCCCTTAATTTTTCTGAGATTTTATCTCTCATTTCTAAAGTTTTCATTAATATTCATGAATATGGATATTAAATAATTTGCATATCTAACTACCAAATTAAACTGCTATGTCCAGAGATTAGTTTGGTACCATGTTTAGTAATCTAGGATGAGATGTTATTAAGATATGAGTATTTTTGTACGTATACCCTCATTCTTTACAGTCGCATAATGGGTTGCCATGGACACCATGAAATTTCAAAAACCAAAGAGCATTCATTTTTAGGACAATATTTTTTCTTCATTTAAGTAGTCCTATTGGACAAAATTTATGCCCATAATGAAATGTCTTATGTGTTCAATTTAGGTCTGATTACCCCGTTGCATACTATAGTTTACCCATGGCTTTTCCCCTCATTTTTAAGATTTCATTAATATTCATGAATATGCAAATGAGACAATTATCATATAGCACCACTGGATGAAAGAAATTATCAAATTGAATCACTGAGGATATAAAAATGGCAACAATGATGGTTTGATGATGTTATTGTGCTGAAATATGTTCATTTATGTTGTTTTTTATGATTTTACTTCATTTTTGTAGGTTTTCATTAATATTCATAAATATGCAAATTAGATGATTTACAAATCTGACCACAGGAAAAAAGACATGTGTCTGAGCTTTAATTTGACACCAGTTTTAGTGTTCTGGGATAAGTAGAACCCTAGATATAATTGAATTTGTAGGCCTAACCCCCAATCTCGAGAATCATATAAGAGGTTGCCATGGAAACCATGCATTTTCAAGTAGCCCATACCAAATTTCTTTTGAGGAGAACTTCGTTTCACATTCTGAGGGTCCCACTAAACAATTTGGCATGAATTTAAAAGGCCTTAGGAGTGCAGGATAGATTGTACCCTAACCCCTTCCCTAGGCTTATAGTTTTTACGTGATTTTCCCTCATTTTTTTAAGTTTTCATGCATTTTCATGAATATTCAAATGAGATAACATTCATAAAGGATCACTGGATGAATGGACTTGTCAAATTGTAACATTTATTATATTAAAACATGCAACATTGACAATATTGGGATGAAACCAGCCTATTTATATTTGTAATGATTTCCCTTATTTTTAGCGTTTTTATTAATATTCATGAATATGCAAATTATGCAAATATGATACGTTGCATATTTGACCATGGAATGAAAGGCCAATGTCTTAGCTTTGTTTTAGTACAAATTTAAGTAATCTACGACTAAAAGCAGCTGATATATTATTAATCTTGTACGTATACCCCCATTCATGAACCACATTTTTAATGTTTTCATAAATATTTATGAATATGCAAATTTGATAATTTGCATATGCAACAAGGGGATAATAGGCCTATGTCTAAGCTTTAATTTGGTATTAAGTTTAGTAGTCTAGGATAAGTAACAGCTGAGATATGAGTAATTTTCTAGGCAGACCCCCCTTCTCAAATTAGCTGTGGGTTGCCATAGAAACCATGCAATAACACATAGCCCAAACCAAAATTTTTTTGAGGACACCTTTGTTTCGCATCCAGGGGGTCCCAATGAACAATTTGGCACCCATGAAAAATTGTCCTGGGGGGTGCAAGGTAACCTAAATTGGATGTCGGGGTATGATCAGACCACACAGCGAGGAAGCGCAATAACTGTGCATTCAAACGGACACACTGTCGTGATCCGACTGTGCGGATGCCCAATCTTTTTGTTCTGATGTTTTACTAGATGCACATTGCCAGTTTGTTGGTTTTATCATGCTGTGGTCAATTAGTAAATAAAAGTGAAACAATAATCTCATGCACACATACCTACTTAAACATTTCTGCGCAGTTTTAGATGCCAGGACCATTTTAGACGCAGGACCACTTTAGATGATGCACAGGAATATCACGGGGATCATTTTAGAGTCTGCTTAGCGTGCCATAATAGATGCCAGCCGGGACCAATTTAGAGGCAATTTGGGACCGAAATAGATGACAGGACCATTTTAGATGCAGGACCACTTTAGATGATGCACATACGTGCATTAAGAGGGTATTTTGGCCACCCTATGAGGCCAAAAAATTAAAACTGCTTTTAACAATAGCCCAAGTGTAAAAGTCTGGGATTTATTCTATTTTTACCGTTACTATGGTAACAAAAATGGCTGCCAAAATAGGGTGAAAAAAGGAAAGTGACAATTTTGGAGCCAATTTAAGACATTTGACTGAGAAATCAACATAGAGCACAAGCAAATGCCTAAAATATATTTTAACAGAGGATAAGAATTATCACGGCACACAATATATTTAAAGGTTTTTTTTGTATTCGCTTGTGCTGAAAAATCGGTCTGTAAAAGCCTAAAATTTGACTCAAAATAACAATTTCTCTATTTTAAGCCTATTTTGTCGGCCATTTTCTTTACCATAGCAACGGAAAAAGTAAAATAAATGCCAGAATATTACACTTTGACCATTCTTCTAATATATCAATTGGGTGAAATTGGTGAAAAGCAACTTTCAGTTTTTGGCTCTAGAGGAGGCCAAATTTGCCCCTTAATGCACGTACCCCTTTCAACTGCTCATAAAATACTAGTACACTGACAAATGAAGAAAGTTCTTGCTTTAAGTCTCTCAGAGGTTGTATTTATCATGCTAATAAATGTTAAAATGCCAACAATTGTTGGCATTTTAACATTTATGAGCAGGATAAATTTCGTACTCAGCTGAGCTGAACATGAAAAAGTTTTATAAGCTCGCGGTCTGATCATGGTCTCCACTATTTGCTAATAGATTTGTTCAATCAAAATTTGAATAAAAGTGAACAAATACTACCCTGAAAACGTAAATGGACTGGTCCAATTATTAATATTGGACAACTCCATTCGGCTTAAATGAGTTATTTGCTTAATTTAGCTCTGTCTGTCTCTGAACCAAGAGCTATTTTCTCCGTTTCATCGTAGTATGTTGATTTGATGTGATTGCTTCTCTGAGACGACGCATTGCATACGGCAGGAAGTCTCAATGCGTGCTAAGCATTTTGTGTTTTAACAACAGAGGAATATAGGGCGAGAATTTTGCTGGTGTGTTTTGTCCTTTTTCTCTGGTGTGGTTCTTGGTGCCCTTGCATCTTCAGTGCTGCGGTAGAGAGAGAGAGAGAACAGAGAGAACAGAAAGAGACACACACAGAGACACACAGAGAAAGAGAGAGAGAGAGAGAGAGAGAGAGAGAGAGAAAGACAGACAGAGAGAGAGAGAGAGAAAGACAGACAGAGAGAGAGAGAGAGAGAGAGAGAGAGAGAGAGAGAGAGAGAGAGAGAGAGAGCTGATTACTTTACTTAACCTTTTCCTTTGTGAATATTCATGCTAGGCTCCACCCACTGTGAATAATTATATGATTAATTTTTCATGTTGGTACATAGAACATAGAAATGACTTGTCAGGATCAACTATATCATATTTCCATAAGCAAACAGAGTAGACCCTGATCAGGCAGCTCTTATGAGAGCTGCCTGATTTTGGTCTGCTCTGATTGCAAAAGCGTTAAAATATCCAAATGATTCTCGTTTGCAGTTTCGAAATGCGATGCGTAATGACGGTGACGTCACTTTTGCAGAAAACATCATTTTGTTGAAAGAGAAAATCTGAGGCACAGGCCAGCTACGCACCCGCACAGTAATCTTCGTAAGACAGAGATTCTACAAAATGTGCATGTTATTCCACTTCGCTCAGGCATATTCTGGTCAGAACCTTTAGCATATGCTCCCTTAGAGAAAACTTTTTATTTTAACTAGCCAAATCCTTAAAATGACCTCCATCGCTGGGCCGTAGTTCTGAATGCAAGTGATAGGTAGGCGTGGCAAACTGTAAAACCTCAAAATTTCGAAGTCATATTGTTCGAAATACTCGCTGAGACGTTCCTTTTTCGCAACCAAAACATATTGTTTGAATAGTATGTTTGATAGGAACAGAATTGATAATAATCATTTTTGGGGGTTATATTGTACAGTTACTTCATTCCTGTTTGTAGTATAGTCAACATTATTACCCAACCGTCTATATACGGAGTAATTGTCTATTTTTTGCTATGTCATGAGTCACTGAACTATTCCACCGGTCAATAAATATGACTATAGACTGGCACTATACCATGGGCCTGGTTTCCTGCTTCCCTGTTAAAACACACAGGCGCTTATTATGATGCGCGACGACGATGCGCGTACGGTTCGTTTATGAAAGGAGACTGTATGGTGAAAATGAGTCATGGTATGGCAACTTTAAACTCCAATAACTCCGTTGTTTATGGTCAGAAACATAAAGTGTGTGTACTCGCTTTCTTAGTTAGAACGAGCGGAACATTTTGAGACCAAAATTGAGCAGATTTGGTGAAATTTTTCGTTTTGCAACAAAACCGCATCGTCTACAGCAACTCCATTCAAGGAACGCTGCTAAGTATTTCATCAAATGGGTTGGTTAATAAAACAGTTATTTCATGCCTGTTTGTAGTATAGTCAAACTATTACCCCTCGGTACCGTGGACGACCTTAAGCACTATTGCACTCGGCCTCCGGCCTCGTGCAATAGTGCACAAGGTCGTCCACGGCACCTCGGGGTAAAAGTTTTGACTATACTACACACAGGCATGAAATAACTGTATACTATTTCCCCGATGTGCCGTGGACGACCTGATGTTTTATTGCACGAGGCCGAAGGTCGAGTGCAATAGTGCATCAGGTCGTCCACGGTACCGTGGGGTAATAGTTTGACCATACTACAAACACGTATGAAATA
The DNA here is from genome assembly GCA_964019695.1 of Loripinus fragilis. Lineage (NCBI taxonomy): Eukaryota > Metazoa > Mollusca > Bivalvia > Lucinida > Lucinidae > Loripinus > Loripinus fragilis. Next base: position 85,473,962 of record OZ026524.1, read on the forward strand.
ACTGTTTTATTACCCAACCCGTGTGATGAAATACTTAAAAGCGTTGCTCGCATGGAGTTGCTGTAGACGATGCGGTTTTGTTGAAAAACAGAAAATTTTACCAAATCTGCTCAATTTTGGTCTCACAATGTTCCGCTCGCTCTAACCAAGAAAACGAGTACCCACACTTAATGTTTCTGACCATAACAACGGAGTTATTGGAGTTTAAAGTGGCCAAACCATGCCTTATTTTCACCATTGCTGTATAAAACGAACCGTACGCGCGTCGTTGTCGCGGATGTCGATAAGCGCCTGCATGTTTTAACAGGGAAGCGGGAAACCAGGTCATGGTATAGTGCCAGTCAATAGCAAAAATATTGACTGGTCAATAGACTCATGACTCATGACATAGCAAAAAATAAACAATTAACCCGTATATAGACGGTTGGGTAATAAATACTTTTATGTCTACCACCCCATAATTCGAACATTCAAACTACTGACAATTCGAAATAGACATCTAGTCATCAACTCTGTGAATTTACGAAACTCTACTGTATGCACTTAATGATAAATTGTATCATAGAAGCTGCTAGAGATTTATAAAAAATAAAAAAAATCAGCATCGCGCCTTGAAGACGTCATTAGAATCCACAATTACGGCTACAGCTTCAGTAAAAGACATAAAGATAGCCCCGGTAAGATAAGCTACTTTTTAATTCGAGTTCTAAATCATTTTAATAGCGCCTTCATCATTAACTCTTTTCCGACGTACAAAACCGCCCGCGTTTTTGTACTGGTCGCTTTTGAATTCGCATTTTATACGCGTCGAAAACGCAGATAATACGTACTGTATTTCCAACGTGAATTCCTAATAGCAAATCCCCGCTCTTTACCACTGCAGTGTAACACATTTTCCTGTCTACCAATCGATTCCGCTGGTTTATCAACGCGAATCAACGTATATCAATGTGTATCAACGCAGTTCCGCATTGAAAGGCAGTGCTGCATAGTCAATCAATATAGAAAAGATAAAAGGCGATTAAAAGGATTAAAAAGTGAAATAAGACATTAAAAATATTTTTTACGCACGATAATATGGTAATTTATCAAACTTTAGACTCGATTTAGCTTCAACAGGGTCAACACATTTCAATGTCGATTTTTCAATTTTTTCTAAAAAGGCCATTTGATTGATAAACGCACTAACGCTTCTTATCTTATATGAATACTGTCTTGCGTTTACACCCTTCAATTCTTCCTCTATGAAAAAGCTCCGACTCGTTTTCTTTGGAAAATCCATTAAATCAGTAGTTATTGACATTTGTTTAGATAAAGCTGCAGTGGTTTTAAGAAATATCTCTACTAGCAGATGTTTAGGTTAAACTTACTTGGAAGACATACTCTGAGAGAAATCAGGAGTTTACCTTGTTCTCAATTGATATTAGTTATAGAAACCAAGTTTGCAGTCACCTGACTTTTTGCATGCTGGGTAATTTTGCATGCATTTTTGTTTTATGTAACTGTAGCTTTTCAAAATTAACCATTTTCATATAATTATTTCAAGAACAAAATGAGAGAGTCAAACAACTTGGAATCAGCAACTATTTGGAATACGCCTTGAAGTAAAAGTGATTCGGAATTGGGCCATTAACTATAAACGAAACCTTTTTTTAAAAAAAAATCTTTCAGGAACACTTATCATAGAATCAGACCATTTGGCGCCAGATCAGGACCGACACTTTGTTGGTTTGCAGTGATTATCAGCAGATGACAAAAGTCACCACTAGCTAGGAAAGTGTAAAGCATTATAAAAAACATACATCAAAAATATCATCTGCTTAAGTCGTCTGCTGCACATATTTGCTAACATTATTCAAATCATATTGGTATAGAGGCAATCATTGTGGACCACGATCAGACCGCTGCTAAAGTCTGATCTGGGACTACACTATCAAAACCAGACAAAGGTTGTGAAAGGGTATAAATGAAATTTGAATTTACTTCAAGAATACACAGCGGCACAACACACTGACTAGTCACATTCTGTCATTGTCATACATGTATATATTAATATTTCACCAAACAAGGCAAATTTATATTGATAACTCTGAATATATTTCTGAAACAAACTTGCCGACTCACAGTTCTGTAATTACTTATAACAGCATCTTCTATGAAAATTGAAACCTGTATAAACATTTCACTGCTAAGACTGTCAGAATTAGGAGATTATTATTTGATAAATGGACATCATGAGCAGAAGGGTTCTGAAGATTTTCTAGGGGATAGATGGGAGGGTGTTTATGCGCGGTGATTGGCGTTTTACCCAATTTAAATAATACGTGCGCACAACGCATTGAAAATACGCACAAATACGTGAGCGCATTGAAAATGCGCACAAAAACGCGAGCGCTAGTGTATGCACGATTTGGGCGGTCCATTATGTGCAGTAAAACCTAATAAATTCAAACTTCGTTTATTGGAATTACTCGCTAATTCGAATTATATTTGGGACCCATTGGCGTCAGAGAATAGGGACCAATATCTCTGAACTATTTTAATAACAGTGTATAAAAGAATATATATTATGTTCTGGGTGCGTAAAAGAAACGTCTTCCGAGACGTATGTTTTGGCTGCGTATTAAAAGAAGGAAGCGTCTATTTACAGTTGACTGTCAATAGCCATTTTAACGTGTTTTTTTTGGCTATTTATAGTTGACTGTCAATAGCCATTTTAACTACCCACACTTAATGTTTCTGACCATAACAACGGAGTTATTGGAGTTTAAAGTGGCCAAACCATGCCTTATTTTCACCATTGCTGTATAAAACGAACCGTACGCGCGTCGTTGTCGCGGATGTCGATAAGCGCCTGTATGTTTTAACAGGGAAGCGGGAAACCAGGTCATGGTATAGTGCCAGTCAATAGCAAAAATATTGACTGGTCAATAGACTCATGACTCATGACATAGCAAAAAATAAACAATTAACCCGTATATAGACGGTTGGGTAATAAATACTTTTATGTCTACCACCCCATAATTCGAACATTCAAACTACTGACAATTCGAAATAGACATCTAGTCATCAACTCTGTGAATTAACGAAACTCTACTGTATGCACTTAATGATAAATTGTATCATAGAAGCTGATCCTCCCTCCCCTCATCAACTAATTTAAAAAAAAAAATGTCAAAATTGGACCCCCTCTAAAAGTTGGACCCTCTCTGACAAAACTTTCTTGATCTGCGCATGTTCTCTACATCCATTCTATATGTATGCGAACAGCAAAGGCTCTGGCGAGTCTGCGCGCACGAACCTTCTTATTCGCTTATTCGATAAGTACCAAACTCTTATGTGCTGGCCCATTTTAATTAGTATGGAAGACAATTTACATGTAATAAGTAAAAAAATATGTTATTTCATATTTTCTAATCAAAAGTATAATTGTTTAGCAGTTGACCTCTAAGTGCAATGTGAACTATTTTCTTAATTTGATTTTCAAAGCAGCGGTTATGAATATGAATTGTACTCAATACCTGCAGCTAGAAACAAGATAGAAGCTCTTTAACCCGTTGCATGCTCTGTAACTTTGCATGCGATTTGCTCGTCTGTTGTCGTGTGATTTTTGTTGGCTTGGATTGTTTTTATTTGTTTAAAAAGCAGTGTTACGTGTACCACCATCATGCCAAACAGTTTGGATCCAGATCAGGTCTGACGACACGTCGGACATGATCTGGTTCCAAACTTTTTTGCAAATGCTATCAGTGGAATTCGAATACTCTGACAGGTAAAGAGCTAGCATGCCAAACTATATTATTGTTATATAATAAGCTGCTGGTGATTAAATAATGCATAAAATATAATTAGTCATACAGTGAGAAGATGTTTACATGCAACGCCCATTCATTGGTAAAACGCAATTGCTTGAAGATATTTTTCCAATGGTTTTTGCTCGGAAAAGTTCGACACTAGCACAACTGAGTCACAACCAGAGTCTGGAAACACAGACAGAGTCCGGATAGCATAGATAGAGTCAGATATAATCATCATATGCTTAGGCACCGTGGTCACTGTATATGAACCGTTAAACGCGACTATAGTTCTAATCAAAGTCACACAACCCTGGATTATTTTCTGGATGTACAAATAAAGTCACTGTACTGTGTGAACTGCTGTTGACAAAAATAACTTATCGCTGCTGCGAAGTTGTAAGAATTTAAATATAATAGTAGTAAACTGCCGAAAATCACAAAATCTATTTTTAATGAAAAAAATCAAATCATAATCATAAATAGCAACTGTTACACTATTTCAAAGACTTGGTATAATAGTAGCTGCAACTTTCAGAGAGATGGTCCTGTCATATATACTAGCCAAAAGTTCTAACCGGCCACCTGCATTTTATTAATTTTGTTCAACACGTGAAATGCTATGACTAGTCTTTTTGCATCTCGAAATAGCCAGACGTGTCATGTACCCTAGACAGTAAAGATATTGACAAAATGTTTAACAGTACATGCGGGATGCCAGTTTCAATAGTGGTAACCCCATTTTCAAAATTCGCATTGTGGCACAATTTGTGAGTCGTGACTTTTTGAAATAACCCCCGTTCACGCGCAAAATGTTTTCATTTCAAAATCCAAACTCATATTGAACACTAAAATGTTAAAATGAACACTCCATCTGCTTGAGACTCGTTGCTATTGGCCAATATTTAAAAAAAATACCCCACCATCCAATGCAAATTCTTTTGAAATTTGAAATTGAGGCTTTGCGTATTCGGCAAAGCCTCCCGGATACAATTTAATGAATTTAGCTTAGCCGTTTTCTAGTATCATTTACTGATAGGCTGACCTATTCGGTAATGCAAATGAAATTGATATAGTGCTTACAACTTTTCAGGAAATCGGTTAACACACAAGTGGCCGATTAGAACTTTTGACTAGTATATATTACTAAATTGTCCTGGTCCACATCATAATTAAGGGCGAAGTTGGCGCCGTGAAACTGCTTTAAGCACTCAAGTAAAATATTTGTACTGGGCGTTCCAGGGCGGTACTTCTTTTGTCGATCATTTGTATTTTTTGTTTCTTGTCTTTCTCATGTTTTCGCGTCTGTTCATTGATGCCTTGTGGTCACCTGCTGGGAAAGGGCTGACCTCTTGGCTCTTGTTGGTGATGATTATTGTAATTTGTTACTTTCCCATGTGGTATTCAGGGTCAGGTGTGGTACTTGATTGTATCGTTTCCTGATCTTTGCATTCTTTCTTACTTTGTTCCCACGATAAAATTTGCTTTATTTGAGGAACATTTGGGTGGGTTGGAGCCATTTTAATATAACCCATTTTTTCTTTACTCTATCTCTCTGTCTTGTAGAATTCCTGGCATGACTGAAATATTGTTGGCTGGTACGAAATAAACAGCAAATCTTCGTCATTTTCCTGGTTTAGGCGATAATCTGTTTATTTAGTATAATACATATAAATGTCGAAAACAGGTACAGAGTTTAGGATTATTTGTGCATTTTTATTGATTTTACACCTAAAAATACAAAATCAAGGACAGTAACTCATGTTTAGATCAATTAAGTTACCAGACGTAAAGATATATTTAACAACATGTATATGTTTGTACAAAATATATATGGTTGTACAGTGCAATCTGATCCTAATTGAGCAAGTTCTTAGAGAAAATTACATTTTTCGATTTATTTTCTATTTAAATATTAACATTAAGGGGCAATAACTCTGTTTAGAAATATAAGAAATGTGACAGAAGCAACCTGTAATCAACAGTTTGATATAGTGATGGTTTAAAACTGCTACCATCCAATTTAGAAAATTTGTTTTCAAATTATTGAGTTTTTACTCACTTAACTGAAGTTTTCTCATACAAAACAATGGTAAAATAATAAACATGGGCAGTAACTCTTGCTTAAATATACAGATAGATTTATGCACTATATTTGCGTCTGGCATACCAATTCCAATTATCCCAGTAATATAAGTTTCAGGTAAATACGGTAACGAATTTGAAGGTGTTTAGTCATGCAAGAGTTATGGAATTGGTGTCGGCATTTGTCGCTTGACGTGCGGCTGTTCTTTTTTATTCGTCCAAAGGGTTGGTACGGGGTATGTGAGATAGAATTATCTCAAATCAGCGGAAACTCCGATCGTGTGTGCAAGAAGAAATTGTTATATTTGACTTTATCACTCGTCTTTAGCGTATGCGTGCATCGATGGCATGACTGATTCAATCAGATAGCTAGAATGCATGTACATGCACTCTACTTATGTAATCTGATACCTCTGTTAACAAGACACTTTTTACAATAATTATACTCAAACATACATCTCTAATCTCTGTGTAGGTTGGGCTCCTATAACAAACAGAGATAAGTAGAGATGCCAGCTACACGTAGGCGTGCTTCGTAATGCCAGCAATGGTGTCTGCAAATCTAGCCTCTAAGTTAATATAAGTAATAGCTATATCTTGGTTCGTCCGCCTGTGCGTGGAGATAATCCACGAGCTTTAGCGAGTGGATTATCTCACGTACATGTGGACGACCATTGTATACATGTAATACCAGCTATATCAGTGTCGATCTTGCATACATTACGAGATAAGCAGTTACTGTAGCTGGTAGCGCAGTGGCTCAGTGGTAGAGTGCTTGACTCGAGACCGAAGGGCAGCGGGTTTGAGCCTCACCGGCGTTGCTGCGTTGTGTCTTTGTGCAAGAACATTAATCCTAGCTTGGTAATGGTTCAACCCAGGAAGACCCGTCCCTTTATAACTGAAAGATTGTTGATGGGACGTAAAGAATCAATTCAAACAAACAAAGTTACTGTAGCTTAAAAGCCGATTTTTATGGTACGAATATCATTCCAAATCCTACCTCCTATCGAAACCTTGTTCGAATGTCCCCTATATACTAAGCACTATTTTTATTCATTTACATAGACTGCAAATTAATGATGCTGACGTTGCTGTACTGACAGCAATATCTCATAATTATGATGAGAATATAAACAGATCAATAATTCAGTTCGTTATAAAATTCATTAAAGACGCACAAAGGTTTGAATAATTGACATAATATTGTAGTACGTCCACACGCCTTCTTTGCAATATTTTTTCAATAGCGGCGGTGAGAGGTGGTATGTGTGATTGTATATGTATGCTGTTAACATTATTGAATCCACCGTTGTAACATGTTATGTTTGGGAAAGGACTATCTAATGTTGTAATACCTAGTGTACATCCCCTTTGTTTGGTTAGGAGTATTTACCCTTTCTATATTAATGGATTCTTTCTCCTGGGTTTGATACAATGAACTTGGAATGGTCCATTGTACATAACTAGAGGACTTTGAAAACGCGTCAACATAATTTTGCGGGAGCGCAGTGGCTCAGTGGTAGAGTGCTTGACTCGAGACCGAAGGGCCGCGGCTTCGAGCCTCACCGGCGCTACTGCGTTGTGTCCTTGAGCAAGACACATTAATCCTTACTTAGTACTAGTTCAACCTAGGAAACCCCGTCCAAACATAACTGAAAGATTGTTGATTAGGACGTAAAGAATCAAATCAATACATTTTTGCACTTTTTCGCAAACCGTATATGCGATTGAAAAGTTATTCGCAGGTTTTAATTCCAGAATTGGCATGCATAAATCGTTAATTTGATTGCACTGTAAAGCGAGATTGCTGATGACGTCACATAAGTACATACAGCATCCAACACCAATCTGCAAAGTTAGTTGATGCTTTTTTGATTATTTTGTGTTTAAACTCCCATAACCAGCAACGATGTTTATATACTTTTTTTCTTAACTTATTAATACATGTAGATAGCTTCAAGGTTTCGAAAATCAAAATCAAAATGGAACATCGAATTACAGTACCTTTTCAGAAACATCTCCATAAGCTACCTTTATGTACACTTTCATCATGGCGCCAGTAAAATGCATTTAAGCCTTCTCCCTCACCGATGGCTAAGGCTGCCGTCCGTTCTAAGGCGGTGTTTCTGCTGTTGGTGATTTTTTGTGTTATGTACCTCCCATTGTTTGTGGGAGTTCTGTGTTGATCTTTGTTTTGTTATGCATTAGTTTGTGTCCTTTCTAGTTACGAGGAAGAAAGAGTTGGTTGCCTTTGCTTAAGTTGTCTTTCTTATTTGTTTTTACTGTTAATGTTCTGTAGCTCTTCCTCCCGGTGCCGCTAGTTGGTCTTCATGGTGTGATTGTGGTATAACCTGATCATACTTACTTACTTTTTGAAAAAGTACCCGATTAGTGATTTCCCTGTATACAAAGGGTTAAATACATGGTCTGAAGCCAGGCTTTTGCTTTTTACGTACATGTAAAGTAAAACCTGTGTAAAACGGCCACACAAAAATAGACAAAACAAAGATCTTAATGACAAATGGTAGCTTAACGAAGGTCGAAAAAATTGCCCCTTGGAGCATTCAGCAATACTTTTGACCTGCATTAAGCGACAATTGGTCTTGAAAATCAATTTTCAGTCTTTTTGAGAGTGATCGTTTTACACAGGGTTTACTGTATATGTGATTGTTTCCATTGTCTCGTAGACATGGTTTGTATATCTAGAGCCCTGTCTGCCACTAAAAGGAAGACGAAAATATATTAAGAGAACAGCAGAATGATTAATGTGGTTTTACAAAAAGACAGCACGTTCCTTAAGGAGAAACATGACTGATATTAACCCACTGTATCGCGGTGTGTACCATCCAGAAAATGGAACACGATTTCACCGTAAATGCGATCAAAGTAACATCCATAAGTACATGTACTTGACAAAACGAATTTGCACGTGATTCGACTCCTACCCCCGAGCCCACACCGACCAAAAAGGTGTTGTTTTTGTTACAACCTCACCAACGATATCGTGAACGCACAAGGAAAAACCTGTATCATTATACTTTTTATCCCCGACCGGCAAGGTCCGGGGATATAGCGATCTGCCTGGCGTCCGTCCGTCCGTCCGTAGACAAAAGCTTGTGCGCTCAATAACTTAAATACCATTTGAGATACTTTGATAATTGGTGGGCATGTATATTAGGTGAAGACGGTGTGTCGCGTACAAGAATGGTTTCTCTATCCTGCTGGCCTTTTGTGTTATCTCCCCCGAATTAACTTTATAGGCGGAAGTGTATATAGGGGGGGGGGGGACTCTTTTACCCTTTGAGATATTTCGATGATGTTTGGTGTACATTTATATCAGGTCAAGCTGATATGTCACATGCGCGAAATGTTGCCCCCTTTGCTGCCCATTTGAGTTATCTTCCTTGAATGAACTTTTGTGCACTCAACAAATCTTGTTTCCTTTGAGATATTTTGATGATATTTGAAATACATGTACATATATGTCAGGTCAAGACGATGTGTCGCATGCAAGAATGGTTGCTCACCCCTTGCTACCTTTTGGGGGTATTTCCCTTGAATGAACTTTATAGGGGAAAGTTTGTTAGCTCAATAATTCTTAATATTCCATATTTGCTTGCATGGACACTTATTATTATATCATCAAATATATATATACTTAATTGGATGTTTGTAACTGCTTATCATTTACTTTGAGGTCGGGGAATTTGCCATCCCTTCTGATGGATGTTTTTATCACATGACGTCGTGTCTGGGAGTGATATAACGCCATGCAATAAAATTGATACCTACCTTTTACATATACATGTAAGACTGGCACATACTATTGCAGTCGTGAATTGGTTATAGTTCCGTGTGTGTTCTAAAAGTAGGAAAAGGCACTGTTCCTGTACGTTCTCTTTGGCAGTCTCTTGGACCTGATCAAATAGGAACCGTTTTGTATGTAGTTATTTAAGAAATGAATTCAATTTTTGGAATGTTCATAGGAACAAAAATGTTTCGGGTCTCTTGCAAAGTAAGTGGGGCCCAAAAGACTTCACGTTAACTTTGCAAGAGACCCGAAGTATTCATAATTCCATGAACATTCCAAAAATTGAATTTATTGCTCATATTAACATTACAAATATTATAAATATCTAAAATAAAAAAACAATATGTTTTTAATTTAGCAATTAAGCACTTTCCTATTTAAAATATATCGTATTATACCCCTATTCCACACAGGCCCCGAATCCCACGAATTGACACGAATTGACAAATATTTGGATTCGTGGCTGAATCGTACACAGTTCGTGATGGTCTTAACTGATTCGCATAGTCCGTAGTGAGTTCTTGCAATTCGTAGGTCTATCGGGAATTCGGCTCAAAAGTTTTGAACTGTTCAAAACTTTGGCCACGAATTCCCCGATTCGAAAAATCGTGCGTGATTCGTACCAAATTCCTAGGGCATTCTTGGATATCGTAACTGAATCGTAATCGATTCGGGGGCGTTTTTGCATTGTTTTGGGCATTCGTAGCTACTCTTAGCTCATTCGTGGAGAATCGGGAGATTAAGCCAAGTAATAAAACCAAGGGAGAGATAGCAGAAGGATTTTCCCTTAGGTTGATTACCCTGTCTCGCGTATGTGAGCACTCCTAGAAGTTGAAACAGATTTGTCAGATACTGGAGCACAATCAGGATCAGTCAGTAGCTTCTGGCTGGCGATTTTGCCAATGGCGAACTGCCATATTTTTCCAAGTCAAAGAGTGTGGGTCAGGGCCTCTCGACTTTAACATAGTTGTTTTCTTCTAGCTATATAAGAAGCCGTTTTCAACACTCAAGTTGCAGGATCAATTCTACTGCTGCTTTACGAGGAACATTCATTTTGGAACTGATGCCCCGAAGCATGTACAGGCCTTTTTTTATAGCTATCGTGAGAGAGAATCTCGCAAATCGTGTCGAATCGTCGCGGATTTCTGTTAATTCGTGCCCAATTCGTGCTGCATTCCGCATATTCTTAACTGATTCGTATTTGATTCCTTAACTTTCGTGCAGCATGTTCTAATGTTATTTTCTAATCGTAATGAATTCTTGCGCGATTCCAGCCGAATTGAGCCGATTTCCCCGAATATTCGTAACGACATCGTATCTGAATCGGGAATGACTCGTAGCTCATCACAATTGGAGAAAAAAAATTAATGAAACCTCACGAATCCCCCCGAATAAGAAAAAAATCAATTCGTGGCGATTCGGGCGATTCGTGGCCTGTGTGGAATAGGGGTATTAACGGTTTTGTCGTAGTGTAAAACGGAAAAGGCGGAACAGCCTGTGTGAACACGGGCAGCCAATGGAGCAAACAAGAAGCTTGTTTTTCACGTGCGACTCATGTGTGGCTCGATGTCAATCACAACACCAGTGTCACTTCTGGCGAATGAATTCGGTGTTCACTGCGTATTGCACGGGCAAGTGAGGTTGGCAGCTGTCAAACAACTTTATGTCATTCATGAGGCCATATTTACATTTCCACTGCGAATCTTTAAATGAACCTTTGCATTTGAGATGTGGTTCATACCTTCATGAACAAATCAATTTCAGCCACACCCACATACGCACCATTTGAGCAGACTAACGTCAAGTCCATCCAATAACGTTTCTTGTTTACTGACGTTTGCGTGGCGTTGAACACGTATCGCCATGACGTTAAGCGCAGAAACTTGGCTTTTTAGCTATTCCAACCCTACGTTATGTCTGATTCAATTCAAAATATCTGGAAAACCAGCCAAGTTAGGTGAAAATTGAAAATTGATAGTTGACTGATAATATAAAATGTAAATATAAGTAATAAATTCCATTTTTGGAATGTTCATGGAATCATGAATACTTCGGGTCTCTTGCAAAGTTAACGTGAAGCCAAAGGGCTTCACTTACTTTGCACGAGACCCGAAGTATTCATGATTCCATGAACATTCCAAAAATTGAATTCATTTCTTAAATGAACGGTTGCAAAAATCTAAAGATTTATTACATGCAAAGGCTTGTTTTGAAAATGTAAATATTAGATATAGATCTGTTGCAGTCGTGGGTTTGGTTTTCATAGACTCTGGTGCGTCAAAGTGAATGTATCAATCATTCGTGTATTTTCAATCCGCTTAACATGTTGCAATTGATTGAGCTCTTCTGTCAACTCGAAGGGATTTTTCGTCAATTGATGAAGAAAAAAGACAAATTATTCTAGAATTAAGTGACTATTGCCACTGACAATGCTTTGCGTCCATCGGCGAGATTTTGGTACTCATCGAATATATATGAGCCAGTGCATGAGATTTCCAACAATGTGGTATGTGCGACCAGCAAAGCCTCAGATCAGCCTGCGCATACGCGCAGTCTGATCAGAGCCTTTTCTAGTCACTCGAGTATTCTATGATTCTTAATCTACTGACTGAACACCATTTGGAGTTTCTAAGCTTAAAAGGAGGCTGCAGAGGCTCGTCCGAGTCTACACATGTCAAAATGCCACATTGTTGAAAATCTCATGCACTGGCTCATTTTGCGATTTCGTGAGACACGCACTCTAAAAATAAGTGTAAGATAACACCAAAAGAAGTGGCAGCTGAGAAATGTTGGCATTTTAACATTTATGCGCAGGATAAACATTCTCAGTTGATTTGAGCATGACATTTTTTGTTAAACCTCAGGGCCTTATTGGCAGTAATTGACTTTCTGAAGAAAGCAAAGAAATACATGTAGTCTCTAAGTTAGATCTGATGTGACCATTTTGTCTATATGGTTTTCTTGCCTGATTGATTCGATCCTGGTACTCAAACGGTTAATGCGCTTAGCTCTGATGAAACCAAGCACCCAGACTTGGTTATTTATGAGACAAAGTTTCCGACTGGAGTCATTTATAACATTAAACCTCTATTTCTAGATATGTGTTGTTGAAGTTATGTTCAACTAAAGGTATTTTCTCATAAGCTTTAGCAACTGTTTTTATAACATTTTAATGTAGTATATTGCATTTTAAATGTATATAAATTCCCTGAATACAGAATGTAAATCATCAATGATTTTTTTTACATTTTGTTTATTCAAACAAACAAAATGAACAAACGAAGCAAACCGTAAAAATGAAATTTGCCGTGCACATTTGCATCAGAATTAACTTGCTTACCTCTTGAGTATTGACACTCCAATAATTGTTAGAAAATGGTTGATAGCAGACGACAAAAACATGTGGGCAAAGAGTTAACTACTGTAAATCGGAAATTTTCGCGTATGCGAAGTTTCGCGAAAAATCAACCCTCGAGAAATGGCGAAATCACTCTTTGTTTACTGATATAGACCAAATGTCTTAGTCGCGAAATTTTAATGTTGCAAATACGGCTTTAACGCTATTCGCGAAAATAAAAATTTCGCAAAAATTTCCGGATTTACAGTATCTCTGATGAATTAAAGAATAAGGACTAATAACTAGCAAACAGTCACAGCTAGAGAAAACCACTATTTGAGCATCGATGGAACAAGCTAGATTAGATGAATGTTTTTGGTCTGGGTTAATATATTGAGTCTAATGCCTGACCAACAGTCGTTCGTTTAAAGAAGAGATTCTAGCTGCAAACAGCGAAGTGGCTTACAAATATGTATGTACTGTCTTCGCTTGCCACCCTCGTCTTTGAAGCATATCTCCTCTATTATTTGAGGTAGCAATCAAAAAATTGGTATGCATATATATATTTGGACTGCGGAGCGCCACCTACTGTTCCTGGGTCACTGTGGCCTTGACCTCTGGTGTCAGTTCTAGTACAGTCGAGACCGGGACATATCTGGAGCGGATTTGATTTGATAAATTTAGCGTTCTCAGAGTACACCAAAACACGTTAGTCGCCAAAAACAAGAAAAAACTAGGTGCTTAGAAGTTCTTCCGTCTTCTCTGATGTAAATCAAGTATCAAGTGTGGTGAAAGTATCACACAATAAGATGGCCAAGAAAACGAAAAAAACGTTTTGTGTATTCAATCTCTTTTGCAAATAGGTTTTATTTTACAAATATAAATCTATAAAATATCTTCGTTCATGCAGGCAGTGCTCCGCCATCTTGTTTCAAAACATGTCGCCTATCTCTTTTGCCTACACCACCCCGGAAGACGGAATACTCCGGAGTACTACAGTACAGCTGTTCCAGTGTGCTTGATTTCTGTTCCGCCTGTTGTTAAAGGAACGGCCAAATCAAGCCTGCCCGTATATATTATTTGAGATAGGGATCCCGAATTGGGTGTGTGGATGCATTTTTGGTCGTGGGGCATACTGCTTCTGGGTCTCTTTGACCTTGACCTCTGGCCTAAGTTTTAGAAAAATATGTCAAAGGTATGTCCAATGATGTCGAATAACTTTCTACAAATGTTTTGCATGCAAGACCAATTCCTTTGGGGCCATTTGTCATGTAAATGTTACATATCCTGTTTTATGTAGACTATAAATGATTAGGCATGGAAAAGAAAGGGCGGGTAAAATAAGGCATCTCTTGAATGAGAGAAAACACATAGTGTTACCCAAATCCTATTTTGAAAATACCAAGTTATACCTAATTATTATTTATCGACATGTTGTTTGCCTTAAGAAATTAAAGGAAGGGGACAACAGGTATGTTTTTAAACAATACACCACTATGATGTTACAGTTATATATGTTACTTTAAAAGTATAACTATTTATGCATTACTGTCACTCGACATTGGTCTCCCAAAATACCTCCTAGGGAAGTTTTGTACACTGTACTTTTCTAAAACTACATTGGTCAAGCCACACAATAATGTATGTTGACTCTTAAGTGGTTGGGGCGATACCACGCAACACTAAAAATTTTCTACGTTACTGTAAAATAATTGGATATCTTATGTAATTACCCCTAATTCTTACATTCCAATATAACCTTTAAATTGTAATGAAAATGGCTAACAATATGATGTTATCAAAGTAGAAGGATTTGTTATTACCGTGATATACGTTACTTTCTTTTAAATACATTTTTAATTTACAAAGGAACACTACTTAAGTTTACACTGCTTGGGGTCTATTTATTGCCATTTAAGAGCGATTCTCTGTAAATATGGAGCAAAGTTTTTCACGCATAGTCTCAGATTTCAACGAAACTTTCTGTACTTTGTTGTTTTCACCCAAAACGAAATCATTCATGCTTAATTTTTTAATTTTCACTTCCGTTGCCATGGTAACCAAATCCAAAGTTTTTGGCCAAAAAGTGCCCAAAAATCACTGAAAATAGACATAAATTGCACAGTTGCAACTTCTAGAATAAGTACGTTTCGAACTTGTGACAACTTGTACTTCACAGTATTGCTTTATACAAATTTAAGGAGGGTCTTGGAATTAAATTTGGTATTTCTGTCTTGTAGCAATTGTGTCAGAAAAGTGGGTGGGGTAACAAGGTAGTCAAATTTGTCATTTTTCGACATTTTTGAACTCACATTGTTGCAAGCCGCGGTTACTCGGAAAAGTGTACATGCTTTAGTAAGACAAAGCTATATATGATATATAACGAAATGGAAAAAATGTTTGGGAAGTTACAGTCTTCTTATCGTTACCATGGCAACTATGATGCTACCGTCTCGAAAAGCTAAAATGTGCAAATGCAGCTTGTAAGGCGTTTTTGTATTGCAGAACATGAAAGCATCTGACACAATCAACAATTAAATGTTCAAATAATACTAATATTTTGCTTTTTTGACAAATTAGTGATGAAAGGCCCTAAAAGGGACCTGATAATAGCCCTTTTAGAGGTCTACATAGGAGAAAAGGGCTATTTTTTAAGAATAAAAAATGCAAAACTCATGTATAAGTAGTGTAGAAATAACATAATAATATTTTTAAGTTATTGATCGTATAGCTAGCATTTAATGAAAGTAAATATAGGGTGTTATCTTAATATAGGGGTCAAAAAAGGGGTTCAATAGGGGGTAAATAAGGCGTCAAATTTTTTTACTAAATAGTGCCCGAAAATCAGTGAAAATAGACATACATTGTGCTAATGCAACTTTTAGAATGAGAAACTTTTGACCTTGTGATTACTTGTACATAGCAATATTGCACAATGTAAATACAAGGAGTGTATTGTTAATAATTATGTAATTCTTTCATATAAGAATGGTTGCAAAAGTGTGGGTGGGGTAACAATGTACTAAAATATGGTAGTTTTCGACATTTTTGTAACCATATTGTTGCAAGTTGGGCTACTTGGAAAGGTTTGCACACTTTAGTTTGACCAAGCTAAATATGATCTGTAATAAACTGAAAAAATATTTTGAGAAAGTTACCACCTTCTTATCGTTACTATGGCAACTCTGATGCCACTGTCTCAAAAAGCCAAAATGGACAAATGCAGCTTCTAAGGCGTTTCTGTATTGCAGAACATGAAGACATCTGACACAATCAACAATTAAATGTTGAAATAATACTTATATTTTGCTTTTTGATATATAATTGGTGCAAGGCCTAAGAGACCTGATGATAGCCCTTTTAGAGGTCTCTGTAGGCAAAAAAAAAACCCCAAACTATTTTGTAAAAAATGCCAAACTCATGTATAAGTGGCATAGAAATTACATTTTGAATATTTTCAAGTCATTGATCTTATTGCTAGCTTTTCATGAAAAATAAATATAGGGCATTGTCTCCATTGAAGGGTCGAAAAGGGGCTCAAAGAGGAGTAAATGAGGTGTCAAACTTTTTGACAAAATAGTGCCCGAAAATCAGTTAAAATAGACATGCATTGCCAAATGCAACTTTTAGAATGAAAATTTTTGACCTTAGGTTAACTTGTACTAGGCAGTATTGCTGCATGTGAATACAAGGATGGTATGGTTAATAATTTTGGTAATTCTGTCATATAGCAATGTTGCAAAAAAGTAGGTGGGGTAAAAATGTACTGAAATATGGCAATTATTGACATTCTTGAAAGTATATTGTTGCAAGTCATGGTTACTTGGAAAGGTTTACAAACTTTAGTAAGACCAAGCTAAATATGGTATATAATAAATTGAAAAAAATATTTTTAGGAAGTAACCATTTTCTTACCATAACCATGACAACTATGATGCATTCATTTCAAAAAAGCCAAAATGGACAACAACAGCATGAAGGTCTTTTTGTATTAAAAAAAAAATAAAAAATCTGGCACCAAAAAATATTAGAATGTTAAAACGATACATACACGTTACTTTGCTGACAAATCTGTGGTGAGAGGCCCTAAACTGGACTTGATAATAGCCCCTTTAGAGGTTTATATAGGTAAAATGCTAATTTTTAATCGAAAATGCCTAACTTGTATATGTGTAGCATACAAAGGTCATCAAGTATATTTTGAGCATTGGACTAATAGCTAGCAGTTTAGAAAATAGACATGTGGGGTTGATTCAATCTAGAGTTAGAGAAGGGGCTAAAAAGGGGGTAAATGAGGTATATTTTATCAAAATATATGTTTTAGGACACTTGGATCAATTTCATTGTGAAAACCTGACTACCCCTGCTACATTTATCAAGTAAAGTAAGTAAGAAAGCCTTTTGACCAATTAAGTCCAAATATATGTTAACAACACCACGATTGGTAAAATTAGTGAGGGAAATTAGTGAACGTCTCAAATGTACCATAAGAAAAGCATATTTTTAACATTTAGGTCAATGGAAAAGACGAAATTATTGACAAAAAATCAGGAAATTTTAGACGTATAAACCCTAGATAAATGAATGAATGTTAGATTTTTTATGAAACTTCTCATTTTCAACTAAAATATAAAATTAAATGTCCCTATAGTACATGTATGTATATAAGGAGGTTATCTCAAAAGTAGTATTTTTACCATGAAATCAGTACCTTTGATGCATTTAGTGTACCAGTAAGATTGACTTATCCAATATCTGTAATTATATACTGTGTTAGTGAAGACTTCTTAATCATGACAGATTAAACGACATCTGAAATAAAATCGTTATCAGATGAAAAGGGTCTTTTATAAGTCTATTTCTGAAAATATTTAGAATAATAGAAAACCAGTAAAATTTGATACGAAAAAATGAAATGAATAAAAAATTAACCTGTCATACAGAAATTATTGACTTTCAGTTGTTGTTTTTTGTATATGATCATCTTCTGCGGGAATAGCAAATATAATTGGAAATGACCATAGTATGAAAATGGTGGGGATGTTTCAAAAGTTGAAGTTAGTTTAAAATCTCAGGTTTATAAAGGACTCAGTAAACACTAGAGTAGCACAGTGTATGATCATTTAGTTATCAAATTCTATACTAGATGGTCACAGCAATCGATTTAAAAATCAATAGAGATTTAAAGAGGTGGTTGCAAAAAGTTATTCTGTTCTTCTATCTATTACTTGGATTATAATCAAAAAATGATAATCTAGTCGATTTATTTTTTTAAAAATCTTCCATAGAAAGATAGAAAAAAATAAGATATAAGGCCTACAGTTACATACACTACTAAAATATTACATTTTAATACAGGATGGCCTTTGGGCCCTGAGGGCTCACCTGAGAATGCCTGTTTATAAGGTAGTAAGAAGGAAGCAAAGCACTTACCAAAATCCAGCTTTTATGTTGACTAAAGTAACAGAAAGCAAAACTTAAAATGTGCCATATAAACCAAGATTGAATCAAACTTGATCAATAACATTTGCAGTCACTGACTCACAGACAAACAGATGAATAGACATGCAAATGACCCTGGTGGCCATTTATGATAGATTTACATAGTTTGAACAATCATGGTAGATGAACACTAAGGATCATATGTGCTGATTCTTTTTCAAATGGCCCAGAAATTTTTGACATGATCTTTTAACTCTTGCTAGTGTCTTTTCTACTGATGACATTTGCAAACAGTTTGGACATAAGCTGTTTGGATCTAAGCTGTTTGAGACTTTGATGATATTCCTGAAACAATTTGACCAAGTAGTATTTTGAAAAGAAGATTTGTTGCAATTTTTTCCATATAAGAAAAACAGACTCCACCCATGGCAGTCATGTTTTTCAACCGATAAAAATGCGAACAATCTTGGTAGATGGTCACTCAATGACCATAAGTGTTGAATTATTTTCAACCGACCAAGTTGATTTTGACAAGAAGATTTTTAAAGTTATCCCTATATTTACATAGGAAACAAAACTGGTCTCATCCCCTGGCGGCCATGTTTTTCAACCCATCAAAAATATTTGGACATTTTTGGCAGTGCGTCGCCCAATGATCATTTATGCCAAGTCATTTTCAAATCCTTCTGTTAGTATTTCTCACGATGCCACGAGTTTGTCTGCAGTTTGTGATTGTGGTATTTCCTTATCATACTTACGTACTTTTTTTGACAAGAAGACCTGTATGAAGTTTTCCTATACATTAATAGGAAAAACAGTCTTACCCCCATGGCGGCCAGGTTTTTTCATCAATTTAAATAATATGAACAGCCATGGACGAGAGTCAGTAAAGGACCATTTGTGCCAAAATATTTTAAAATCTGACCAGTAGTTTTGGACAAGATTTTTTTTATCCTTTTTCCTTTTGGTTGCCATGGCAACCAGCTTCCTGTCTGGAATAGAATTTTTTTGAACAACATAAAAAGAAAGACCACCAAAGATTATTTATGTGTAGCTTGGCGATATTCCACCCAGAGGTTTAGGAGATGTGATTTAAAGTAAATGTTGACTGACGAAGACGGACACCCTATGATCACAACAAGTCATTTTACCCCGCTAAAAAGGGTCGTCTCAGAAGTAGTTTTTTCACTATAAAAGCAAAACTCTAGTGGATTTTCGTGTAATTCTGAATAGTTCGAGTTAGATTAACTCAGCCAATAACTATAATTGTACACTATAATATTTGTGTTGGAATGATTATAAGAGACTAAAAGGCTGTTTCAAACTAAAAAATGGATCGTCTTAAATACTTAATAGGGATTTTTAACTTTTTGCTAGCTAGTCATAATCAAAGTTATTATACCTTCCTCATAGTTATAATTATTGCGCGATATGAGAGAGCAGATTGCTACCTCTCTCTCTCTCTCTCTCTCTCTCTCTCTCTCAAGACTTGGCTTTACTGAAATACTGATGTATTTGCATTTAAAACTACATTTTTAAAGACTGTTTGTAAACAAACAGTACTGATACAAGCTTGGCAATATAATATGTATATTTATTCCATTTTCAGACTGGAATCTTAAGACTTTCCAATAATTTTCGGTCTTTCTAGTACTTTCATAAGTATGATGATACGTTTTAGAATGAAAAGGGTTAGCAGAAAAGGTATTTATGGTATAAGCTGCTTGCAGAACCAACTGTCAGTTACCATTTAAACGTGTACGATAATCCGCAAAATAATAAGAAAAGTAGATCTATCAGGTTCTGCATGCTTAAATGTATGTAAATAAGTCACAAAGAGCATGAGGGTGTTAAACTTTTGTTTAACCATTGACTCAGTGTTGAGAGTACCTGATAGTATCCATATTTTTCTGTTTTAAAGCAATGAAATCAATTTTATTGGTAATTGGGTAGTTATTTAAACAGAGGGGTTGTAAGTTTTTTTTCTATTTATAGCTCTGAACCTGGTAGAATGTATAATATCTAAATTTAAAGGAATTTAGATTGAGTTTATGCCAAAATATTTGAAAGCTGTCGCCATGACAACCGCAAAATCAACAGCTGAATATACATAAATATGGTTGATTTTACCAAAATACATAAATTGTCATTATTTCTTACAAAATCCGAGACCATGTGTGAAACATTTCTATGGGAGATTGCTGCATGATTAAGAGATTTCAAGGGTCCTACTTACCCCACCCACTTCTCATGCAAGATAAGTTATTGTAGCAATTTAATAAGGCTGCTGTATTGAATTATTTCCATCTATTGAAATAAAAATTTGCATTTTCTGAGACAAACCATGTATAAATAATGACGATGGGCGATTTCAATACAAGTTAGAAGGCAAGTTTGCCTAACTTTTGGGTCAGAATTTTTTACACTAAAATTACATTAAAAATTCAAAGGCAACTTTCCTATTGGCTATTTTATTGTTATTTGTAAGAAATGTGATTAAGTAATTATATAAAGAGATTTATAATAAATGCTATCATTTCTTTTAACAATAAATTAATACCATTGTGCAATAAAGTCATTTTACAGTTATCCTACAGTGAAACTTAGGTTGCCATGGTTACGAACAGAAGCTGGTTACTTCTGAAACATGTTTTTCATAAAATAAAAACTATATATCCTGCTCTAATATGAATTACCATGCATATATGTTTAAATGCATGATTTAGGTTGTTGACTGTGTTCAACAATGCCTAAAAGGCATGTTTTTCAGGTCCTACTTACCCCACCCACTTTATCTTATAAATAAGCATGTTCAGATAATTTAATTAGAATGCATTGATCTTTTTTCTTTAATTTCAGTCTACATTTTCACAAATATCGCACATTGGTGATAAATAATAGCAATTTTGAGGGTGTTGGAAGGGCAAATTAGCCAAATGTGTTTGTTTTTATTTTAAAATTCATAATTTTTACCCCTTATGATGCCCCTAAAAGTCCAAAAATAGCTTATCTGTAGCAGACTTTAATGTCATCTATAAAAGAGATGTATGAGTAATGAAAATATTTTATTTACAATAGACTATATTACTGTAATATAGCAATAAATGAATTGTTTATGCAATATTTATCTTTTTTAACAATAACTAATTACACACACTTTAAATAATTGAATAATTATACTTAGAATTCTTCAGAAAAATAAAAATTACAAAACTCTAAACTTAAAATAATACATTAGCTTTTCTGGTTAAATTATATATCGTCTATGTCAACATTTTGGATACACATATGGCAATATAGTATATTTTGTACAGTAATATCATCATGTTACTTTAACAAATTTGATAGAAAATTGAAATGTATGCTTCTTAGTGCTGTTAACTGAGTCCTTTGTTTGTGAATTTAGTTTTGGGCAAATCATTTCTTCGTAGACTTAAAAAGTTTAAATATGTAATATTTTGCAACTGTAAATGTGCATGGATAATAAGTAGGAACTTAATACAAACTGATGAATCTTTTTGTTCAGACAGACTGGTATCATGATATCTATTTAACAAGCACAGTCAGTTTTAAGATGAAATAAAATATCCTATGGAGTATAATATACGGAATAAAGCTATGTATATGCAGTCTTGAACGTTTGTAATATACGTTAAATCATACCATACAAACAAAAACAAAACTAATATTTTAAACCAGAATTGCAGTTAAACATGGCGTTTCACTCTGGCTTATCAACAGCATGCTCATAAATGGTATTTACAGGTTTTCAAATTGAAATTCGTGCTGAATTAAAGAATGAGCTTTTTGTTCAGGGTCATCGTATTTAACAGTTTATAAGACTTAAAGTATTTGTGACACAAACAAAATGTTTGCAGCTATATAATGGTCCATAACTTGTCTTTTAGAAGATGTTTTTAAAACCTGAAAGTTGACTGGAAAGCTTATCAAAGAAATGTATTAGATAGAATTTCAGTGATTTTAAAGGGAGTAGCTGAAAATGTAGCATTAATGACATTACAATGGGCCCATATAACTTTTATAAACATAAGTATATGTAAGTCATGAAATGTTAATGTATATTACATGAATGTTTGTCCAATTTAAATAATTTAAGTATTACCTTAACAACCCTGATTACATTTATTTTGTTTAAAAATATAGGGCTTCGTAGTTAACACGCTGTAGCAGCCAAACGCCCGAACCATCATAAAGCTAACCTGTTTCAAAAAGCTTAGCAAGGAACATGCAGTTATGCTAAACTCTGACTTACGTCGCAAGACACACATGAACTTCCAGTATGATTTTTTTGTACGCAATGTGTTTTTTTCCAGCGCATTGACGTCAAATCGACGTCATTTTCACGTAAAATTGAAGTCCATATTGAATCAAATTTTTAATTTAAGTGTTTCTATAGACGTTTTCAACCATTTCAAAGCAGCATACATAAAAATAAGACTATTTTAGGTGTGTAAATAACCTCACCACATATAAGCTCTTTGATGCAAGTGAAAAGATGGTACCCAATTTTGTGACGTCACTGTGACGTAAACACTGCAAGAAAAAAATTAAACTTATTTTTCCTTACACTGCATACATTTCTCTAGTTGTGAATCAATAAGAATCACTTTTACCAAAAAATGCACACGGGAGCCCAAATTCTAACACAGTGGCCTACACTATCTTAACTAAAGTCCTGAATTAATAAACGAGTTGGAGGAAAGTGATAAAATGCGAGATTCGCCGAGCATTTTATCTCTTTTTCGTAACGAATTTAATAGATTCAATAATACAGGAGCAGGAATGTTAGATTCTATTTATCATATGACATTTAGATTACTTTGAAATCTCATTTCTGGTGAAAGAGTTGAAATTTTGTCATTTTGTACGCAACGTTGCTAAAATGGACGTTATAACGTTCCCCGAACATCTGTAAACCACTATTGGTTTATCAATTGTATTGCATAGCGTTATTTTACTCCCAGAAACAACGTCATGTGATAATATAGGGATCAAACATGTTTTTCAATGCATTAACATCTGCTGGACCCCGAGGTGGTGCTGAAACATAAGTCTGAAAGGCAAGGGTTTTAACGACCCCGAGGTGTCTAGCAGATGTCAGTGTATCAGAAAACCATGTTTGATCGTTATTATTGCATTAAAGCCATTTTGTTACTTCTAAACTTTGGAAAAAAACGCTTCGAAAAGTTCATTTTTGTATTGCTATAAAGACGTACAAAAGCATGAAGGATTCGTAGGTTTTGAAAACGTCTGTTCCAGAGCGAAGGCTTACGTCATCCTCACGTCACTAAATTAGGTTCATTTCTATGAACGTTACTGTTGACGAAGTCAATTTCTGTGACGGCCAAGAATGCGTATATGTAAAGTATAAAAACCGTGCAAGAATAGCACGTGAATTGTCTGATTAATACATGTGTTTTTTCCGGTTAAAACATGGTTGTTAAAAGCGTGCGACCCGTCTTTTTATGCAATAATAGAGGTTTGTGTGCATTATGCCTAAAGTACAAAAATCCCATTACCCGCACCAAGAGCTTTTATTCATAAGCTATTTGGGTTTGCCAAACCACTCGCGCGCCTCTCCCACAAGACATATATTTCAGGATTCAATTCCCCGATAATTGATTTTATTTCTTGAATAGACAGCTTACTTACTTCCAAACTACACTTAGCGTCTCTGATCATGCAACAAAGCCATTGGTTCAAATTTAATAAGTGTCTCAGGACCGCCGTATTGTCATGATTGTTTTCCTTGTATTAGCTCGCAAGAAATCTTATACGAAATGTCAAGTGTTGACTATTGTTTGTTCTTTTTTTGGTTCCTTACATGGTTCTTAAGTGCCTCTTAGTCCAACTTTAATCCCAAGCTCACATGTTTACACTGGCTGAACAATCACATAGGTGAAAATTCACAATTTTCAAAATCCTGAACTTTAGAGATTCAAATCTTTAAGTTCACAATTTTCAAAATCCTGAACTTTAGAGACTCAAATCTTTAAACCTGCAGGATGCCTACAAAAATGAATAATGTCATGATTGTTTACAATGTAAATGGTTAATGCGCTCAGATAATCTTAACATTAACCAGAGAAGCTACTATAATCGATCTATTTCAGCATTTTGAGGCTGACTTTCTATGGAAAGTCAGCCTCAGAATCCTGAATTCAGGATTTATTGCAATGCTAAGGTTTTCATAATCTCATATGGAAGTTTACAGCATTTGAACATTTTCTTAGCAAATGAAATAATAACACTAGACCTAAATAATTATCAAACTAGTTGTAATCTTCAGCCGGCATTTTTTCACCTCAAATTATTGTTCATGACCCCAAACCTTCTAGAACGTGTGCAAGTTTATTTGTTATTCCAAACAGTGACAAGATACTGCATGATATATCTTGGCAATTCGACGAAATTGGAACTTGTTTTTAGAATAAATTATATATTTCAAAAATCAGACATTGAACATTTCAAGAATTCATTTTTATTTTATCAACAATTATGATACCTTTTAGAATAATCAAAGCACTGAGAGTACTGATGGGGACAGCTGCATTCAAGTGTGTAAGTCTTCAAATAGCAAGGTTTTCAGTTCGATAGCTTTTATACAATCTGCGATTCAGTTAACAAGAATTGTAGACTAAAACCTAACAACAAAAAGCAAGGAGCAAACAAAATAATGGAAGAAATAATTAACAGTCAATCAACATCAAAACCAATGCCTTAGAACAGGAAGCCTCCGAAACCATTTGGGGCCAAATGAAATTGTCATTTTAGCCGAAAACAGGACGCCAGTTTAAGAAGCGGTTAGCAGAAAGACCAGTCATAGACGTTTCACAGTAAAGTGTCCACAAGCCAATATGGCCCAAATTGTCCAACCCCGCCCCCCCCCCCCCCAAATGGGCCCTACATTCCCAATGTAATTTTATCTATATCATATGTAACTAATGTGTATTGAGGAATAGCCATAGAGTTGGCATTGCAAACAGTTTTTGCTTTATACATGTAGCTCATAAGGGACAGAGCTTATGACTAAAATATTAGGTTTGTACGGTCTGAAACAGCTCAAGATTTTCTTATAACTTATCACAACGCTGTGGTCAGTGAGGAATGTTGAAAGTCATTCAATTGAGATAAGCTGGCTGTTTTACTGCAGCATTAGCTTGCTTCAATGATAAGAATCTAAGACTACCAAACCTCCATGAAGAGTATGTGGTCTAAAAAGGGCTTTATATCTAGAGAAAATTGGGAAATCATGCTGCAGTTTACGAGGGCTGTTCAAATATGAATGCAAGTAGCTTCATTACTTTCTTCACGTATATGCTACGAATAAATGTCATACCTTTTTGGAAAGAACTGTTTCTCGCCTTTAAAATAGCACCAAACATAAAGAAACACTCAGTATTTTTCTCGAGTTACAGACCCTTATATAAAGGCCGCTCTAGTATACTGAAGTTTTTCTGAATCAAATTGCAACACACGTTTTGGTACTTGTACGGATATAGTGTCATATCTTTGTTAATTTGAGACAAAATGACACCAAATTTTAGCTGCAAGTCCAAGTAACAATCCTAAAGTTGCTTGTAGGAAAAACTTTATATAATCCTATTTCTATCTCGAGTAAACAGGTACGTTTGTGACGTCAGTAATTTTATGATCAACGTCATTTTGAATTATCTACTGTTGATGTAATAATGAACATCGCTGTGTCTTTTTCTTTGCATTTTGCTGAAACATGCTTAATATGTCGTAAGGGAGTTTTCAAAACGCACCGTCCTCTATTTACAGAGTTATCATATTTTATATAATTTTTCAAGCATTTTTCTGTTTTTTAATGACGTGTTTACATTAATTAAAATAGTGTCAATCTGTCTACTTCTCAAGATTAGGTGAGTAATTTTATTGTAAATAAGGTCTATAGAGATCAAACTCAAAGTTTACGTCCAAATTTAGAGTCGCATTATTATGAAAACAAAATTAAGAATAAATTCTATAACCCCTTCACTTTAGGCATTTTTGACATAATAAAAATGCTTTTCAGTGTTTACAAATTACCATTTATCCATCAATAATTTGTAATAACAACTCAGTATGAGCGATCAACATATTGTCTTTGAGTTCAAACTAGTTTAAATGTTGCTTCGTGCATTTTATTAGTGATAAGTTTAACTGAAAACTGCAAGGGGATATTTTGTTTACTATTTATTTGCAAACATAAGAAGACTTTAATGAAAATGATTCGTTTTAATTTTAACAAAAGCATGTCGAATTTTCGCAACCTTTACAGAATCATTATATAAGAATATGGGGATACTTTCTTCAAAATTTCAAGAAATTTCACCTGTTTATCGAAGAATTACACGATCGTCTATCACTGGTATATGTTCAAAGATTTAAGTTTGTTAGTATACTAACGTGACCCTTATTCCAAGGGCTATAACTCGATAAGTATACTGTGTTTGTCTTTAGGTCTGGTGTCAGTTTAAAGGTGACATACAGTCCTTTATAGAAACGCTTACCATTTTGTCGTAGCATATATGTGGAGAAAGTTCTGAAGCCACTTGCATTCATATTTGAACAGCCCTCGTATAAAGAAAAAACTGCTTTAAATGAAATTTTCATTTGAATTGTAATGGTTCAGACAATAGCTTCAACCAAAATAGGTTGACTATTTCAACATTTATCATTGTTAAGAAAATGGCATCATCCTGTTTTAGTAGGAAAATAAGTGTAAGATAACACCAAAAAGTGGGACAGCTCAACTACCATTTCTTTAGGTGCTAACGCACACATATATTTACAATGCAGATGATCGAGACCAATCAATTACAGTTAAAATTTGTTGCTTACTAAAGAATGTAAACAAGTATTTCCTAATAAGACTGCTACCAAATAAACAGTCTGATTTAGAAATATGATGTTTGTGCACAGGGTTTCATGCTTATGTTAATTAAAGTCTGAACTCGAAGTACATTCTTATTTCATATTCTTTCGTGTTAGAGTAATCTTATCCTGTACTATAAAAGCATAACTTTCTACAAGTTTAATGGCAGCTGGAGTGCCACGGATCCCTGGTGTAACTTGAAACTGCTTTAAAAGCTTTGTTCTATTCGATCGCATTGACCAATAATGTAACAACAACAATAGCAGGTATAAATGTTTAGGATTAGTTATTGGAAAATGTTTCATCGTATCATGATTTAGTATGAGAGAAGGTGCAAATTAAACACCAAAAGGGGTGACAGTTCAGTAGCCACCTACCCAGGAAGCACGTATAATCGGGTCACAATCGGCCCGAGAGTAAATCGCGATCCGAATAACGTTCCAATGGCGGTACCATAGTGACCCTAGATTGGATGCTGTCTACGTATTTCGATTTTAGCTTACATATATGCTTTACAGTGTAAATAAAAGAGTTTAGACACTTTCGTTTTCGTTTCATCATTACATTAAGCACTTTTATCATTTAAGTACTATCCTATCATATTTTTTTCATATTCATTGTTAACACGTTTAACAGAAAGTATGCTTTATAAACATATTGTATACTTAAAGCCAAAGGTAACTTTACACTGTTGATGTATACCTTTTCTAGGTATTGGTGATTGATAAATTAAATGTTAATGATTCATATTTAAGTTTGTTAAAATTTTCATAAGACAGTTGAATTTTATGGTGTGTGTTGTCATAAACACCGCCACTAGGTCCTAGTTATACAGGCACGGGGGCAAATTAAACTTTTCCAAAAACGCATCATTCTTATGTGTTACTGTAGTATTGAGACTAGACAATTTTGAATTTAAAAACCCAGTCTGAAAGATATGCAATCGAATCATCGTTTAAAGTTCAAATCAGTCCGGATCGCCCTACTAGTAACACAGCTTATACCCATACCCTTTTTAGTGCTTTCAATGGAAATTCCCATTACAAATAGTTTGCCATTGTTCTTCAAAACCGATGGCAAGTTTTATTGGATTATCTTGTTACATACTCTTGGCAGAGGTCCAACCAAATTACTGTTTAAAAATTCAGTTGTCCTCGGAGATAAAGCTTTGTCATGTAAACCGGTTTAAGCTCTCCAGTTAAAGTATTTTACTGACCGTTCCAAGGTTGTGCTTCTTTTGTGGATCATTTTTGTTAGGTATGTTTCGTTGTGCTGTGGTGTCTCTTCCTTGTAGCCTTGTGGTCACCTGCTGGGAAAGGGTTGACCTCTTGGCTGTCGTGTTTGTTGTGTATTGTCACTTTCCCAAGTGTGTCCTGGTCCACATCAGAAATAAGCATGAGGTTGGCTCGCCGTGAAACTGGTTTAAGCCCTCCAGTATTATGTTTTATTGACCGTTCCAAGGCGGTACTTCTTTTGTGTATCATTTGTGTTTGTTGTGTCTTGTGTTTCTCATGCTTACGCATCTGTTCACTGATGCCTTGCGGTCACCTGCAGGGAAAGGGCTGACCTCTTGGCTCTTGTTGGTGATGTTTATTGTATTTTTGTTACTTTCCCAAGTGGTATCCTGGGACAGGTGTGATACTTGATTGTATCGTTTCTTTGCCGTCTTTCTTACTTTTACAAAGGAATAAAGTTGACTAATGTTTTAATTCAAATGGATATAATTTCAATGTGAACCCACTGTATTCCTGAAGGATTAGTTTTTTCCAAATTATTAGAGGTCACAACAGCTGTTGTGTTTCTGTGTGGAGTTGGTAAAAATTTTCCCCTAGCATCGATATAGTGTTGATAATTTTCATATTCTGGTCCTTCAGGAATATTGAATTCTAATGGAAAGCAGAATACTACTTAAGCCGATGCTAAAGGGCTTGAGAATTGTTGCACTTTCCATTAGTTCTCATGAACAGATTCAATAAAACCGAATCTGCTGTTTTCTTATATTGAAGGACACGTTTTTCCAGATGAGTTGAGATGCTGCCAAAAACTAACCACTTACCATACGCCAGAGACAAAATGGCTGGCAGTATTTCATGGGCAATTGATGGCCCTTAAATGGCTTTTTAGAATCCTAGGTTTACCCAAGTAAGGCTGATTGTGTGCTTATTAGCGAAAGTACAGATGGCTCGAAAGAAGATTAATTAACATAATATTAAGTTGTTTTTCGTGAATTATTTTAGGGAGGGTACAAGGAGCCCATTGCAGCATTTCATTTGGTTAAAATTAAAAAAAAAAACAGTAAAGATATATTCGTTGGTTAAAACAGTAGTTACTTTTGGTTTTAAGTATTTATCCCCGTAATTTGGAATTCTGAATTTTTAGCATTTTACGGTAACACACAGACAGATTTTGGCAATAAAAATCTCAGTTTGTCTCTTACAGATAATAAATGGGAAGTTGATGGCCAAGGGAAAATTTCTTTGACCAATTCTCTAAAAGAACTGGTAAATACCAGATTTTAAAGTCCTTATCGAAAGATTTGGATGCTCTCTACCATAAGCTCTTGTATAGACTATTAATGGTCAGGCTTACGGATCTAGCCACATAAGAATATAAAAATCTTAGCTGAAAGCTGTGGAAAGAAGAATGACTCCCTCTCATTCTCTAGTAATATAGTCAATTAGCATGTATATATGGTCTACGAGTCTATCTTTCCTCATGACTTTTGCAGGTTGGAATGGTTGTTGACTACAAAGATATCAAGGACGTAGAACTGGCAAGTCAAAATCATTTAGGCCCCAAGTGGTTTCTGCTGCTGTCAGTTCTTAGGCAGTGGTTTGGATGTTACTTTTTGATATATCATCCCTTATTTATTCTGAAAATTAGGAATGATGTTGCACAATTTGTCGTCTGCTGTAGTCGTGATTGGCGCTTAAAGGGTCAATGCAGCCAGGGTTAAAACTTGGAAATTGTGTTCATCGCTTGATTTCGCCTGATCTACATCTATCTGTCTCTGGCACTGAGACAATCAGTTCTAATGAAAGGTCAATAGACATGTTTAGGACACATTTCAATTCAAATGGCGGAACATCGATGTGTCATTACAGTTAACCTTAGCAAAAGACAGGACCCAGACATCTTTCCCGGTTTTCCGATGGAGAAACAATACGCATGGGAATTAAAAAATAGCTTCAAATGTCTTTAACAAATATATTTGCTATCCCATGAGCAACGAGACTTTCATTCTGTTAATCCTTAAATGTGTATAACGGGTGTAAAATGCACAACATATAAAACCTGTGCAGGCCGCTGTGTCAAAATTTAGGCTCCCGTGGGAATTTTTGGGTAAAAGTGATTAATGTCGATTTTCAACTAGAGAAATATATGCAGTTTAAGGAAAACGATGTTTCCAATTTTTTCTTGCAGTATTAACGTCACAGTGACGTCACAAAATGACGTACCGTATTTTCACATAAATCAAACAGTTTATATCTGCTAGTGCTGTATACACCTAAATTAAACGCATTGTAATGTTGTTTATTGCGTTGAAGTGGTTAAAAACGTCGATAGGAGGACCAAAATGAAAATCTATTCAACGTGGACTTCAAATTTACGTCAAATTGACGTCGATTTGATGTCAGTATGCAGCAAAATAATTGGGTACAGAAATATAATTCTGGAACGATTGTTTGTGCCTTGCGATTAAAATAAAATGTTAGCATAAATTTATGTTTTTAGCTTAGCTTTTTGAAACATCTAAGCTCTCTGACGGTTGGGGCGTTTGGCTGTTACAGCATGTTAACTACGTTACCCCTCAATTGTTTAAAACACAAATAATGTAAATAAGGTTGTTAAGGTAGTACCGGTATAATCAAATTGGTCAAACATTTATTTATTTTAGAAGAACATTTCATTTCCTACAAATATTTATGTTTAAGTTATTAGGGGCAATTGTTATGTCATTCATGTTACATTTAAACTACCCCTCCCCCTGTAAAATCATTGAAATGTTGTTAAATAGTTTCATTTAATAAGGTTCTCATTTAACATTCATGTTTTAACTATTTGTTTCAAAAGACAATTAATAGGCAATTTTATAAATACAAGCAGCTTGTTTTTATAAAAAAAAAAACTTTAAGAGTTATATGCTGTTTAATATGATACCACCAAAAAGCATGTTAAACAAGGTAAGAATATTTTTATTCTAAAATTGTATGTAATGCTATATGAAAACCTTTAAACACCATGTATGAGCATTATGTTGAAATGCAATAGTAAAATGCTGTAACCAACATCGTTTCTGGTGTTAATTATCTTTTTGTTATTTGTGTGCCAATATGTAACGTATATTACAGCTTTCAAGACTGAATATGACTTGCTTATTTCCTTATATTATACGGTATATGGTATTTGATACATTTCAAAAAAGCAAGTAAGTATGAATGGGAAATACCACAATCACACGCTGCAGACCAACACATGGTACTGAGAGGAAGAGCGACAGAACACTAACAGCCACAAGACATCAGGAACGCAATTAAAGTAAAGCAACCAATTCTCTTTTCCTCATAAAGGTGATTGCAACACTAGAAGGACACAAAGTACTGAATAACAAAACAAGGACCAAACACAAACCCCCACATACAATGGGAGCAGCAATAAGCAAGGGATCAACAACAACAAAACCACCAGCCTAGAACGGACAGCTGCCTAAGCCACTGCAGCGGGAGGAGGGGGCTTAAATGCATTTTACTGGTACCAAATCTTAGTCCTAGATTATGTTGTTGTTAAAGCACAACAATTGTTTGGTTCGCTGGGAAAAATTAATTGTTTTTGTTATAGATATCCAGGTTCCTGTTTGTCTGAAAAAAGTATCAATTCACCGATGCAACATTTGCAAAATATTATATCTTTTAAATTTTTATATCTGCAAAAAATGATATGCCAAAAATTATAGATTTTAAAACTCATAAGCAAATAAAATGATAGCTCTCAAGACCAGTACTTAGAAGGATACATTCCGATTTTCTGTGGAATTTGTTAAAATAACATATAAAGCTGTATAAAGTATATCATAAGGCCCCATGCTTACCAAAAATGTTGTCAAAGACGATATATAATTGAGCCTGAAAAGCTAATTATCATGGTGAGTTTAGAGATTTGTTTTGTAGTATTTATCTGGAGAAATCTAAGTTAAATTGAAATCGTTTATAATCAGTAAAATCAATCAATCTATGTAACTGTTTTCAGTTGTTCAATTTATGAGTACACTTATTCAGTTATATACGTTGCATGATACAGGCTAGATTCCATGTATCCATGTTTATTTTGATTCAATTACCATACAATAGTAACCCTTCTAATTACTAAATGTTTTGAGGGAGTAATGCATTATAACTGCCTGTAATCAGTTATTGTTTAAAGAGACTGTCACCAAATCAATTTGTATCTAGTTGCGTATGCAGATGGCGAGGCATTACTGAAGTTTTTAAATTTATTCAAGTTTATATTCAACATAGCTTGCGTTGTTTTATTAACGAAACTGTCAATTACATCAACTAAGTACTTCTGGTCACTTGCTCAACAAATAATGGGAAAATAGTGGTGAGTTTTACTCTAAGGCAATGGTCACATAAGATATGGCCATACTCAAGGTAACTAGTTGAAGGTCAATTGTTACTTCAATACCAATTTAAATACAAATTTTATCAGCCTAAATTATGTCCGGCAAAATTTGATCTGGTGACATTAAAGTTATTGTAAACTAGAATTTGCAATGTTCTCTTAGAATGCTGGATAGAAAAGTGAAACATTTAATAAGAAAGTGCAAGTATAAGTTCTCACTAAGTTTTAGCAATGCATGCTTACATATCTGAACTGACTGTGAGTTTGATAAAATATTACAGGAACATTGTAAACATGGTAAATGGACTAATAGAGATTTATATGTGTATTAAACATTTGTCAAATAAGCTGTAAACTCACCAGGATATAGATTCAAAAGAAGCACACAAAAATGTTAACTGTTCTAGCTAATATCAGCATTAAGAGGACACTCTACTCAATCGCCAATGATAGACTCACTTGCAAAGTACCAAACTCTAATGGGCTAAATCTTTTTAATTATTCCTTCCATTACTACTGTTAATCTATTTTGTTTGATTTGAAATATGCAAAGAAGTAATTGGACGTATTTGTGTATCTATCGTAATGTTCACATTTGATTGACTAAATATCAGAAAATTATCTGAAACAAAATTCAACTTCAAGACTAAATCTAATGGATAGAATTATGCAAAACAAATTAACCAATACTTTATTTGGGTCCATTTATATAGCAATGGCTACAGTATATATGCTATACTAACAATGCCAGGGAGCTTTTCTAGGTGATAAACCATTTTCCTTCAAATGCATGACTGTCATGAACCATTAGAACAAATGCTGTCTGTTCAATGCTTCACAAAGTTTTAGAACCAGACAGAATGGAAGATAAGTGTAAATATGCTCCTTAAACTTCTCTTGTTATGTATTTTACCCTCATAAATGGTACTCTTACTTCACCAAACTAGACATCCTTCTTCAAATATAAAGCGTTTATAACCATAGGAATAGGCTTGGTGTGTGTCATACTCGTATGTTGGGAAATAGTCGTTAAGTTTCTAAAACACTTCAGTTTATTGTTTCTAAAGACAAGGATAAAGGTCACGATTTAGACCTAAGTCTGAATAACTTACTTTTTTTTAACGAATTCTGAGTAAGTTTTTGTCTTTATCAATACAGTTGGTGTGATCAATAGTAGGGTTACACAGTGTGTGATAGATCTTACTAACTTTAAGCTACTTCATGCTTAATATTATTGTTTCATCTAAAATGAGGTGTAGTCAGTTAAGAAGGGCGTCTTTTTTAAATATCATTTCATGTGTAGAATGAAGCAAATACACGAGTGTCAGTGAGATAAAAGATATCTTTTTTGAATTAAAGAAACATCAATGGATCATAAAATAAGCAGCATCTAAAATGATGTTTATAAATTTGATAAAATACACGGACTTGAAATGACGCTTTATGAAATGACGTGATTTAGGCTAACATTTCTTCCCTTATTATCAATGCTTTGTTGATATTTCAGTTAACAGCAATTACTGGCAGTTAAATGACAGTAAACAAACCACTAGCAGTGTAAACTCATAAATTGCTGATTTTGCTTTAATATAATGCATTTTTAAAAGAAAGTAAAGTACATAATAGTAATGACAGGTCTTTTTATTTGATAGAATTGTATTGCTAGTTATTTGAATACAATTGAAAGACTAAGCTTATATTGTCACGTAGGAATAAGGAACAATTTGATAGGAATTCCTATTATTTCAGGGTAACGAAGTAACTCTATAACCGTTATAGAGTTAATATACATCATTCTGTGGCTTATATATTTTGGTTTGAGAAAGATGAAGTGTACAAAACTCTCCCTCAGGGGTATTTTGGCAACCTATCGTCTAGTGATAGTACTACATTAAGTAGTAATATATTTAAAGTAAGTAACATTTATAACTGTCATTTCATAGAGGTGTATTGTTGAAACGCATACTTGCTGTTTGCTGCTATTTAATAAATGTTTTTAGGCAATCAGCATGTCGGTAAATAAGAATTAGATATAACTTGGTATTTGCACAATATAATTTTAAATTACAATAGAGTAACGTAGTTAACATGGCTGTTACAGGCCAGAGAGCTAACATGTTTCATTTTGTATCTTATGTTATGTAGTTCAGTAAAGCACATTGTACAATATTCCAGCAGTGGGAGAGGAGAGTCTTTTAGCATATTGTGATCTAATGTCAATTGAGCTTTCACATACTTTTCATTTTGATACTGGCGTCATTTTTTCCTCTCTTGACATCATTTTGAAGTTAAAGTAACCTCTTTAAAATTCTGAGTCAGATTTTATGCTCCAAATGCAATATATCCCCATTAATATTACTACATCTGATCAAACAGTACATGTTTGCACCAGCTGGAATTCATAGTGCTCAATTTGCAAGCCCTAAATAAGCCAAAAATGGGTACATCACTTTGTGACGTCACCATGACGTTAAAACGGCAAGAAAAAATTGGAAACATCTTTTTTCTTAAATAGGATGCATTTTTCTACAAGAACATGTATGTTTGACACTTTTACCCAAAAATTCCCACGGAATTACACAGCGGCCTACACTAATATTTGCACATGTTTCATATTTTGTACATTCTACGCGACTGTAACAGTAAAATCAGATCTATATCATATATTTTAACACTTCGCTCCATAATAACGCTTTTTGATGCCTTCGAAATATCATATATTTGAAAATATTATGGATAATGGAGCATTTGTTCCAATAGAGCATTTGCTCCATTTTCCATAACATTCTCCAAAGTGTTCAAAACTTTACTTCAACTATCCTTTTTTTTGTTTAATGTTGTCTAAAAATAAAAAAAATGATGTCATGATCTAAAACAGCCTATGGAGTTAAGTGTTAGGCAGTATATAGCAGAGTCCGTTATATGGTAAGTTAATCCTAGTTCACTTTTGACTTTTTGCAATTGAATTCCAAATGCATTTTCCAATACATCTAAGGAGACTATTTTGCTACTAAATACTTTCCATGTTGAAATATGTTCAATACTTTGCATACATTTTGTTTTTTGCATTGACTATCCATTTATGAAATAAAAAAGAATATGTCACCTTGCTTAATTTTTCTGAATCTCATATAGAAGTTTTCAGCATTTGACCAATTTACTTAACAGCTGAAAGATTAACACTAGTCCGGCCAGCTTCTTTTTTTTGAATTAAATTATTGCCCATTAC
Organism: Loripinus fragilis; assembly: GCA_964019695.1. Taxonomy (NCBI): domain Eukaryota; kingdom Metazoa; phylum Mollusca; class Bivalvia; order Lucinida; family Lucinidae; genus Loripinus; species Loripinus fragilis. The sequence continues at coordinate 85,510,184 of OZ026524.1, forward strand.
CTCAAACCTTTTAGGAAAATGTATTTTTTCAAAATTTTATAGACGATACTATGATTTGATATCTAAATTCCAAGTTGGACTTAAATCTCTCTTGCGCCAAGGACCTTCGGACCTGATTTCTATGGTGACTTGGTGTATAGATTTAAGAAGATTGTTGGCTCTAATAATTTTTCAGCGCAGTTCATTAAACTAATTTCCCATTATAAAGAGATTGGCTATAACATTAGTGTATTGCAACACACTGCATGCTTGGTGGTCAACCCAATCACGGTTGGCAACTTTGCTGTCCTCTTTAATTGCACGACGGTGGTCGGACTTCAGACTCTATGATGGTTCCGACTTAAAGACTTATCTATTGATGAGATGGTAGGGGCCTGATGCTTTGGCTGTTTGTCGGGCCCACTGGGATTTACCTGTTGGATTTCGTTTGCTCCGGTATTCAGTTTTATTAACTGTTGAGTCCTTAACTTTGCTTTATCTCCTTGTTATATCTTGATTTATATGTTCTAGGAGATGATGCATTGATAAGTTAGGGGTCTTTCATGCAAACCAAATATCTACAAACCAAGTGTCTTGATCCACATCTGAACTAAGGGTGAGGTTGGCACCGTTAAAGCCCTCCAGTAAAATATTTTACTGACTGTTCCAAGGCGTTATTTCTTTTGTGGATCGTTTATGTTTTTTCTGTCTTGTGTTTGCTATGCCTTTGTGCGCGTCTGTTTATATGTGCTTTGTGGTCACCTGCTGGGAAAGAGCTGACCTTTTGGCTCTCGTTTGTGGTTCTTACTGTGAGTTTGTCACTTTTCCGTTGATATCTTGGGTCAGGTGTGGTACTTGATTGTATCGATTCCTGATCTTTGCACCCTTGTTTACTTAAGTTTATTTGTTATCCCAAGATGTGGCAAGATACTGCATGATATATTTGGAAAGTCGTCGAAAATTGGAATTCGTATTTAAATAAATCAAATATTAAAAAATCTGATGTTGAAAATAGATTTTAAGAATTTATTTCTATTTCATGGACTATTATATATGTAATACCTTTTAGAAAAACGAATAAAATCTGGGGTCACATAACTATTTCTCTTTCAGAAGGACCCAATTTAATCCCACCCCAATAGGTTTCATGCATAATTCAATATAAAAACTTCAGAAAGTACAATTTTGGTCGTTTTGATGATGCCATTTTACAAGTACAAAGCAATTTAGCATTAAAATGGTAAAAAGAAAGAAAAAAAACACACTGAAAATATGTGCGCACCCGGGAATCGATCCAGGTCCTCTGTGTTATTCCGCATTGAAAAAGTTTTTTTTTTCTACTTTGGCAGCTTTACAGGCTACAAAGGAGGGTAGGGCTCTATTTTTGTCCTGGGCCGCGAGGTTCTGGTATGACCCAATTATCTTTTTCTAACTATTTTTCAAGCTCAGCCAAGATTTTTACCCCAGCTTTTGTTCCTTAGCTAAGTTTTAGGCTCAAGATAATTTTATTTTTTTTGCAAAAGGCATATTGGCCAATAAGCTACAGTCAGCACTCTCATTTGAAACGATTTAACGTGAATGGCATTTATTTTACGCTGCTACTCACCTTTAACTGATTGCAAAATGTTTTCGACAGTCGCTACTAGCAGGGAAACAGTTTACCCTTTGCCTGCTACAAACAGATGCATCTGAGAAGGCGTCCTGTATGTAAGTTCTTACGTAAAGTACTAATTTCGGCATGAAGACAAACAGTTGGGACCCAGATCAGATCAGGTCTGGGTTCACAATGTGTTGTTTTTTCAACAGAAATGTTTTAAAGGGACCAGATGATGACACACCGCAGCTGGCATTTACAATAGTCGCGATAAGCAGTCGAAGAGTTTTCTGCCTAGGTGACTATATAAGTCTGGATACGATAAGATATTCTCAATATGTGTCTTGCATAGGAGTAAAATACAAACTGTAGCTCCAATATCTTATGGAAAGCCAATAACTGATCGCATTGGCTGTTAGCTGTTTGTTATAGACACCTGTGGATTGGCGGACAGTTGGTTCAATGCGATTATAACGCAAGTTGGAGGACACATTTTGATGGTAGTTTTATCCCTAGACGAATAGTGGACTCAGTGTAGCGATTTTAATTAATTGACTCTACATGTAAATAAATGTGGACTTCGTGTTTCATTTAGATGATAGTAGTCTCCAAGAAACTAAAATAATAGACACGTTTTGAACAGTTTATTGACTCTAAACTGAACGTGGACTCATTTGACTCTAATAAAATTTGACTCAATTGGACGCTAGATAAAATGTACTCGTTTTGAATATTGAGTTTCAACTAGTATTACAGAAGTTTCCAAGTGCCTATGATAATAGACCCATTTTGACAATGTGTTTATTCTAGACTAAATATGTACTCACTATGGCTATAATAATGTTGACTGAGCAAGACTCTAGACACAAATGAACACCTTGTCACTGTTAGCTATGTGTTACATTCAGATACTAGTTGTCTCCAAGTGCCTATGATATTAGACTCATCATTGTTTTAGCAATTTGTCAACCCTAGACTATTATTGGACTGAGCGGCATTCTAGATAAAATAGACTCGTTGTGAACTTTAATTACATCTAGAATAACAGTAGTTTTCAAGTGCCTATAAAAATAGACCCATTTTGAACAATGTGTTAACTCTAGACTAGTAGTGGACTCAGTATGATAATATTTTTTTGACTCAGTGTGACTCTTAATACAAGTGGAATTGTTGGGAGTATTTTTCATCTAAAGACAATATAGGTATCATTTTAATTATGTTATTGAACTCAGTGTGACTCTTAATATAAGTGGAATCGTTGTGAGTATTTTTTTTATCTAAAGACAATATAGGTATAATTGGACTCAGTGCGACTCTTAATACTAGTGGAATCGTTGGGAATATTTTAACATCAGACAATAATGTTATCATTGTGACTCAATGTGACTCTTTATGATTATGGAATCGTTGGGAGTATTTTAACTACAGACAATATCTAGGTACCATTGTGATTATATTATTGGATTCAGTGTGACTCCTAATGACAGTGGATTCGTTGTGATGTGAGTATTTTTAACCTTTTACCAGTATATGATATGACACATTGATGAAAATTGTTTAAGGACTGGAACCAGTGTATAGTAAAGGGTGTCCATCTGTACGGGAGATAATACACTTGTTAAAGCTCGTGGATTATCTCTACGTACAGGCGGACAACCCATGGTATAATTATAACTTACATAATCTATTACAGTGGAATCTAGGGCAAAGTGTTTGGTAGTAAACTTAAGTTAACTGTCCGTTCTACAGTCGTGCCAACCAAGAGTGACAGTGATGTAGGTTTTGTTTACAATTGTTAAGTTAAACATTAACTTGTCCACATCCCTTAAGCTAACGCGAATCGGCAGATCACTTGTGTATTAATCCTATCCTGTGATAGGATTAATACACAAGTGATCTATCGATTATAAAGTAAAGTCCCTTATAACTTTGTAAACAAAACATGACCTCACTGTCACTCTTTGCTGGCAGGACAGTAAGGTTGTGGTTAAGTTATTGTTGATCCACTTCTGTGTTATTGTCCCTAATGATAGTTGTTGCTTTTTGTCTTTTTGTTGTTTTCGAGGGAATGTGTTTGGTCCTCGCTGTGCACTACCGAGTGTAATTTCTAGTTTTAATTTTGCAATCGTCTTGCAGAGAGAGAGAGAGAGAGAGAGAGAGATGTCTGCTCCCTTGCCTTCTTGTCGCATGTGGCTGTTGGTGTTCTATGTCTTCCTCGCGGTGTCATTGGTGGGCTTAGGCTTAAATCAGCCTGCTAAGCTGCAGAGAGTCAAAGTTTTGCGTGTAGAAAGTTGAGTTCTAATGCATATGTACTTCCCAGAAAGCGAAAAACGAAGGCGCTGATCGTACTGTGTGAATGTGCAGGCTGGTCTGCGCTTTTGTTGTTCGCATACAGCAAAGTCAGTTTTTCTAGCGTCGAAGCCAACCTGAATGTGTTTATACTTGTAATTCTAGTGGTTTAGAATTTAGATTTTTTTTCAGTCCCCAAAATCCTATATACATATGCAAAAAATATTACATGTTTCATTGTTATTCCAATGTAAACGTCAAATACCTCGCAATGAACAAAGAACAAATGCATGCTGGTGCAATAAGTAGGTTGTCGTATGGGTGTGCGTCTGTACAAGCGATAATCCATTGGTTAAAAATCTTGAATTATCTGCCCGTATAATGAACGATACTTATTACACGCTTACCAAACGATCCAGTGCTCAACATCTTGTTGAATATAAACACAACTGCTGTATGAAGAGAATCGAAAATCGGGAAATGCAATAGCCTATGGGTTCCTCATTTTGATGATATAAATACGAGCTCAAAAAGTATTCTCATTAAATCAGGTTTACTTTTCGGGCGACAAACACGTTTCTGTCGAATTCGGGTACACCTATTTTGCACGAAAAGTAAATCTGACAAAACGAGAGAGCTTTCCGACCTCAAAATTATACCACAAACGTAGGCATACATACGTATTAAGGTATTGCATGACATTTCCCGATGTTTTATTCACTTGCTGGAGCAGTTGTTTTTCATATTCGTCCAGATGTTGAGCATTGGGTCGTTTGGTAGGAGTATATAAGCTTGCTTATTCCATGGTTTGGGTTCTGAGAACAGTCATCTACTACATTGTATATCTCTTTTGACCTTACAATTTGAATATTTTAAATTTCAAAAATTTATGATTCTACAATTTAAGAATGTTAACTCTTTCACTATATCTTTTCTCTTTGAATTTCGATTGTCACATGAAGTCGCGTCTGGGAGGGATACAACATTATGTTTTAAATTAAAAAAAAGATTAGTGCTTACAATATTTAGTAACACCATAATTACACCATGACGTCCATAACAACGATGTGTACACACTGACAGAATCTTAACCCATTTAAGCATAGTGTCCTTTTTATGGGACATCGACATGGCGTCTAATCAAGCTCTGCACTTTTTGCATGCAGAATGTACTTTTGAAATTTGAATGAAATTAAAATTTACTACCCAACAACCCTTAAATTCGAAATTGATTCGTTCAATTGATAAAGGTGGGAAATTCCATTTGGCATAAGTATTTTAAGGTTTACAAAGTCCAAAATGTGTTTTTCAAAGTAAGTTACATGTAAATGTCATATGATATAATTATTATAGAATCTAGCATTCGTGCTTCTGCATTATTTAATTGATTCCTCGCTGCGAAAAAGCAATAAAATGCTCGACAAGCCTCGCATTTTATCCCTTTTCCACAACTCGTTCAAAAAATTAAATAAACATGGGCATTCAAGTAAGATCCTCTATAAAGCATATAATTTGTTACAGGTTTAGAATTTCATATTTCTTGAATTTTAGAAGTTTCACAAATACAGTAAAACCCGTCTAAAACGGCCACTCAAAAAGACAAAACAACGATCTTAATGTCAAATGAAGGCTTAATGAAGGTCGAAAGTATTGCAGAATACTCCGCTTGGATCATTCTGCAATACTTTTGACCTAATTAATCTTGAAACCCAATTTTGGTCTTTTTGAGAGTGGCCATTTTAGACAGGCTTTTCTGTATATTATCGTTGACTCTTGTGCACCGGTCATTTGCAACTACAGGAACATTGACTTTTTACTCTGCCCTGCACTGCGGAGCTTTTTATGTCAAATCCCTCGTAAAGGTCCCTGCCCCCCGTGGTTCATTTCAGGATGTGCCGAGGAGTGCCAACTGTTTTGGTGCGAATCAAAAGCACGGCGTATCCACGGCACTGCCGGAACACCTCTTGGGCAAGTGCATGGTACTCTAGCCCACCTATTCCTCCACTATCCCAGGCCTCAGGGGTACGTGGTTGCAAATAACTTGTCCACTGGTGTTGTAAATACAGTAAATCCTGTCTTATGCGGCCACTCAAAAAATAAAACAGTGATCTAAAATATAAATAGTTGCTGAATGAAGGTCGAATACGAATATATTGCAGAATGCTCCAATGCCTCGAGCATTCCGCAATATATTCGACCTGCATGAACCGATAATCGGTCTTTAAACCAATGTTGGTCTTTTTTTTTTGAGTGGCCTCTTAAGCCAGGTTTTACTGTATGAAACTTCGTTTATATCTTGCAGAGACGATGGCCACAAACATGACAACGTCGCTGTTGGTGAGTAACACAAGTTACTATGGTGGATATGAACCCGACTCAGGCGACATTGAGCACGACTATCCCGGAACCATGGATCTAGATGTTTCCCCAGCCCTTTTGAAGATGACCCAGTTTCTCACAAACTACATTCAACCCGCCCTGTGTGTATTTGGTGTCATAGGACACACCCTATCTTTCGTGATATTCCTGTCCAGAAACATGCGGAAGATATCATCCAACATATATCTGGCTGCCTTATCGGGGAGCAGTGTAGGATTTAACCTAATCCTGTTTCTCCAATGGTTGGAAATGATTCAAGTGCCTCTCATGCATCGAAATGGGTTCTGTCAAGCAATAGTCTACTTTGGATACGTTTTCAGGTATGTACTATATCAATACCTGTTTTGTTTATGTTTATGCTTTACGCCCCAGTCTACAATTTTCAGGCATGTCGGGACGATTTCTTTCTTCCTGGGTTGAACAAGTAGATGATAAAGCCAAGGACAGTGCATACGTGGATCAAAAAGTTTGGTCAGAGGGGGGTCCACGTTTTTAGTTGATGAGGGAAGGGGAGATCCATATACCACTATGAACGGGCCAGCATCGACCCGCCAGCTAACTGCCATTTAAATGCTGGTGGCTTGGTAGACCAGTCTAGTGGCTTGGTAGCTTTGTGATTTTAGGGGATCCGGACCAGTATTGCTAAGAAACCCTATATTTTGTGATTTTTCAGGGGGGGTCCGGACCCCCTATCTCTACCCCCCCCCCCTTCTGGATCAGCGCATGCAGTGACTCCGATGAATCACAAACTAGCAATCCTCAATCCCCAGACTAATTTGATATTATTACGTAAAGGTCTTGTGTTTTTTAATCGGGCGTAAAAGAGCTACGTGCATTAAGGGGCTTATTTGGCCCCCTCTGAAGCCAAAAACTGGCATTTTAACAGTTATTTAAATATTGATAGAACAGTCTCCATTCAATCACCGACCAGTCGCCCATAAGTCTCTGATCAGTCGCCGACCGGTCGCCAATTTGTTGCTGACGGTCGCCGATTACTCTGAACCAGTCGTCAACTAATCGCCGATCTGTCGCCGAACGAATACCGACTAAATGCTAAACGATCGCAGAACGTGCGGTCAGCGACTGATCGGAGACTGATCGGCGACCAGTCGTCGACCATACCAGAAATGGAAAAACAGTTGCAATGGTTGCAGAGGTCGCAATCAAAATCAGTCGCCGAGAGGTCGCGCCGCGGTCGCAAGCCCTGTGGGACCGGGGCTTAAGTGTGTCAGATAGTAACTTACAAGCTGTCTGTAAGTGTGTCACATTACAGTTTGTTAGATAAAAGTTGAATTAGATGAAGTCTCAAATACAACGTATGCAGGGTATTCTTCGCGTTATCTAAGTTTGTTAGTTAAAGGTTGAGTAATATGAAGCCTCAAATACAACGTGTGCAGGATATTCTTCACGTTGTCTACATGTAAGTCTGTTAGTTAAAATTTGAGTATTATGAGGTATCAAATACAACGTGTGCAAGGTATTCTTCGCGTTGTGTAAGTTTGTTAGTTAAAAGTTGAGTAAAAAGAAGTCTCACATACAACGTATGCAGGTTTTCTTCGCGTTGTTTTAGTTGGTAAGATAAGAGTTGAGTAAAATGAAGTCTCAAATACAACGTGTTCAGGTATGTTTCGCGTTGTCTAAGTTTGTTAAATAAAAGTTGCGTAAAATGAAATCTCAAATACAACGTGTGCGGGTATTCTTTGCGTTGTCTAAAGTAGATTAAAGTTGAGTAATTGGAAGTCTCAAATATAACATGTGCAGGTATTCTTCGCGGTTGTCTAAGTTTGTTATATAAAAGTTGAGTAAAATAAAGTCTCAAATACAACGTGTGCAGGTATTCTTCGCGCGTTGTCTAAGTTTGTTAGATAAAAGTTGAGTAATACAACGAGTGCGGGTATTCTTCGCGCGTTGTCTAAGTTTGCTGGATAAAAGTTGGGAAACTGAAGTCTCAAATACCACGTGTGCAGGTATTCTTCGCGCTCGTTGTCTAAGCAATCTGTTGAAGACAGCGGAAAACGGTTATTGATCGACTTACCGCATGCTTATCTCGAATGAATTGAGATGACAGTCCCTAGCAGATCAAATTTATTTAGAATTTATCTGCACCATAGAAACAGGAAAGCCAATAGGATTAATACAGACACCTGCGGCTTCTTCATCATTGTAAAAGCATATGTCCAGAGACACACAGATTTAGCCTTGAAAAATACCGTTTTAAGATAATTAATATCATTTTATATGAGACTTTGAAACGTTTGATGTAATAATTTGCAAATTACTTTTTGTGAAAACACTGACACCGGCGATTCTCTCTAACTCGAAGTCTATTGGATCAAGGATTTCATTTCGAGTTATCACATTTCTAGCTAAAAGGGGTATTTAAAAACACAATTAATCAAAACATGATTATTATCATGTTTAACATTACAAAAGATTCTATCTGATAGTATAAAAACGGGATTGATACTAACCCAAATCTTGTGAGTCTAGATTTGTTTTCCTCAAATTTCCCCAATCTTTAGAGTTCGCTATATCCAGTAACCATGGGTGTTATAGGCAGTATTGAAATAACTACAGCCACGCAAGCATCGGTTTGCAGTCTATTATGGGCATCCAGGTGCATACAAAATTACATGAAAACCTGTCTATTTCTGCATACTTTTTCACTAAAACAAGAAAATAATTTTTGAGTATGTAAAGAAGATAAAATGAAACATGAAAATGATCTCACAACCTAGTACTATGTACCAATGTAGCAATCCATGTCAATCAAACGTCTTAAGATAAGCTGTCAATAGCATATATAATAACATGTTATAACGCTCTGATTTGAGACAAACAAAGATTTTTGTCTACAGTAAACATTGACAAGCGTTAGAATTGTGATACATATAACTATATTCAAAATGTGTATTTAGAGAGGCATATCGTCGGATATTCGATCAGGCATCACATTTTACGGCTCTTTTCGTGCGTTGCCGTTAAACAAAATCTCCGGCCGTACATCCTCTAATATACCTCCCCAAAGCTAAATCTCCGACTGGACATCCGCTGATATACCTCCCAAAATGAACATTTTGAATACAGTTATCCCCTTATTAAATATAACGAATTGGGTATGTGTGTTTACACGAGAGCTACAATACCATAATGATTATTTGATTTCTTAACCCTTAAAGCGCCAAGAAAACAATGCATCTGAAAATCTCGTCTGCTGAAGTCGTCTGCTGCAAATAATTGCCTAACATTACTGACGAATTAAGCATAGACGTAAGCAGCGTGGACCCAGAACAGACTGTTCCTATAGGAGCAATCTGATCTGGGTCAACAGTTTGCCATTGAGGCTTCTTAAATATTTCAGCAGACGAGAAAAGCAGACGACTTTTGTTGCGATTGGCGCATTAAGGGTTATTATTTGATTTCTTAAACTTGCACTGTACTATTTATTTTAGTTTATTTTCTTTTCAGTTTCTTGTCCATCTGGTACATCGTCTGCATCACAATTGAAAACTACATCGTGACGTTTCATCTATCACGTGCTGTGACGTATTGCTCAGTTATCCGCGCCAAAATTGTCGTGACTGTGATAGTCGTCTGCGCAGTATTGATGTATATGGGACAGTTCTGGACAACAAGGGTTGTGGACTATGGAGACGGCACCGTGATTTGCACAGAAGCGGAAGAATACAGATATCTAAACAGGATTTACTTTTTCTATGACTCAATCGTGACATTGATAATTCCCTCCATGGTGACTACAGCTCTCATCCTAGCCATCCTTGCCAGAAATATGTGTATACACAGAAGTCTTGCAAACAGGAAGTTATCGAAAAAGCAGAGGTCCTTGGTGCGGATCACGCGCGTGCTTCTTGCCATAAGTCTTACGTTTGTGATACTTAGCGCCCCTACTCACGCGAATAAGCTGCGCCACTTGATCATCGCAGAGGCCTTTGGTCAGCAAAGTTACTCTTTGGAAGACAGGGTGCTCCAACACTTCTTTCAGATTCTATACTATCTCAGTTTTAGTTTGAACGTCGTGTACTACTTGATATGGAGTATTAACTTCCGCAAGGAATTCAAGCGGTTGTTCGGTTTCAAAACGAGGCCTCGAAGGATGCGGCATCTAGAGCTCATGGCTGGCAATGGCCACATTGTTGGAAACGGTTCATTGAATAACACAGAGAGAATAACAATACTATGAGTATATACTGACTTATAGACTCTGTCCATGTTCAGACAAGACTGGTTTACATGAAACACGTAGTTACTGTCAAAATATGCTCAACTCACTAATGGAAAAGACTTAATATGCACGCATCAAATTGTGGCTATTTTAAACGACTGACATATTGGCGTAGTTTAATGTTTACGTCAATTGTTACTGTAAAATGACGTCAGTCATGGCGATAGACGGTGTAACATCGTTTTCACGCTTGAAAGGCGTTACAATTACATATACACGTATGCGACACAGTCCAACTATTGGTGGGATTTCTTCAGTGAAATGGTGGAAAATTGGAGGAAACTGAAAACTTCAAATGTGTTCTCGTAGTTTAGTGTGTGTTCGTGATTCGATCTTCTTTTGTGGAGGACTAAGACCCATTTAACTAAAAATTCTATTGGGCGATATAAAATATCTGACCAATTCATCAAGTAATTTGCATATTTTATTTAGCGATCTGAAAGGCCAAGGTCGAGAGAGAGATATAAATATACAGTCTGGTTCAAATTAACAATCATATATTTTATAAAAGTGTACATTATGGCAATACGGACGTAAAACGTGTAAATAGTGAAAAAATACTCATAACTAAAGTGAAATACTATTTTGGGTTTGGCGATATTGAGTATTTACTATTGTGTTTGATCGATAACTACCATCGATATGAACAAGATTGTTTTTTTTAAAAAAGTCAAACGAAATATAGGCTTTTCCTTTAAGGTGAGATTTTTTAAATTCATTTTTACTTTCTGCAGGGTTTCCTTAATCCCCAAAACTATGAGGTTGCTCCCTAGATCCATGAAAATAATTACCAGTGCTTCCCAGCTACATGTACCTGAAAACAGGCGTATCTCCAGATCCCCAAATCCCCTGGTCCCTCAGTTATATCCAATGGTTCTTTCAATAAAGGGCAGATTATGTCGCCCCTGCATGGTTGCAATGTACTGCGATTGCGTTTAATGCACTGCCTTTGTTACCAATGGGCAATAACGCTTCTTATCATAATGCTGTAGCGATTATGTTGCCATGGTGGTCGAAGCTAACTAGAACATTTACGTTAAGATAATATCAAGTTTCTGAAAAAGTATCCATCCATTTTATCTCCGCCACTAATCTTATTTATTTGTTTGAATTGATTCTTTACGTCCCATCAACAATCTTTCAGTCAAACAGGGACGGGTCTTCCTGGGTTGAACCAGTACTAAGCTAGGATAAATGTGTCTTACTCAAGGACCACAACGCAGTGACGCCGGTGAGGCTCGAACCCGCGGCCCCTCGGTCTCGACTCAAGCACTCTACCACTGAGCCACTGCGCTCCCTACTTATCTTATTTAACGATGTATCTTGTTACAACTGAACCCCAAACAGTGAATTATTACTCAACAAATCAGTGCTAGAACTGATATATATATATGAGCTAGTGCACGTGATTTCCAACAATTTGATATTTTGACAAGTGTAGACTCAGACGAGCCTGTGCAGCCTCCTTTTAAGCTTAGAAACTCAAATGACGCTCGGTCAGTAGCTTAACAATCATAGAATACTCAAGCGACCAGCAAAGGCTCTGATCAGTCTGCGCGTATGCGCAGGCTGGTCTGAGCCTTTGCTGGTCGCACATACCAAATTGTTGGAAATATCATGCCACGGATTATTTCTTAATTTTAAATAGTACGTGGGAATGTATGGGAAGCGATTCCCACAGTCTTATCGGTATTCCTCTTCCTATCAGTCAGGTGCATAACCTCAAAAAGTAAAAATATATATCACTTAAAGCAGTTAATTTTAAAGTAACCTGTTTGGGTGAAAGTGTCTTTTTTTCAAACATAGTAAGTGAGTGTGATCAGGAAATACCAAAATCACAAACTGCAGACAAACCCATGGCACCGCGAGGAAGAGCCTCACATCTTATCTCATTGTCTGTAATTACACGGGAGTTTATGGCAAAAACATGTAATGCTCCATTACATATTTAAGCAATGATGATGTATGTGAAAAATTGTTAGCTATTAGCGCATACCTGTTTATTATTTTTGTTAGTGTATGATAATTTTATAGAGAGAGATGGGGTACATGTATATATAGTATTACTCATAAAAACAATTGAAGGGTAGTGAAATCATTTTGGTTTTGTTACATTTGAAAAAAAAATGCTTCTACCAAAAGTTTTTTATTGTATCTGATAGAAGTACACTGAAGGACTTTAAAACGCAAAAAATGAAAATTATAATTTTTTGCATCCAGAACATTTTTAGCCTTCTTTAACAGATAAAAACGGATGGTAACGACACCCTGCTTCTATCTATACCAAATACCGGTGTTTTTAAAGACACTGGCTACCACCATCTATGCATCGCTGTTTAACTATGTTTTGCACGTGGCGTCCCCAAACATCAATGATAAAAATTATTTTATCATTTCACATGTAGCTTGTAAGTATACAAGTATAAAAACACAGCAGCTTTAGTTGTATAGTTTTATTATTCATGCCACGTTTGTCTGAACATGAACGATCTGGCGCAATTGGAATGTTAAAAGCTGGTGTGCGTGTTTCTGACGTCGCCAGATATTATAATTGCCATCCGTCAACTATACAGCGCCTCAGAGATCGTTATCAGGCTACTGATACAGTTAAAGATCGACGCAAGTCTGGTCAGCCAAGAATGGCTACTTGCGTTAAGCAGCAACTTACGTCGATTGTGTATCGACGATATATACATCGGCGATATCCGTTCTGGCTGGCTACTGTCAGTGTCAGGGGAATAGTAGGGCTCCAAGGGTAATTTGTTTTAGAGTTTTTAATAAAAATGTTTTATCACAATAACTTAAAGTCGTGTCCAATTTCTAGACAAATTTCAAATTGCAACTTTAGCGTCATAGGGTATTGCTATTTGATAGACTGTTGCTCTAACATTATTTATTATTTTGACATAAAATTATAAACATGTTTTGCTGACATATAGATGTTCGTTTTTGCCAAATCTCAATAAAATTGAGACATTAAAAGTTAGTAAACATTATGAACTTCGATTTTTGCGTTTTTAAAGTACTTCGGTGTATCAAGCAATATGCAATTCAACAAAACGTAAAATGCAATTCACTACATAGATATTTAAATTTAGTCCATATTTAATTGGATGTAAGACAATACCATTCATTTGCGTTTTGTGAGTATATACGAGTATTTGTATAGATTTATAGTTATGCTCCATATATTTTATAGTAGAGAATTATGTTGGTGAGATACAAAACATTAGCTACAGCCCCATTCGGACTGAGGACATTATTGTCAGGATAAACTGCAAGTTAAGTGTAAGATACTGTATGGTTTGTGTGTACATGTATATACGATAATCCACACGCTTTAGCGAGTGGATTATCTCCCGTACATACGCACGACCATACAATATCTTTCTTATTGCACCAGCATTCATAAGGATTTTGTGCATTGTGAGAAATTTGATGTAAAACATTGGAATATCACTCATAGGTGCAACGATGTTTTATATGATAAGCTTAAACTTGTGAATAGTTGTATCTCTGATTGATGGTATTATGTGTCTTTTCAACATATCTTGTTTTTTTGTTGTTTTTGCTCAAAAGTTTATATAATAATGTTGAAAATGAAGAAGATATATATATAATTATTGTAAATATACCACATGTTGGAGGCGATTGGAAATCCATGATTGAAGTGAAAGGTTTTTTTCTGATTTCAATTGTACATGTATATACATGTGCGACTTTTGATTGCGTCACTTAGCCACGGTGCTTGGCCCTATACACATATAAGTAGAAATAAAACAAGCAGATTTTGCTCGATTTGTCATATAGCGAATTTTTACTCTCACACTGTAGTATAAAAAGTTTTGCTATAGCATTTCGTTAGGCTTGGGCAAGCACTGTTATTAGAGTACTCAGCTCTGTTAGAATATATGATAGAACAGCTCGCCCTTGGTTTCACATGGGCGGAACAGGATTCCTGGAAAGGGGTCCATTTGTATAAAGGTGTAGGGGTTCTCTATTGTTTTAAAGTATCCCATGAAAATGAAATAATTTGGTCTCACTGAGACCAAATTATTTAATTTGCATAGGATATTTAAAAACGGGAGACGGGGAAGGGGTTCGCTTGAACCCCCTTTGGATCGGCCACTGTTTCATACTAACAGTTACTGAGTTAAGATGCGCGGATCCAGAATATTCCGTCAGGAGTTGTGGCGGGTCCTGACAACGATTTTTGTGGCGGGTCCTGACAACGATTTTTTCTTAAGGCATCAACGTATCTCACAGAGGTTCGTACGAGCCTCTATCGAGAAGCTGGCTGTTTGATTCCATTTTAGTTATATGCAATATGCTTGGAACAAATAGTTGTTAGGACACATTTCAAATCAAGTGACTAAGCTACTTTTCAATCACAAGGGCTGAAACGTGTTTCAGACAATTTGGTTTGAAACTTACATTTACAGGTATATTTATGTTAAGACTAGTTCCAGAATCACCTAGCGCTATTGTAACGCTTCAGGTATTGCCTAGTCGCCTCGCTGGTTTGGGACCATAGCTATAAACGTATATACATATGTTTATTTTGTATTAGTTGTTTCATTTATTTTATTGTGTTGGGTCCCATACCAAGAACTTTAGTTTGATCAGTTGTGAGTTAATAGCTCATGTCTGTATTCTTTGACTTTTCGCTTACTGTAAAGGCGGCGCCTTATGAATGCGTAATTAGGACTGGTCAACCTCAGACATAGGTAAAACTGAAAATGAGGCGTGGTTTTATCAAAAAGTAACTGTATAATCATGCGCCATTACCTCAGTATAGACGCTAAACACATTATTTAGTCCTTAAAATGCCAGCAAAATAACTGCATCTGAAAATGTCTATTTAACATAAGCATAGAGGCAAATATTGTGGACCCAGATCAGATTGCTCCTACAGGAGCAATCTGATCTGGGTCCACTGTGTTTGTCTATGAGGCTTTAAATATTTTATCGGACGACAAAAAAAATACATTTTGTGAGTATGCGCTTTAAGTGTTAATAAATGTATGTTCAGTGTGTGTACGGTTAGGATTTTCATGAAATACACCCTCGTTTGCTCGGCTCAAAAATCTTATTAATTCTTTACCAAATTATAAATACAACCTGATTTCCCTTCCTTAGCAGATGAAATAGCCGAACCACGCCCGGATATGAATATTAAAGTTGCCGCCTTTACAGTAAGTGAAAAGTCTGTTAATATATACATGTATCACTGACAATCATTGGCTATTATATAGCCTGGGGTAAAATTATACCGTAAAACCTGTCTAGCGGCCATTCAAAAAGAAGACCAAAATTTGGTTTTCAAGACCGATTATCGCTTAATGCAGGTCAAAAGTATTGCAAAATGCTCCAAAGGGAGCATTCTGCAATACTTTTAACCTTGATTAAGCTACTACATGTACTTGTCAGTTTGATCTTTGTTTAAGCTATTTTGGAGTGACCGCTAAAGACAGGTTAAAGACATTGTCGCTGCATTATGGAACCCCGGAAGGGACATTTTCGTTCTTTTATATACCAGAAAATAAATTATATCGAGAACACAGAATGGAATTAAAACAATAAATGTCGTCTGTTCAACATAATACCTACATCTCATTGGCTGAAATAGTTCGTTAAACGTCATATTATGTTGAACATAATTCTGGTATTGTTGAAATATCCATTCTGGTTTATTGTTTTAATTTCTATTATGTTTTCTCGTTTAAATTTTCATGCTAATTTTATTGTTTAAACTTGTTTTCTTGTTTAAAATTATATTTTCTCACTAGCTGAAATATATCGTTTAAACGTCATATTATCTCGTTTGTTCAACATAATTACGGTATTGTTTAAATTTCCATTCTGATTTATCAGTCAGGTGCATAACTTCCAAAAGTTAAAAAATATATCACTTAAAGCAGTTAACTTTTTAGCAACAAATACAAAAGTAACCTGTTTGAGTGAATCTGTCTTTTTTCATCTTCATATTTCGGAGTTACTGCTATTTTCACGGCCATGTGGGTAATTTTATCTGAAAGACCTATTACATAACTTTACGATTATGCAATAAATTTTTGTACGCATCGTCTAGAAATTTGTACGCAAGGTCATTGAAGATCAGAAAATAAGCTACTTTTTAACTTGAATCAGTTATATTTTTGACGTCCTAAAATTTGACCTTGGCGTAAATAATTTCAGATATAACCTAAATAAGTTACTTTCGATGGCCTCACTTTGAAATCATTGTTGAAAAGACACAATTTTAATTTCTTCAAGTGATATATATTGAAACTTATACAGGTTATGCCCCTGAATGTTTATTGTTTTAATTTCTTTTCTGTTTTAACATGTTTATCGAGATAATATGTTACGATATATTTCTGCCAATGAAACGCAGGAATTATGTTGAACAAACGACATTTATTGTAATAATTCCTTTTCTGTTTTCTGGTTTGGTTTAAACAATATCTTATTTGTAACTAGATATGTACATTACAGTACAAGAATAACCTGGTACAGGATCTGAAAGTAAGCAAATGCTTATATATTATAAGTCATCTTCTGTTTCAACACCTTGTAATTAGCGATAGCTACATGTGAATCGTTGATTTCGGGTATCGGTTTTATGATATCAATTTTTGACGGCTTAAGTCGTATATATCATGTCAGAAAGGAAAATGCCTTCTTGGTTCATGGGTAGTATTTTTGTTTTAAGGTGTATTTTTGTTGTTTTAGTTGAAATCTGCTTTTATTTTGTTTGCAAATAGTATGGTCGAGTACGTGGCCCTAGTATGGAATCCAGGGGGTTCCCGATGAATAGTTTCCTATCAACAATATCGGACATTGAATCCAGAGAAAATCTAGAAATATGTGAATTACAATTATAAACTGAGTAGTAAAACATCAAATCTTTCGAAGTGCCTGCCATTTCGAACTACATTAGGGACAAAATGGGTCCAAAGACATGGGGGTATTCTGCTATTTACGAATTATTCCAACTTTTCTCTATCAAAACATATAAATTCTATGGGTCGTTACATATGTGTACATGTATTGATAGGTATAGGTGAAAATTATTATTTTCGGTTAACCATGTTAACAGTTTTATATATTGTTTAACCCATATGCGCCTAGAGTCCTTTTTATTGGAAAAAGATGAACAGTGTAGACCAAGATCAGACACCCTGTCTGATCAGGATCTGTACTGCTTGCTCAAATGGATACTATGTGCATAACGGGGCTAATTCGGACCCATCTAAAGTCAAAAACTGAAGTTACCTTTCATTAATTTCTGCTGATTGGTTTGTTAGAAGAATAACCCAAGTGTAAAAGTTTGGTATTTACTTAACTTTTACAGTTGCTATGGCAACAGAAAACGGCCACCAAAATAGGCTTAAAATAGAGGAGTTGTCATTTTGGACCAGCTATGGTAGACCGATTTTTATGCTGTGTCCCCTCTGACAATTCTTATCATCGGTTACATATCCTTTTAGTATTTGCGTGTGCTCTATATCAATTTCTCTATTAAAAATTCAAAATGGTCAATTTCCTATTTCAGCCTATTTTGCCGCCATTTTTGTTACCATAGCAACGTTAAAGGCAAATTAATGTCAGGTTTTTACACTTGGACTATTATTCTAACACATTCACTGATAAGCATCTGCTGTATATTTCATAGGCACACTCCCTCAAAATGAGATACTGCTATCGTATTGACTTAAGCAATAAGAAGAATTTGGTGAAAGGCAACTTTTGATTTTTTGCCTCATAGGGGGTCAAAATAGCTCCATAACCCAAAAAGCGCCACCTACAATTTACAATTTGCAGCAGACGACAGTTTCAATTTTTGCTGCTTTTTCAAAATTAACAAATAAGGCATGATATTTCAAGAAAATTGTCTTCTGGCAGACAATTCACATAAAATGTCTACCTTATTTTTTTCGAAAATTAGGAAAGATGTCGCAAATTTCTCGTCTGCTGCAGTCGTGATTGGCGCTTAAAGGGCTTAATGCACATTAGGCTTTTAAGGCACTACTAATGAGTGTTAAAACGTACAGCTTTATAGTATAGTATTATAGTATTAGTATAGTGCTCAAAAGAACTGGCTCGTTGTGATGGTTATTTTGAGATGGTGCTTCTTAGTACCCGCAACGAATAATAAGAAAAACACTTTTAAAATTCATTCTCTATCTGGAATCCTATTGATTGTTGTTTTTGATATGGGTCTGTGTATTTTTAGTTTGGTTTCCGAGTGTTTAGTTATGTTTATTGTTTGTATACATTATTTGAAAAAAAAGGAAAAAAAAACAATAGTAAAAATTACACAATCCATGCTTGAGAGAGCTAAGCATGAAAATTATTTCAAGTCTGGGCAACGTTATATTATGGCGTAAAATTTTATTTTAATCAGAATGGATGGTATCATAAAACGAGTGAAGTAATAGTAATTAAGGTAATGGGTGCTAGGAAATTAGGGACTTTGTTAAGCAACAGCAAGATTATGAACCATCAAAATGGGCAGCTGAATGGAAATTGCACCAAGATAAACGAGAAAATGCAATCGAAGTTGACAGTTTTTGAAAATGAAAAGTTAGAGCTTGAAATTCAAATGTAAGTCTAATGGGCCGTCTTAGATATTTAGAGGGAAAGCAAATTAAGAAAAAGAGGAAAGGCAATGAAAGTTGAGAGAGAAAAAATAGAAAAAAAAAGAAAGGCAATAAGAGTTTTAAAAAAAGGAAAAGTTAGACATTGTTAAGCAAATGCAAGTCAAAATGCCTTCCTTAGAGAGAGAGAGAGGAGAAAGAGCAATTGGAGTTGACAAATTAAAAAGGAAAGGACAGAATATAAAAAATAGGTTAGACGTTTAAATCAAACGTAAATCAAAAGATATTAGGTGATTGAGTTAGAAAAAAATAGAACGGGCAATTGGAGTTGACACAATTTGAAAAGGTAAAGTTAGACCTTAAAAACCAAATGCAAGTCAAAAGGATCCTCGTAGCTATTAAGAAGTAGATCGAGTTATAAAAAGGAGGAAAGGCAATTGGAGTTGACATTTTCTTAAGACAAAGATAGACCATTAAAAGCAAATGCAAGTCAAAAGAGCCCTCTTAGATATTTAGAGGGAGATTGAGTTAGATACAGAGAAAATGCAACCAGAGATGACACATATAGAAAAGGATAAATTAGACCTTAAAAAGCAAAAGGAAGTCAAAAGGGGAAGACTGGGTTAGATGAAAGTGAAAGGGCCATTGCAATGGGTAAATGTGGAAAAGGGAAATACACCTGTAAAAGCAATTGCAGATACAAATGATCGTCTTAAAATTTTAACGAAAGATTGATATAGAAAAGCTAACAAATTTAGAAAAGGAAAAGTAGTAAGACCATTAAAGTCATATGCAAGTCAAAAGTGTCCGCATAGATATTTAGAGAGAGCAAGTTAGAAAAAAAGAAAATGTGATTGGCTATGACAAAATTTGAAAAAGAAAAGATAGAATGTTAAACGCTAATGCAAGTCAAAATGGTCCTCATAGCTATTTAGAAGGATAGCAAGTTATAAAGAAGGTGGAATGCTATTAGAAGTGACACATTTTGAAAAGAAAAACTTGAGCAGAAAAAGTAGATGCAAGTCAAAAGGGTCCTCTTATATATTTTGAATGAGCAAGTCAGAAAAAAGGGAATGTGATTGGCTATGGCAAATTGGGAAAGGAAAAAATAGACGGTAAGAGAAAATGCAAGTATAAAGGGTCCTCTCAGCTATTTAGAAAGCAAGTTATAAATATAAGGCAAGGCTATTGGGGTTAACACATTTTGAAAAGAAAAAAATCAATCTGAAAAAGCAAATGAAAGTCAAAAGGGTCCTCTAAGCTATTTAGAGGGAGGTCGACTTAGAAAAAAAGAGAAATGGAATTTAAGTTTCAGATTTTAAAAAGAAAACGTTTGACCATTGAAAATAAATGCAAGTCAAAAGGGTCCTTTTTGATATATAGAGGGAGGTGGAGTTAGAAAAAGGGCAATCTACTAAAGTAAAAGTAGTTAGACCGTTAAGCAAATGCTGGTCAAAAGGATCATCATAGATATTTAGAGAGAGCAAGTTAGAAAAAAGAAAAGGCAATAGGCTTTGAGACACTTTGAAAAAAAGTTAGACCATTAACACTAAATTCAAGTCAAAATGGTTCTCATAGATATTTAGTTTGAGATTGAGTACAAAAAAGGGGAAAGGCATTTGAAAGTGACCAAGTTAGAAATGGAAAGGTTCAACATTTTAAAGCAAATGCATGTCCTCTTAGATATTTAGAGGCAGATCAAATTTGTAAAAAAAGAAAAGAATCAACTTTAGTAGAAAACTTTAAAAAAGGAAAAGTTTGCTATTAAAATCAAATGCAAGTCAACAATGGTCCTGTTTGTTATATAGAGGGAAATCGAGTTTTAAAAAAGAGGAAAGACAATTGGAGTAGACAAATTTAGAAATGGGAAAGTTCAACTGTAAAACGTAAATGAACGCCAAACGGGTCCTCTTAGATATTTTGAGAGAGATTTAGTTCAACAAAAGAGGAAAGGCAACTTGCGTTGGCATTTCTTTAAATGAAACGTTTGACAATTAAAAGCAAAAACAAGTCAAAATGGTCCTTATAGATGTTTAGAGAGAGATCGAGATAGAAAAAGAGGAAAGGAGTTTGGAGCTGACAAATTTAGGAATGAAAATATAAGATACTTCAAAGTAAGTAAATACAAGTCCAAAAAGGGTCCTCTTAGGTATTTGGAGGGAGAATGAGTGAGAATAAAAGAGGAAAGGCAATTGGAGCTGACAAATTAAGAATTGGAAAATATTAGATTGGTAAGCGTCGATCGCTAAGCGTATGTAAATGCAAGTCAAAAGGGGGTTCTTAGGTATTTTGTAGGAGACGGAGTTAGAAAAACTAGAAAAGTCAATTAAAATTGAAAAGCTTTGAAAAGGAAAAAAGTGGAAAGGCAATTGGAGCTGACAAAATTTGAAAAGAAAAAGTAAGAATGTTAGACTTTTTAAGATGAATACAATTCAAAAGAGTCCTCGAAGATATTTAGAGGGTGGTCAAGTTAGATAGAGCAAGGATAATTCGAGTTGACAAATGTAGAAAAGGAAAGGTTAGACCTTTAGATACAAAAGCAAGTCACAAAGGTCCTGTTAGGTAGTTAGAGGGCGATTGCGTTTTTAGAAAAGGGAAAGGCAATTGAAGTTGACACATTAAAAAAAGTAAAAGTTAGACTTTTAAAAGCAAATGAAGTGAAAAGGGTCCTTTTAGATATGTTGAAGGACGTCTAGTTAGTAAACATGAGGAAAGGCAATTGAAGCTGACAAACTTTGAAAAGAAAAAAATTGAACGTAAAAAGCAAAAGCAAGTCAAAAGGGTCCTGTAAGGTAGATAGAGGGAGATTGAGTTTTAAAAAAGGGAAAGGCAATTGAAATTGACATATTTTCTTAAAAAAAAGTAAAAGTTAGACTTTAAAAGCAAATGAAGTGAAAAGGGCCCTTTTAGATATTTTGAATGGCATCGAGTTAGTAAACATGAGGAAAGGCAATTGAAGCTGACAAACTTTGAAAAGATAAAAATTAGAACGTAAAAAGCAAAATCAAGTCAAAAGGGTCCTGTAAGGTAGATAGAGGGAGATTGAGTTTTAAAAAAGGGAAAGGCAATTGAAATTGACATATTTTTTTTAAAAAAAAGAGTAAAAGTTAGACTTTTAAAAGCAAATGAAGTGAAAAGGGTCCTTTTTGATATTTTGAATGGCATCGAGTTAGTAAACATGAGGAAAGGCAATTGAAGCTGACAAATTTTGAAAAGGAAAAAAAGAACGTAAAAAGGCAAAAGCAAGTCAAAATGGTCCTATTATCTATTTAGAGGGAGATTGGGTTAGAAAAAAAGAGAAGAGACAATTGAAGTTGATAAAGATAGAATAAGAAAAGTTATACCGTTGAAAGAAAATGCAAGTCAAATGATCCTCTTATGTATTTAGAGAGAGCGAGAGGGGGAGAGTTATGAAAAGGAGGAATAGCAAGTGGAGTTGCCAAGTTCAGAAATGGAAAAGTTATACGTTTAAATGCAAATGCAAGCCAAGCGTGTCCTCTTAGAGAGAGAGAGTTAGGAAAAAGAGGATTGGCAATTGGAGTTGACAAATTTTGAAAAGAAAAAGTTAGAAAATTAAAGACACATGCTAGTCAAAAGGGTCCTCTTAGATATTTAAAGGGAGATCAAGGTAAAAAAGGTCGAAAGGTAATTGGAGTTGACAGATTTAACACTTTATAAAAGACCTTTAAAAGCAAATTTAAGTCCAAATATATTTATAAGGACATCATGTTTGGGAAAAAAGAGGAAGGGCAATCAGAGTTAACAAATGTAGAACAAGACAAGTTTGCCCTTAAAAACAAATGCAAGTCAAAATGGTCCTCTTAGATATTTATTGGAAGATCGAGTTAGAAAAATTCGCAAAAGAATAGGAGCTTTTTGTAGTTTTTTTCTGGATTTTTCAGGACTTTCAAAATTTATAGAAATTAGATCAACTATTCAAAGCGGTGACCTTCTGGCTAATTAGAACTTAGATTTAGACATTTTAATTGCAATAATTTTCTTATTTTAATTACAATTTTGATCATTTTTAAATGCAATTTGTAATATGTAAACAGTTAATAATTTGCTGCCCGGCACCCCTTTTCAATCAGAACGCTTTTGGATAATCGCTCTGTCAAATATTTACTTAACCTTCACAGCGCCATCTATAATTTGCAGCACACGACAATTTAAAATTATGCTGCTTTTTCAAAAATAAAAAATAAGACATGATATTTCAATAGAATCGTCTGGCAGACGATTTTCATGAAATATAGGCATGATATTTCAAGAAAAATAGCATACCTTATTTTTTCGAAAATTGGGAAAGATTTCGCAAAATTTGTCGTCTGCTGCAGTTGTGATCGGCGCTTTAAGGGTTTACGTTCTAACCAGTCACGTGTATCTTTATTGATTCTCTGCATATTAATCATAACTATACCAATTTCAACTGCATTGACGAATAGGCAAGCGTTGATGCACATAAGCTTAGCATTAATCATAAAAGTATATCCGGGAGGCTTTAGCGAATACAGGTTTCCTTATTTTCAGAAATTACAAAAAATTGCATTGGGTTGCTGGATAAGTTTTGGCATTATGACAAACAGCGATTACCCCCATGAAAATGAAGTGTTAATTTCTAAAGTTAAGGGTTCAATATGAGTTTGGTTTTAGAAATGGAAAGGTTGTGCAGATGAAAGTGGGTTATTTCAAAACCTCATTACTCAAAAAACTGTCACTAAATGCTGAATTTGTCGCATTTTGAAAACGAGGGTACCAATATTTAAAGGGGCATCCTGCATAAACTGTTTCACATTTTGTCACTATATACTCAGAAAAACAATTGAAGGATATTAAAATTCTTTTGACTTTATAACATCTGGGAATATTTTTCAGTCAAAGTATTTTTGTCAATGAAAGATCTATCACTATGCGAGTCACCAAAATGTAAATTGAAATTGACGGGTCATTGGTTATGATACAGTATCACACCAAATGTACCGACCCTTTTTACCCAAATTCACAAGCAAAAATTTTTGCGCTTACAATTTTTGCTGCAACCTTTACCAGGCAATTGCTAATGCTCTAATTCCGACCACAGACAAAAGTTAACACCAATTTATCAGTCATTGTCCCGAATAATGGGACAACTTCTTCAACACAAATACACGGATATGGCAAACCCCAACAAAATTTACAACATATTGACAGTAAAACACTGATGCATAAGTATGCATGCATACTTAGTTAAGTATTATTGTATTGCATTTTAGAGACGGGACTGAATCTAAATATCTTTCAATTGTTTTTCTGAGTATATTTACTGTAAGAGTAAATGACACGTCGGTGCCAAACGGGTAGCTAAGGTTTTGAAGACAATTGATAAAATATAGGTGACTGGTTAGGTCTTGTAGCACTATACTCGCGATTCAAGGTTATTCCTGCAGCACAGCTGGCTGGGCCTACAGGTTTTGAGCCTTATACAGTTGTTTTATCACATGATATCGCGCGTCTGGTAGTGATATAACGCAATGCAGTAAAATCGATAAACCACTAGTGGTTTACAGATTTAGAAGCGTTGCGGTAAGACGTTCATTATAACTTTGCGTTAAAGATTGCAAAATCTTGTCTTTTCACACCAAAAATGCGATTTTTAAGTTATTTTAATGGCATGTGATAAAAAGAATTTACAATTCGTGCTCATGTATTATTGAATTTATCAAATTCGTTGCGAAAAAGCGATAAAATGCTCGGCAAGCCTCTCATTTGATCGTTTTTTTACGCAATTTGTTGAAAAATTCAATAAAACATTAGCACGAGCCTCTATTTATGAGATGGCTCAATTAAAATCGACAGCATAATATACCTTATTCGACCTAACAAACGCACATACTATTTTCTTCCCATAGTTGATATTTTTCAATACTGGCCTATATGATTTGAACATTGCGTGATGCATGTGCTATACTTGTTAACCAAATCACCATTGTCATCATAATTATCATTATGTAGCTAGATACTATAATACGCAAAACAATAAAACCTGTCTTAAGCAGCCACTCAAAAATAGACAAAACAAAGGTCTTAAAGGCAAATGGTAGCTTAATGTAGGTCGAAAGTATTGCAGAATGCTCTCTTTGAGCATTCTGCAATACTTTTGACCTGCATTAAGCGGTAGTCGGTCTTGAAAACTAATATTTGGTCTTCTTTTTGAGTGGCCACTTAGGACGGGTTTAACGTACTGTAATGCTATGCTTTGGTTATCAAATGTGGATTGATGTCCCCACAGAATGATCATTAATAGCTATTTTCTACTTGCTACAAGTTTTAGCGACAGAGCTTTGAGTAATGCATACCGCCTATTAACACAAGTCCACAAGCGGTCTGTGATGCGTCATAGCAGACAGGTCGATCTTCTGAGAATAAGACATGCGCAGGAAGTGACGCACATACTCTTATAAGCGCGCTCTTATTACTTCACTGGTAATTTACACTATTCCAGTCAATATAGTGCTACAAGTTCATTATTAGCCTTTATCCCACCATTATATATTTTGTCACTTTAAATTATCGTCTGCTTTTTACGTCTGCTGCATATGACCAAGTACATTTCAGATTAGAGATTCTCATTGTAACAAACAATATAAATCCCGATCAGACTGCTCCTTGCAGTCTGATATGAATTAATATTGTTTGCAAAATAGACTACCTAAGAACGTAAGCAGCCGAGAAGAGCAGACGATTAAAGGCGACAGCAACCTTGAAGTCAAATGCATCTCATGTGTAAGTCCTTATTAGATCATGCAATATGCCGCAAACCCTATCAAAATCAATTGTAAAATAAGAAAGATATAGCTGTTTATATAGTAGACAAATGAAAACAATGGACGGCAGCCATTTTAGGCTGATTGACGCCAAACAACCCTAATTCAATGTGCATAAAAACTATTCTCCTGCTATTCATTTCAACTTCCATTGACTCATCTGTTGAAAATTGGTGATTTTGGAAAAGAATCTGTACATTTTGCCTTGAAATGGGGATTTAATGGGCTTTTCAAAATAAACAGGAAGTCAATTAAATATTCAAAATGGCGGCCTCCATTGGCTTAATATATGCCAGAATTTTGATTTTCAAGTTGCTCTAAATGTCTTATTTTATATCAGATTTTGATCCGGTTGGTGGCAGATTGCATGGTTTAATAAAGGTTTGTATGTCAGACTCTAATGCATATAAGGTTGCTGTTCCTTTGTGTGTTTGGTTCAACGTGCAGATTAAAGCAAGTTAGGATCCTTGTCAGCTGATCTGGATCTAAACTGATTTCAATAGGGGTAAATCATTTATAAAAAAGAGTATGCGCATTGTGTGCTAAATATGTCGAATAAGGTATATTCGAATCCTTTGTTAACAAGAGCGCATGGACTCTATGTCTGCTGGTGTCGTCTGCTGATAACCTTTGCAAACAGTTTGGATCTGGTTCAGTCCCGACCAAATGTTGTTTGACACCTGACCCCCGAGGTTATAAAACTTTTTCATGCTCAACTCAACTGAGCACCAAATTCCAACTGCTCAGAAAAACTAAAATTCCTACAAATGAAGAAGTTTCTTGCTTTCAGTGTCTCAGATGTTGTAAAGATCATGCTATAAAATGTTGAAATGCCAACAATTGTTGACATTTTAACATTTATTAGCAGTATAAATTTTGTGCTAAGTTGACTTACGCATTAAAAAAACTTTTATAATCTCAAAATAATTCTTCCCTTAAGTCTTTCGGATGTTGTATTTATCATGCTATTCAATGTTAAAATGACAACAATTGTTGGCATTTTAACATTTATTAGCAGGATAAAATTCGTGCTCAGTTGAGTTGAGCATAAAATACGTTTTGTAACCTCGGGGTCAGGCTGTATTTTTGAAATCATCTGTTTTTTTTTTTGAAAAGGTTAATTTTGAAAACAAAACAATAGCAGCAGACGAAACAAGAAATTATACGAAACCGTATACAGTAAAGCGTCAACATGAAGTATGTCAGTATAGAACTTTGCTAATTTTTCTTGAGATATGTATGTTAAGAATCAAATTCAAATTATATTTGTTTAATATATATATATATTTGTTTGATTTGTTATTTATCCCCATATATCCAAACTTTTTCGCTGTGTTGTATTCTTGTGCAAGACACTGTGTACATGTAGTACTGGTTCTTCCAATGAAAGCGTCTGGTCATGACGAAAAAGATGTTTACTGGGATGTAGAGCATCATCTCAAAGAAGCAAATACTTTCCCCTACCTCTACTAGCTTAAGAACCAAAATTACAGAAAGGCTAATCGGCCAAGACATGTAATTGTTTTCCATAGACCTTAATTATAAGAGTTTGGTGAATTGTGACTCTCACAACTCTTCAACAGCTAAATAGCTACCACAGAATTGTAGCTTGGCCCCAGACTGACCATCTAAATGCATTTATTTACCTTGGTGAACGCCATCTTTTATCACTTTTTGGCCTCGGAAGCTGACCACCCTAATCCTGCAGCAAATTTGCATAGAAAAAATATAAATGCACAGGGTTTCAATTTCTGACCCACTGCCGTATAACAAATACAGATATCAACTCCAAATTGCTTGCAAATATGCGGCAGTTGTCCCTCCCTTAAGTGAAAACAATTATTTTTCAATGTAGACATTAATGTCCAATCGGTGGACATTTTACTCGTCAAATATACACCTGAGCATCCACCCATCTTTATGTCCAATCGAAGCCTTCCTTACATTTGCAGATCTGTGGCCTAAAGGCACATCTTTTTTCAATGATTATTTACCAAATTCAAGCACAAATATTATGAAATAGTAACTGTTATTTTTCTAACCCAAAATCAATAAATTTGAAGATATAGCCCATTCCCTAGACATACCCCAATGGACCAAACAGCAGTAATTTGTAGTTTCTATGATATAGCCCACATTCTGACCTTAGTAGTTATTTTTTCATGTCTTCAATCTTGGGCACTGGTTTAAAATGAAATATGTTACGCGCTTAGAGTGTACTGGAGTCATAAAACGAACATATACTTATCTACATATCAGATGCAGATAAAAAAAAATACCCCACCCACCCCTGTAGCTATAAGGAAAACACCATTACAAACTTTGAGACGTTTTTATAATAAATTTCATCATATACGTAATTAGTAGTCAAGCACTTCTATATTATAGAAGCAAATAAAATGAGCCGCGAGATGAGATTTCCATCAATGTGGTATGTACGACCAACAAAGGCTCAGACCAGCCTGCGCATACGCGCAGTCTGATCAGAGTCTTTGCTAGTCGATTGAATATTCTATGAATATTAAGCTACAGACGGAACAGGATTTGAAGTGTCTAAGCTTAAAAGGAGGCTGCATCAAGAGTACATCAGTCTCCTATCTTTTCCTGTAATACTAGACTCTCTTTTGATAAAAGGACCTTTTAATTTAATGTAAACATTTATCAAAAACAATGTATCTTTTGGCCGTTGGAGATTCATTTCGAAGAAGCTTTTTGAATAGTAAGCGGTTCAAGATTCAAGTTAAGAAAAATCATGAGAAGAAAAGGCGAGAGAAAGTGGAAAGTCAGTGCCTTCAGGAAAGTAAATATACCACATAACAGAGGAATACAGTATGTTGAATTGGAATATAAGGAGGAAAATGGCAATACCATTGCAATCTACATCAGAACATCAGGTGCAGAAATCAGTATGGCACAAAACAACCCAGTTGTGAGTTCTTAAACATGACCAAAGGTGTCCTCCGTAGTCCCTTCTAAGATGCTAAGAACGCAACCAGCTTCTCCACTTGAGGTCGAAAAGAAGAATTCTGAGGGCAGAAACAGCAGGTTCATACTGCATGCATAATTTTTGAACTCATACATTCATGCATGCACTCAGGTTTAGCTAAATACTAGTTGTATCTGCTTCATAAGGCCAATATGGGCCAATTATTTATCTGGAGCCCTGAACAAACACAAAATTGAAGAAAATGGCCATTCTCTGACCTTTTAAAGCTCTGAGCATGTCTATTTAGAATATTCTAGTAAGACTTACTGTTCTTTTAAAAGAAACATTTGCAAATTTTGCTAGGAATCAACAATTGAAAAAAGTTTATTGTTTAAGGGAAATAACTCAAAAAGAGAAACCTAATTCTTCATAACAAAAGTATGACCAGTTCACAGAAATGAGTCTAATCTAAACTTTTCAAAAAACAGCCATCCATGCACATCTTCAACAATCACACTCCCATATAACCATAATACCATAGTTCATCTAATAAATGCACCCCCTTAATTCTACTTACAGAGCTGAATCTGACAGTCATAGACTATTTCATACTAGTAAATTGATGGAGATGTTCAACGAGGTTTTTATAGAACATAGAGATTTTAGTCCAAAATGTCCAGGTAACCTGAGCTTTGATTTTACTACTGAACAACAATGAATGTGCTGGCGCGAGAAAGCTGTATGCATAGATGTAAATACAAGTCACCACGCTTCAATTTGTATAAGGAAGTTGACAGTGGAAAGCGAGGAAGGAAAGCAGCCTCAGCCAATGTTGGGCCTAATGTAGCCTTGAAACAAACACCTATTGACTCTAGCAGCATTAGAAGACTTTGCTTGGGAAGTAATATACCTGCTCCATCAAGAAGTTACATGTATACTAGTGCAAGAAAGGTGTGTAAGGAAGTTGAAAGGATAAATTATATCGATATGAAAAGCCAAAGGAATATGTCAAAACGGTCAACAAGATTTGAGGCATGCCTGAAAATGTAATTATTGTGCAGGCTGATAGAATATATAACAGATGGGTTTTTTTCTAATGTAGGGAAGACCCCTTACAGCCTGATACATAGTGCAGTTTTGTTGTAGCAGAAAGTGTGACACCTAAAACAGGTCAATGTGCGTGAAACTGTAAACAAACTTTACTCCAAACATTGATTTCATTCCTCTGAGGACGGCCAGTGTAATATTATGTCTGGTAGCTGTACAACAACAGTTCCAATGGAGAAGACCATTTGAAATGGGAAAGAATGGGCCAAAATCTGCGTCGGGGATATTAAGTCAGCCCATTTAGAACCAAAGTATGTTACTATAGATCTAGACAGCAGTGTGTACAGGGCGGCCACCGCATTGTATAGCAACAAAGTAACCAAAACCCTTCCCCAATACCAGATTGACACAAGACATCTTGGTGAAAATCAAAGATGATATGTAAAAAAATGCATGCCATATTGTAGATGCTGCCAGGGCTGACCAAATATTATTCGGAAACTATGCAAATTAGGTTTTCAACAGATATGAGTATGCGGTGCAAAGTAGAGTTTGGAAATATTTATCAACAAGTGAATGGGGATTTTCTGCCACTCAAACTATGGATTCAGCAGCCAACCCAGCAATAGCTAAATGCTATTCTGGAGACCATAGCATTTGCTGTTCTGTCCATCCAAGTGAATGTAATGGGGCCTGGGACAACAATTGGATAGTAAAAAGCACATTTTACCATCAACTTTAAAAAATAGATACACGTACCCACACCCACAAATAAATCATTGAAGATTGTATCAACGACAGACTTGGACCACAAACCCTTGAGCAGACGAAACTGAACACAAATACACAGAAAGTTGAATCTGTTATTCAAACAATAAGAAGATCCTAACCTAAGAGGCTGACTTTTCCCCATTGCTTTCCTGGCATAGCTCACACTGCAGTATTCAGTATCAACAGTGGTCCTGGTGAATCACTAGTCATACTGTGTTATGAGAAGGGTTGTCCAATCTCAAAGAACAGCCAGGCTACTGCAGCACTTCTCAAGGAACAAAGTGTATCTGAAAAAGAGAAATTAAGGGATAAGTCTCGGAAAAAGAACTCTACCAGAAAGCAAAGAAGACTAAAACTGTATCAAATATATGAGGCACACCAAGAGAAAGCCAGCTATCAGAAAGGACTACTATTGAAGCAAGCCCACAGAGTTCGACAAATACGAGAACAGACCAAAAGGCGTCTAACATATGAGCATACTTAATAGGTTCAAATACATAGGTGAGCTCTCAATCGTCAGAATATACAGGCCGGCTCATGCACCATTGTGCATACTTCAGCTTTCCGACAATGAGTTCTGGACATATTTACAGAATGTACATTTCAAGAGTCAAATGAAAAGGATTTATGCACAACATTGTGTGGCAAAGGTGGCTAATATACAGCTGTTCTCCGAAGGAATATACAGTGGGGACATTCAGAATCTTGAAGTGGACCATAAATGCAAGCCTGGGTACTTTGGAAATAGTTTTAGATCCATCTGGCCATGTCACTTTCTTCTTCAAATAACCATATATGCATTTAGGTCCAACCCATACAGTACAATCAACAAGACCCCCACCCCTTTCTCTGAAATTTTGTCCATGAAAATGGATATTTTTTTTTTGGAAAAAAGTAAGACATTTTGCTTCATATTAACTCTAATCATGCTAAATATGGTATGAAATGTACACAATTTTCGACCAAAGTACTCCCATAGCAACGGAAGTATCCCCCATAACAACCACTTTATAAGCTCTTTAGGGCCCAGACCTGTAATTGTTTTTCCATAAACCTCAACTTTATGATTTTGGTGAACTGTGACTCTCAAAACTCTCCATCAGCTAAATGGCTACCACAGAATTGTAGCTTGACCTCAGACTGACCACTTGATTGCACTTATATACCTTGGTGACCGCCATCTTATTTCTTTTTTGGCCTCGGAAGCTGACCACCCTACCCCGCAGCAAATTTGCACAGAAAAAGTATAAATGCATAGGGTCTCATTTTCTTATCTCTTGCCTTAAAATAAATACAAAATATCATATCAAAAATGCTTGCAAATGAGCAACAGTTGTCCTTCCCTCAAGTGAAAACATTTTTTTTTCAATGTGTCCAATCGGTGGGCATTTTACTTTTAAAATATACACCTGATCATCCACCCACCTTTTAGCCCAATCGCCACCCTTCTTATGTATTTACAGGCCTGTGACCTGAAGCATGTAATATTGGCCGACCCTATAAGAATCCATTGTGAGTGTAAGCCCGGGATAAAAAAATCAGTCCTGAGGATTGCCGTTTTGGCATTACGAGGGACGGATCTTTCATTGCCTACCTCACACAAATAATGGATTCTTCTTCTTGCTCACCTTCGATTTTTTTTATTTCATAATAATCTTCCATAATTCATTGAATACGCTGAAATGCAATATTGCATAATGACGTCACTTTGACTACACATTGACGACCATGTGCGTGAGTTCCAAATACAACCAATCAACGGTCCTCGCATGACAGCCTGGGTACAAAATGTAAGATAACATGGATAAGATAAGAATTTCTGACCCAGGATAATATATCAAATATCATTATCCCGTTATAAAGAATATAGGATTCCATCATGAGTGCGAGGATGAGATAGAAAAATCAGTCACGAGGATCACCGTTTGGCACCACGGGACTTGCCAAGTGATGACAATCGGTGATCGCGAGGGACGGATTTTTCTATCCCACCCTCACACTAACAATGTATTATTTTTCTTGCTCACCACTAAGTATCGCATTTTATATTGATAAATAAACTTGAAAAAGGTTTCCAGAAAATCCTGAATTCGCTGCGCTGCGTTCTCTTGGAAGAGGGAAGGTTTGCAATTTTTCTAGAAGGTTAGGGTAATGAGAAAAAATATATGAAAGAAGTTGGCTGAAGATTACAATTTTTTTTTGGCTTGATATTTACATTATAATTATGTAGTACCAGTCCTGTCCAGATAATATTTCAAACGCATAATGTGATTATAGTTCATGTACATGTATATACCAAACTGCATATAAAATACAGTAACATGCCCTTAACATATATCACTTTACAAGGGGTATGGGAAACAGTATTGCAGTAAAAAACTTGAAACCATTTTTGGTGCGTAACGGAAACGTACCACAAACATGTATTTGATAGGAAATAAAACTGATTACAATCATTAAAGGGGCATATATATGTTAACGTATACATGTATATATGTTAATGCTACCGCCTTATCATTCGAACTTCTGATCATTCGAAATAAAGCCTCTAGCCCCGAGGACGTTCGACTGTGTATAAACTTGCAAATTGCCAAGGATACAAAAATCTATTTTCTCAGCAAAAATGTATAAAACAGGAAAGGACATAAATGACTCATCTCAAGGCGAAGAAAAATGTGATTCAGTAAAACCTTTAAAAGTGGAGTTTTACTGTATCAAAAATTTCTTTGTTATTCTTGGTTTTAAGATGAGTCATTTGTATCCATCCTTTTGTTATGCAATTTTTGCTGAGCAAAGAGTGTTTTTGCTTATTTGTCAATTAGCAAGTATTAGCAAGTTTCCTTGTGGACTTCCTACTTATCATTAATGCTTAATAGCTTATGTAAAAGCTGTAAAAACCCAGTCATCAGAATAATGACTATGCAGGAAAATAATAAACGTAACTTTGCTTCCTTAGCAGTTTGCAAATCTTACGCAAGCTTCCTTGTTGACTTCCCTGTCTATCAATAATATTTATTAGCTTATGTAAAATCTACAAAAAAGCCAATAAGCTAAATTGACAGCTTAATATTTTAAAGTAAACGTATATTTGCTTCCTTGACGATTTGCAAATCTTAGACAGCTTCCTTTCGTCAATAATGTTTGTCAACAATGTACAAGGAAACAATTAAAGTTGAACAGCCTCATGAAAGGACATTATGAAACTTCAGGTTTCATAATTTGAATAGTTTTTGCGATTGGCAAAGCAAACAGAGCCACCATATGAATTTTTACGCGTTATCAATGCATTCTTGAAAGTGTTGTTATTCTTGATTTCCACTGCATTGTTGTATTGAAGGATACATTCACACTGGTAAATGTATACGTCGATTTGCTGGTATTTACGCGTATTGCCGGTACTTCATAGACCGGAAGTGGTAGATATTGGTGTTAATACTGTAAAGAAAAAACATGCCATATGCCTAAAGGACTATAGAATTAGATCATTTTTAAGTATTTGGCATGCACATGGCGATTTATGTAAGCATTTAGGAATAGATTCGAGTACCGATCTGAATGATCGGTACTCAAATCTATTCCTAAATGCTTACATAAATCGCCATGCACATACTGAATACTTAAAAAGGATTGAAGTCTATAGTCCCTTTGGCATATGGCATGGTTTCTATATAGTATTAACACCAATATCTACCACTTCCTGTCTATGAAGTACCGGCAATACGTGTAAATACCAGCAAATCGACGTATACATTTACCAGTGTGACATTTAACATACTTGCTCATATGATGGATACCAGCAATTATAGGCAATTCTAAACAATTCTATTCATTGTAATCGTAGACAAAATTTCAATTTTGGTTGGAAGCATTATTCTTTTCAGCATAATTTTACAGTTTAACTGAGAACGATGTGTTCCATGTACGTACATACGCTTAATTACATGTAGTTAACCTCCGCCATATAAACAATTGTACTGCAATTGACACTGAAGTCATGGCAATTAAAATCTGGGGCGTAGCTTGCCTAAAATTCAATGTACGTAATTGTTGGGACGTGGTTAATGTATTTATGCAAAATAATTCCAGAAATTGGGCATTTACAAATAGCGTAGACCCAGATGAGACGCCTCAAAAACAGCAAGAGAAATAGAGAAAAAGGGAGTCAGAGTATTAGAGTATGATAGATATTTACGTATAATGTTAAGGTGCATTTTTGACAGTCTTTATAATGCAGGTGACAAACACAGCCTGGGTGTGTACACACGGAATACGTATGAATTTTTGTGTAAAACGGCTTTTGGACCAATTTTTTTTCACTTCAAATTAGAAGTTTTCATTTTGTTTTCTAAGGCTCCGCTTTTGTGACATGCAATGCTCAATCTTTGAATATATTGGGACAGCATTAACTGCAAACAGATAACCAAATGTAAATTTCATTTCATTGTTACTCAATGATATTTAAATTGCAGATTATTTTTCAAAACCAGACTTTAATTATACCCCCGCAAACTTTGTTTGTAGGGGGTATACTGTTTTCACGTTGTCCGTCCGTCCGTCCGTGCGTCCGTCCGTCCGTGCGTCCGTCCGTCCGTAACGCTTTGTTTCCTTAATAACTCGAAGAGTCATTGCTGGATTTTCATCAAACCTTGCAAACATGTTCATATATGCAAGACAAATACTTTAGACAAAAAAGTAAGGGCTAGGGGCCAATTCTATTAGAGTTATTTCCCTTTGTAGTTCTAAATGGCTTTTAATATGGTGCTTTATGCTTATGGTATTATAGGCCATACAGTGATTTTCATCAAACCTTGCAAACATGTTCATATATGCAAGACAAATACTTTAGACAAACAAGTAAGGGCTAGGGGCCAATTCTATTAGAGTTATTTCCCTTTGTTGTTCTAAATGGCTTTTAATATAGTGCTTTATGCTTATGCTATTATAGGCCATACACGGGCCAATCAACTCCTACCACAGCTTTTGATGGAACATTACTTTTCCTGTACAATGTAGACACATTGAACATATGCATGAAGGAATTTAGTTCGGAAAAAAATAATTTTTGACAAAATGACAGCTGTGAGAACTTAGACAATATTTCCCTTATAAGGTGTTTGTATATGCATAGACGTTGCCTTTATGGGCCGATCAAACCTACCACAGCTTTTTATGGAGCAATTTGATACTTTGCCTATACAATGTAGACACATTTAACATATGCATGAAGGAGTTTGGTTTAGAAAAAATATTTTTTGACAAAATGACAGCTGTGAGAACTTAGACAATTTTTCCCTAATAAGGCTTTTGTATATGCATAGATGGTGCCTTCATGGGCCGATCAACTCCTACCACAGCTTTTGATGGAACAATTTGAAGGGCCGATCAACTCCTACCACAGCTTTTGATGGAACAATTTGAGACTTTGCCTATACAATTTAAACACATTGAACATATGCATGAAGGAGTTTGGTTCACAAAAAATAATTTTTGACGAAATGACAGCTGTGAGAACTTAGACAATTTTTCCCATATTAGGCTTTTGTATATGCATTGATAGTGCCTTCATGGGCCGATCAACTCCTACCACAGCTTTTGATGGAACAATTTGATACTTTGTCAATACAATGTAGACACAATGAACATATGCATGAAGGAGTTTATAAGTTTTGTTGAACTTAGACAATTATTCCCTTATATGGCTCTTGTATATGCATGGATAGTGCCTTTATGGGCCTATCAACTCCTACTACAGCTTTTGATAGAGCAACTTGATACTTTGCAGATACAATGTAGACACATTGAACATATGCATGAAGAAGTTTATAATTTTTGTTTGCAAAGATTCTACTGAAATCTTCTTCTCAAAACTAAGGTCTTCTTGTTCGAACTATAACTTGCCAAGTTTTTTCACTGACTCTTACTGTGCGGGGGGTATCTAATAAGCATTGCTTATTGACTTTTTTCATTAATTCTTGTATCTCATTTTTACAAAACAAGATTTTGAATAAGTCTTGACTCCTTCTCTAGGTCACTATCAATGCTTATATAATAAACTTTTTTGTTTGTTTCTATACGCATGATCCTGGCTGGAAAAAAATCCAAAACCGTACCACGCAAAAAATAAAAAGTCCTGCTACGGTGCGTGAAGAAAAAAAATCCAGAACCAAAGTATTCGTTCCGCCCTCCCCACCCCCATAAAATCAAGTGGTCGCGCCCTTAACCCATATAAGCCTAGCGTCCTTTTTGTGGAACATATGCAAACAGCGCAGCCCCAGATCATACGCCACACTGCGCGGCGTCTGATCAGTGTCTCCACTGTTTGCTCACAGAATGTTCTATAAGAATTTGAATAAAAATGGGAAATAACTGTCCAATACCACTAACATTTGAAATAGATAGAGATAGGAAAGTCCATTCGGCTTAGATGGGTTAATCAAACAAACATCTATATGAATAAAAAATCATATCTCAACAGACTTTATAAGTGTTAAATTCAAATTAAGATGGACTCTTACATGTATCAAAGCAACGTTATCTCTCGCGATATGATGCGGTTGATTTATGTTTTGAAAAATAAATATTCAATTCACTGAGACTAGTCACAAGAAAACTTTCGATAACTCTTTATGTGTCAAATCCAAGTAGACTCTTACACAGTCCAGTATAATAATAATGTTATATCAAGGGACGTAATGCAGTCTTCAAATCCAAGTTACTCAAACAGGAAAAGTATGCGCTGATAAAGTAGTTCCAGATCATATTCCAGAGGTACAGTCTGACCAGGGATTATTTATTTGCTTTATTGATATATACATGTATGATGGGCAAGTCCACGCTTCAATTTAAGACTTTCGAATTGGCGTTTTAAGAGTAAATTAACAGGCATGTACAAACACTCATTCAGTAAGACCGGAATACACGGTTGAGGCCCTGGAAGGTTTTTATTGTCAAGGTCGGATGTCCGTCGTCCGCCGTGCGTCGTCCGTCGTGCGTCGTCCGTCGTGTGTTGTCTACGATTACTTTAAAGGACATCTCCTTCCTAATTGACCAAACTTGGCAGAAATGGACATTATATGGCCCTCTTTAAAAAGTGTTCAAATTGTTCCGGTCTGTTGCATATCTGGGTCACACAGGCTAAAATAGATTTTCAAGATAAAAACTTTGAAAATATTTTTGTCTGAAACCACAAGGCCTTGAGCCTTGATATTTGGTATGTAGCATCATCTAGTGGTCTTCATTTA
Source organism: Loripinus fragilis (assembly GCA_964019695.1). NCBI lineage: Eukaryota > Metazoa > Mollusca > Bivalvia > Lucinida > Lucinidae > Loripinus > Loripinus fragilis. The sequence continues at coordinate 85,548,059 of OZ026524.1, forward strand.
TATGCATCTTTGAAACATTAATACATTTTCGTTTTTAGTTTTGTGCATTTGTTTTGTTTGAGCAAAACAGCAGATTTATAGCAATATTGGGGAACCAGGTAACATAAGAAAAAAACGATATGGAGGGGTGGGGACGGACGAAAAAGCGATTTTATTTTAGGAGAATAATGAAGCTGATATCCTCTGACTCGACTAGGACTCGTACCCCCCCCCCCCCCATTCCACTGGACGGCGATTCCGCTACGATTCGAAATTTTGGTCAAAATGACATGAATCGCAGCAGAAACGGCAAGAGCGCAGTAGAAGCGCCTAGGTCGTAGTAGAAGCGTATCGGAATTTCAGATTCTATAGAGAAAGGATACAAAAGCGCAACGAAAGCGTAGCTCCATCGCCAAGGTCGTAGCAAGGTCGCAGCTACATCGCCATCAGAGTAGACTAAGCGAAGCCAGATCTTCATTGTCGTAGTGGGATCGTAGCAGGAGCGTAACAGAAGCGTAACGGAAGCGTAGTAGAAGCGTAGTGGAAGCGTACTGGAAGCGTCAATCGTGTGGTTGTCTACGCTTCCGCGGCGATTTGGAATAGTTTTAGAGAAAATCCTAGATCGCCATGAGCGTCCAGTGGAATGGGGGGGGGGGGGGGGGTTAAGAACGCGTTGACTTTTATCATAACCCCCCACGCGAATTGAAAGGGAAAAACATTGTCTGAAACCATAAGGCCTAGAGCCCTGATATTTGGTCTGTAGCATCACCTAGTGGACCTCTATCAAGTTTGTTCAAAGGATCATTGACACTTGCTATGGGTAAATGCCTATGGTTTTCAGTAAAAATAAAAGTTTGTCAATCGTCCCTTTCTTCACCTTGAAGCTACCCTGACCTGAGTACTTTATGGCTGTGAAATCCGTTTTCGATATTAAATGCTTCAAGGATGTAAAATTTTGGGTAGAACAACCAGTTTTACATTAAGATATATAGAAAGCCGAACACATTTTTTTAAAAATATCATCCCCCCCCCCCCCCCTGTGTGCCAGCAAAAGCTTTTGCATGTATATGTGTTACTATATTTTACACATTGTATGGAAGTGGCTTGCTGGCACGCGGGGGGGGGAGATGTTCAGCAGCCCAAAGACCCAGGGCCTAAGCCCATAAATTGCCTTTTCTGCCAAATAAGAAATTAATGACAGTAATGAATTTCACTAGAACTAACCCTCCTACATTGCTTTGTATTCTGTGCTAGTTTAAAGCTGCATACTCTGTGACTATGAACAGTTTTCGAAAAAAAGATATTTTCTTTTTAAATCATTTGCAAAAGTAGAATAAAGTTATGTTTTCACAATAAATCTAATTTCTACAGTTGAAAACTGCATGAAAAAGTGAATTATCTTATAAAAACAGGTGTATTTTCTCTTGTTTGTAATTATTTGCGTCCCTCCAATAATTCTAGACAGTTAATTTTTAACATAAATGCTGTTGTTTTGGCACTAATAATTTGTTAATTATTACGAAAAGGTAAAATCTATACCTGAATTTTAGTATTTTTACTGTGTTCTTGAAAAATAGAAACATTATTTTTAAAATGAAAATATCAAAAGTTACAGATTATGCAGCTTTAATATAAAGTACTTAAAGATTAAAAGTAGAATTAGCAAGGTTTTATGCATTTTTTCATTGAATAAATCTCACTGTTATTAAATGACACATTATTTTGCAAACGTCCTGTACTTATATATTTGCATGCTAGGGAATTGTTCATGTTTTTATTTTCGTCTGCTGACTTTCTTCAAAATTAAGTTTTTAAAAATAAACCACCCATGACCACCATCAGAGTGTCAAACAGTTTGGATCCAGATCAAGACCGACATTCTGTTGGTCTTATCTGGGTTCAAATTGTTTGCAAAAGGCTATTGGCAGACGACAAAATTATCCACTCGCATGCAAAGAGTTATAACAGGTAAATACTTTAGTGTTCAATATATTGTCTCATATAGGGATATACATGCATAATGTATACCATAAATATTCGGACATTTTAAATGCATTCAACATGCTATGCCCTTTAAACAAAGCAAAAGAAATATTCAAAGGATCTAGTTAGAATCAGTTTTACTTTCCAATGCTAAATGGGACACTTTCATTCCTCCAAAAATATTTATTTCTTTTGTTGCGCTTTCAGTTTTGTAGTATTTACGGTACATGTAGTCAAAAATGTACAGGTAACTTCTAAATTATCTCCCCAAAATCATTTTATTACAAAACATATTTTGTTTTTAAAACAATTTCATCAATTATCGTGATTCGTTAATACTCTGCGTATGGTATGTTCAATAGATATCACTATGCCTACCAAATAAATCAAGAAAACGTGCAGAAATCACTTTTAAAGCACTTTTTATTTTCATGAAATTTTAGACCCCCTCCCCTTTCTACCCGCCATAACTCTCGAATGCGTAGGAATTTTGCAAATATTTTGCTAGCTGGCTCTTGCCATTAGATTCGTCTATTGCACTGATACTACATGCACTACACTAGAAGCCCTAAAGCAACGTTCTGGGAATCAGAAAAATAGGCGTATAAGGCCCAAACTGTCAATGATCCTTTGCCTCTTGGGCCAAAAGTGGCCAGGGAAAAACATTGTCTGAAACCATAAAGCCTAGAGCCTTGATATTTGGTCTGTAGCATCACTTAGTGGACCTCTACCAAGTTTCCCTGCCCAAGGTGTCACCAGGCATATGGCCAGCTTTCAACATATACCTATATATAACTCAGGTGAGCGATTTAGGGCCACTTGGCCCTCTTGTTTAGGGATACAGGGATATTAGACTGCATTACGTCCCTTGATATACAAAAAACGAGTCTATTTTAATCCAAGGGGGGGGGGGGGTACTCTAATTATTTTCGCCTACGTAGGCTCGGACCCAGCATCCACCGTTCACCCCCCAAAAAATATCAGTAATTTCAAGCACCCCAAAAAAAATATTTGAAATTTTAGCAACCCAAAAAAATATCCAAATTCTGCACCTTGACCTTAAAAAAAGACCCTAAATTGCATAGAAATGGCCCTCAAACAAGCCCAATTTTGTGATGACCCCCAAAAAATATCCACAAAATCTTCATACCCCCAAAATTATTCATTTTTCTGAAAATCCCAAAAAATATTGAAATTCAGAATTTTGAACCCAAAAAAATGGTCCGAGCCTACGTATGTGTGAAAATATCAGAGTACCCCCCCCCCCCCCCTGGGATTTTAATTTCTCGACTGTGTGAGAGTCTACATATGGATATTGGCCAAATGGGATACTTTTATGATTATGGAAAGTATTTTAGGGATTTGAGGATACACTTCTTTCTGTATTCGGGCGAATTTTGGTGATATTTGCCAACTTCTTTTCAGGGATATGGGATACTTTTCAAAATATTTATAGGGATATGGGATACCAGGGACCCACTCATCTTCCAGGGCATCACGGTTAACCACTGAGAGCAATGATCAGATAAGTCGAGTTAGGCGTGCACATGTGTGAATAACAACCGAATAACAGATGTGTAAGCGCGGTACAACTTACCGCCACTGACCCGGCAAATGAGCAGCTGGTGCGACATTTAGTGTGCCACGCCGCGAGAAAACAAACATTTGATTTATGCGAATAACAAAGGCTCAGACCAGCCTGCGCATGCGCGCAGGCTGATCAGCGCCTTTTTATTCGCTCTTTTGAATGAAAGCTAAAATTTTAAACTTGCGACATGCAGAATCTCTTTATCTAGCTAGTCACTGTAGCTGGACAGGCTTGCGTGTGCCTGACCTGGTCGCAAACCACGAAGACACTATTTCGCGCGACAGGGCATAATTGAGTAATGATGATACGCTGGCTAAAGGGCATGTTAGTTTTTTCCCATAGTATGGCTATACTTTATCATGAATGAGTTTTATCAGAGCGAGATCAAAAAGTAGAGAAATTGGGTCAGGACATGTTATATACCGTGTATGTGTAAGTACATTTTCTACATCATATAAAATGCTGTGACTGAGTCAGCTGTAAGGGGTGGGAGTGGGGCTGTAGAGGCGGACTTCTTTTCTAATATAATGGAATGGTGATGGATTCCGTGGTTATGGGCAATGACCTGTCACGGCAATATAGGTCACTGACTATAAATACAGTCATATGTATAGTAAGATCTCTGACAATTCTAGTTTGTATGCCCACAACTTTGGAAAAGTTGAAAGGGCAAATTGCTTTGGGCTTGTCCGTCCTTCCGCCCGTTCGTATGTCCGTTCAAAAATTAAGATAGAGTTTGAAAAAATAACTGGCCTGTATTTTTTTATCTGGATTATCTCTCTTTGTGGAGTTATGCCGCTTTTAAAGGGTCATAATGAAATTTTGTATTACAGCGAATAATGAGTAGAATACCTGGTGAAATTTAAAAAAAAGTTGTTGATTTTTCAGTTATTGTCCTTTGCAAATTTGGACATCTGTGAAGATGGGGTTTTGAAATTTCATAGATGGATTTCTCATCCAAAAATAACTAACACGTATTTTTTAGTCTGGATTATCTCCCTTTATGGAGTTATGCCCATTTTAAAGGGTCATAATGATTTTTTTTTTATTCAATGTATCTCAAAAGCTATTACAGATAGGAGCTTCAAACTTTGTCAGTTGATAAAGGATAATGAGTAGATTACCTGGTAAAAAAGATAAAAAGGTATTTTTTTGCAAATTTGGACATAGAAAATTTATATTTTAAAAACTATTACAGCTAGAACCTTCAAACTTGGACAGCTGATAGAGGAAAATGAATAGATAAATTGGTGAAAATTTTATAAAAGGCTATTTTAATTTTTCAAGTTATTCCCTTTTGCAAATTTGAACATCTGTGTCTGTCAAAATATAAGATAGGGTTTTAAAATTCCATAGATGGATTCCCAGCAAAAAATAACTTACCATATTATTTTAAAGTCTTGATTATCTCCCTCTGTGGAGCTATGCCCCTTTTAATGGCAATTAATGAAATTTTGTAATCAAGATACATGTGTATCTCAAAAACTGTTACAGATAGGAGCTTCAAACTTGGTCAGCTGATAGGGGATAATGAGCAGATTACCTGGTGAAAATTAAAAAAAGTTTTTTTTTCGAGTAATTGCCCTTTGCAAATTTAGACATAGAAAAGTTTATATCTTAAAAACTATTACAGCTAGAAGCTTCAAACTAGGACAGCTGATAGAGGATAATGAGTAGATTACCTGGTGAAAATCTGAAAAAGAGTAATTTTATTTTTTCAGGTTATTGCCCTTTGCATTTTTCGAGTTATTGTCCTTTGCGAATGTGGACATCTGTGTCCGTTCGAAATATAAGATAGGGTTTCAAAATTTCATTGATGGATTCCTCGTGACAAAAATAACTGACTCTTATTTTTTAAGTCTGGGTTATCTCCCTTTCTGGAGCTATGCCCCTTCAAACTTTGACACCTGATAGATAATAATGATTAGATTACCTGGTGAAATTTTAAAAAAAGTTCTTTTTTTCAAGTTTTTGTCCTTTCCTTTGTATACCCCGACTGTGAAAAAGTAGAGGTGGCATATTGCTTTGGGCTTGTCCGCCCGTTTGTGTGTCCGTTCAAAAAATAGTTATGGTTTTGAATTTTCATAAATGAAATAGCTGACCCGTATTTTTTAGCCTGAATTATCTCCCTTTGTGGAGTTTTGCCCCTTTTGAAAGGTCAGAATGAAATTTTGTAATCCAGATATCACAACACTATTACAGCTTGGAGCTTCAAACTTGGTCAGCTGATAGACGATGATGAGTAGATTACATGTACCTGGTGAATATATAAAAAAATGTTATTTTACTTTTTTCGAGCTATTGTATTTAGCAAATTTGGGCATTGAAAACTTGCAATAAATATATATCTCAAAAACTTGTACATCTCTCAGAAAAATCAACGATTACTCCGTAGTTTGCGTTCCAGCGAATAACAGCAACAAAACAACGTAATGACTTGGAACGGTCAGTGCGGCTTTATATATCATCTTTTGGAGCAAGGTTGAAGTAATGGGAGACAAAACAATTAATACATTTTCGTTTTTAATTTTGTGCATTTGTTTTGATTGAGCAAAAGAGCAGATTTATGGCAATATTGGAGAACTAGGTAACATAAGAAAAAAAGATATGGAGGGGTGGGGGCGGACGAAAAAGCAAATTTATTTTAGGAGAATAATGAAGCCGATATCCTCTGACTCGACTATGCCTCGTAAACCCCCATTCAACTGGACGGCGATTCAGCTACGATTCGAAATTTTGGTCAAAATGACATGAATCGTAGCAGAAACGGCAAGAGCGTAGCCTGGGTTCAGTCGTCAATATTTTTGCAATATTTTCTAATGCTAATATTCTAAAAAATAAGAGAATAAAAAATATACTACATCAAAGGTATCGGTTGTCCGTTATTGATTTCGATTAATATTAGGCCACTGGCTGGATATGGTTTACCTCCCCCCCCCCCCAGGGGGAATTTTGTAGACCATATTTTTCTTAAAGCCCAATGTCTTGCGAGCATTTTGCAATATGTAAGCCCTCTGACAATGGCAGCGTTAAGCTGTAACAGCCTGTTACATACGTTACCCTACAAAATATTTGATAATTAAAATTCTTTTTAAGACTTCAGAAAAGTGCAAAAGATAAGGTAAGATTTACAAATTGGTTATATTTTCTAAATAAGCTATTACTGGGCCACAGATAATGACATTTGAAAACAAATATAGTCACCCCGGGTGTAGTGTATGTTACATTTTTTCATTGAACCCCCTTTTAAATGATAAATGCATCTAATATAGTTTGTCATAATTTTTTTTGAAACCAGTTTATGTTCATTAATTTGGCATTACATTAAAGAATTTTTATTTACCTTTTCAAAACTGCAAGCATTAGGTTTCTATCTTATATACTTTTTGAGTAATTAGATGATGAACATGGTACCCCCATATCACAGAAAAAATGCAAAATGTAATTCTCCAGGCCTCGTGCTGGCTATAGACCCCACTTCCCCCCAGGGGGAATTTGGTACACTATGATTTCCAGATAGTACATTATATAAGCCACAAAATGAAATATGTTAGCCTTCTGAGAGTGGCAGCGTTAGCAGGTAACATCATGTTACGTACGTTACCCACAAAATAACATTAAATTTTCCTGATAGTGTCTCCAACATGACATATTCACACTTTTTGAAGTCTGGCACAGGTTTAAGAACTTCTTATAGCACAGTTACATTATTTTAGCATTTATTTTACAAATGTCTTGAGTTTTTGCCGTTGTATATGTTACTTAGTGTTTCATATGTTATTTCCAAGTATCAGTATGGCAGTTATTGACTATACATGTATTACATCCGTCAGTGAATATAGTAATTCAAATGAACTAAAGTTCCTTATTATGGTGTCTTACACTATTTTACAGCCCAGGTTACATACGGTACTCTCTGAATACCATTAAACATTCAAGATATGGTCTCCAACACGACCTGCTTGTACTTATTTGCATGCTGGCACAGGTCCATGTACTTCTTTTTACTCTGGCTCATTTGCTGAGGAAGTAACTCAAAGTATAAACTACCATAAACCCTCTTTTCTTGTATAGAGACATCAAATATTGTTGACATAATACTCATGGAAAGTTTGCAACATTCAGTGCAATGTGCGAGTAACAATTTAAAAGATCAAAGAAAACTCATCAGGTAGAAGTTCTAGAGCAAATCTTCATATATTATCCAAGAGTTTTAAAGAATTTTCCTATACAACTTATTACTCCTCTATCAGATTTATCTTGCAAGGATTTTGCAATATGCTAGCACTCTGGTAATGGCACCATTACCCTGTAACAGCCAATTTTATATATAACCCATCAACATCTTTGATAATTTTAGTAAATGATATGACTTCTGAAAAGTGCAAACTATACGGTAAAATTTCCAAATTGGCTTTATCATCTAAGTAAGCTATTTTTGCATCACAGATATAGACCTTTGAAAACAAATATGCACCCCAAAGTGTTACGTATGTTACTTTTTTCATTATTCCTAAATAAATGATTTATGAAACTAATATAGTTTGATATTTTTTAATGTGAATGTGCTTACTAACTCAGTTTGTATTAAAGAATGTTTATGTACCATTTGGAAACTGTTAATATTATGTTTCTTTCTTTTATAAGGTTTGAGTTTTTGAGTTTTGAACATGGTAACCCCATATCACTCAAAATGTGAAATATAATTCTGTGGCTCTTTTGTTAGGGTACAATCAAGTTCTTTTTCACCCAGAGGTACTCGATTTCCTTCCCATTTATTTTCCACACATTTTGTCCATTTCTGGAAAGCCTCACTTGTTTTCATGGGAAAGACTTGATAGTTCAATCTTTGTATGTACATCTTAAGGACGGAAAAGCAGGGTGGAGGTAAGCTCATGTTCATGCCATTTGAAATAGTCAGTATATGTGTATGTCTTTGGTACTTTTTCAGACACATTTCGTACTGCAGCTTATTCACAATTACATAAATAGCACATGTTAGGGCTTCATATCACTGATGAGTGCCTAGAGCAATTCTTTATTTGTTTTCCTACCCTTCTTAGAATGTTGATGAACTAGTGGGGGATGGGTTCTCTATCTGTTTGATAGGAATAACCTTTCCGTAGTACTAACACATCGGATAATTGGTAGTGTCACAATCTGTTAAACAGTGTATTACTGTAGATCTCTTCCCCCATATTCTGGCCAACGCTGTTGACATTCAGAAGGTGCACCTTTTGTTGCATACACCATTGTTGAACAAAACACCAAGGTTATCCTCTGCGAGAATGTTTGTAAGACTTTATAGACTGCTGCTTATAAATTGTATATATGTATCAGTGACAAAACCAACATGTCCTGCCTTTAGTGCCTGGTTGAATACGGGTTCCATCAGATCCATGAAGGTGACAGGAAAAGCTATTATGCTCAGTAGTTACAGCATTAACATCAACGTTATGGGCAGCACTACATGGCCAATCTAATGTTGGTTCAATGTGTGATTGCAAGCCATGCTGAAAGTAAGTAAGGGTGCAAAGATCAGGAATCGATACAATCAAGTACCGCACCTGACCCAGGATACCAATGGGAAAGTGACAAACTCACAGTTAGACACCACAAACGAGAGCCAAGAGGACAGCCCTTTCACGGCAGGTGACCACAAAGCACATATAAACAGGCGGGCACAAAGACATAGCAATTACAAGACAGAACAAAAACATAAAAGATCCACAAAAGAAGTATCGCCTTGGAACGGTCAGTAAAATATTTTACTGGAGGGCTTAAAAGTTTGGACTTGTCAGTTTTGGTGGAAATTCTATCAGGAGTTGACAGTGACCATGGTATAGGTCCCAGAAGGAGCGGAAGTGTCAACTCAAGGTCAACATTATGTCCAATAGAAAGAAGGTCGTGCTCTCATCTGGCTGTTTACGTTTTGTAAATTGGGCAATTTCTTCTTGCTTGACCTCGCAAGCATCACAACTTTATTAGCTTGTAGCATTTTATGGGGGATGTGAAAGACAGATTTTTTAAACTAAAAGTGAGTCAATACAGTCTGCAACAGCCTTCCTGCCAATGTCATCAGCCTCAATAAGATCCTTAGCTAAGCCAGGCTTAGCAGGCACACCGGAAGACAAAAAGTACAGTTCATTGCCTTCAAAACTAGAACTAAAAGGATTGGTGAAGCCAGAAACAGCCTCAAGTACTCATTCTTCTTTGCATCTGAGCAGATTGAATATTTCATTTCAGTGCATTGAAGAGTTGTTTCAATATATTGAGCTCTGATGTGATGAGTAATACACCATTCCATCTGTAGTACGAAGCGTAGCTATAGTTGCTGAAGCCTATAATACCTCTTTATTGTTTGCCTGATAGTTATGTCAAAAGCATTTCTCAAGCAAAGAACCAATGGTTGTGACTCAGTAAACCCATTTTGTTTGTGAAGTTCTTTGCATATGCGATGTGTATCAAATTTATGAGTGGAATCAGTTACACAGGTACATATTGTGCGTAGTTGTTGTGATCCTTTGCAATGAACATTGAGAACAAGGCATACAGATAGAGATGACATGCAATTCGAAGTTGTTTTCCTTGTAGCCCTAATCAGTGTCAGCACCATCTGAATCATATCCATATACCTTGCCCAGAACTGTGCTGTTTCACAGTGACTGTCTTTCAGAACTTCCGATATGAATGCATGGTATCTATACTGTTTATGTGAGCAAACAGCGAAGGTTGATAGATCACATTATATTATTAGTTTAAGTCACCATAAATTAATAAGGAACTTCAATTTATGTCAGCCTTATAAATTTTCTAGATTCTCTGACAGACTTTATACATGTATAGTCAACAACTTCTATACAGATACTCAGAATAACTTATGTATCATTTGGTAACACACATAACATATAAGCTCAAGGCATTTATTAAATGAATACTTAAAACAGGTAAACCTTGCTAAAAGGAGTACATAAACCTGTGCAAGCATGCAAATAAGTATAAACAGGGCTTGTTAGAGACATTAACTTAAATGTTTAATGCTATTTTGAAGGTAACATACATAACATGGACCTGAAAAATCGTGTAAGCAACCATAATAAAGAACTTTAAATCATTTTAGTATCAGCCTTATAGATTTACTATATTCTGTGACAGATATAATACACGTATAGTCAATAAATACCATACTGATACTCGAAAATAATGCAGGAATACCTAAGTAACGTATACAACGGTAATTACTCAAGACATTTATAAAATTTATACTAAAAATATGTAACTGTGTTATAAGAAGTTCATAAACCTGTGTCAGCATGCAAATATGTATGAACATGTCATGGTTGAGACATTATCAGGGACGTTTAATGCTATTTTGGGGGGTAACGTATATGACATGCTGTTACACGTTAACGCTGCCACTCTCAGAGGGCTAACATCTTTTGTTATGTGTCTTATATAATGCAGTTTCAGAAAATCATAGTGTACAAAATTCCCCCTGGGGGGGAGGGGGGTCTATAGCCAGCTCAAGGCCTATATTGACTGTCATTTTTGACCAAGGAACGGCAAAATAAAAAAGAAGAAAAAAATGATCAGACTGGAACCCAGGCTAGCAAGAGCGCAGTAGAAGCGCTTAGGTCGTAGTAGAAGCGTATCGGAATTTCAGATTATATAGAGAAAGGATACAAAAGCGCAACGAAAGCGTAGCTCCATCGCCAAGGTCGCAGCTACATCGCCATCAGCGTAGACTAATCGTAGCCAGATCTTCATTGTCGTAGTGGGATCGTAGCAGGAGCGTAACGGAAGCGTAGTAGAAGCGTACTGGAAGCCTCAAGTCCCCAAATCGTGTGGCTGTCTACGCTTCCGCGGCGATTTGGAATATTTAGTTTTAGAGAAAATCCTAGATCGCCATGAGCGTAGCGGAATCGCCGTCCAGTGGAATGGTGGGGGGGGGGGGTTAAGAAAGCGTTGACTTTTATCTTAAGATTTATTAGTAAAATGAAACTTCCTGTCTGGTTATTTTGTAAAAAAAAATGCGTCGTGTCATGAAAAAATATAGTTTAAAGGTGGTGTATGTATATCTAAGTTGCACACAGATTCTCTGATCAGACTGGTCCTCTTGTGTCAGTCATGTCTGGGACAATTTTTGAACATAATTTTTCCTTTCCCAGCATTATTTAAAATCTTCGGCTTCTAGTCGAACCTAAATGTCGTCTGCTGTAAGACGTCAGTTGGTTCTTTTCAAACGTGTGTAGCAAACAGTGTGGACCAAGATCAGTCTGATCTGAATACACACGGTGTGCGTTTATGCCGAAATTAGTCAAGTTTGTGGGGTCATTTTGACATGGAGGGGTAGACTGAAAGCCTAGCTTCATGGAGGGGTAGACTGAAAGCCTAGCTTGCAGCCAAATTATTTTGTAGTACACCCGTATAATCATTCATACTTGTTTGGGTGTTTATTGGAATTGACGTATTAGAAATAGTACAATTATTATAGATTTCTTTTAAAAAGAAGTAATAGATATCCCTGCCAATTATTTACTTAAAGTAAGCAAGGGTGCAAAGATCAGTAGACACCACAAACGCGAGCCAAGAGGTCAGCCCTTTCCCAGCAGATGACCACAAAGCACATATAAACAGACGCGCACAAAGACATAGCAAACACAAGACAGAAAAAAAAAACATGAAAGATCCACAAAAGAAGTACTGCCTTGGAACGGTCAGTAAAAATTTTACTAGAGGGCTTAAACCGATTTAATGGTGCCAACCTCACCCTTAATGTAGATGTGGATCAAGACACATGGGTCTTATCAATGCACCATCTCCTAAAACATATAAATCAAGATATAACAAGGAGATAAAGCAAAGATTAGGACTCAACGGTTAGTAAAACTGAATACCGGAACAAAAGAAATCCAACAGGTAAACCCCAGTGGGCCCGACAAACAGCCAAAGCATCAGGCCTCTACAATCTCATCTATAGATAAGTCTTTAAGTCGGAACCATCATAGGGTCTGAAGTCCGACCCACCGGCATGCAATTGAAGAGGAAAGCAAAGTTGCCAACCGTGATTGGGTTGACCACCATGCATGCAGTCTGTTGCAATACATTAATGTTATAGCCAATCTTTTCATAATGGGAAATTATTTTAATGAACATCGCTGAAAACTATTAGAGCCAACAATCTTCTTCAATTTATAAATCAAGTCACCACAGAAATCAGGTCCCGAAAGGCCTTGGCGCAAGAGAGATTTAAGTCCAACTTGGAACCAAAATCAAAAGTAACTTTACACTTTGAACTACCGAATCTATGTTTACTGTTTTTGATTTTAACCAAATAAACTTATTGTAATGAGTTGCAAGTACCCGCCCTAACCTAATTCAAGAAAAGTAGGTAAGTTAAGCTTCTTTCGAGTTATCTGTGCTTTCATTAAAAGCACAAAATCAGCATTTCCAAACGAAATCGAAAGAAAACCTAGAAGTTGAACACCCTATGTGATGGGCCATCGATTTCCCCATTAAAAATACTGCAAGACATTTTGTCTCTGACGTATAGTTTGTTTTTGGCAGCATCTTAAAGTTGGTTCACTTTGAAATTTTCTCCCTTTGAATAAAAACAATAGTAAACTTTAGTCCATGCTAAAAGCTTTGTCTAAGATGACATTTGAATTTTTATACCAGCGATTTGTTTGGACTTCAGCCGTGACAAGACTCCCATCGGTTTGGAAGAAAAACGGCTAACAATTTCTTACGGGAAATGCCGTTGAAAGTACTGTAAAGTTCACAAAAAGGGTAAGTACGTAAAAACACACCTCTAATTTGTGTTAGTCGAAGGGTGATCCGGACTGATTAGAACTTAAAACAACAATTTAATAGCCTGTCTTTCAGACTGGTTCTTTAAAATTAAAAATTGTCCAATCGCAAAGCTACAGTAATACATCAAAAGTGATGCGTTTTGGAAACGTTTATTTTGTCCCCTTGCTTATTTCATTAGGGCACTGTGGTTGCATTTATAACACATTTAAAATACCACTCACCAATACCAAGTGTAAAGCTACTTTTGGTTTTAAGTATATATGTTTTATAAAGACAGATTTGTCAGGATTTTGAACACCAAAGCAAAATATGCTATTTTCTCTAATAGTATGATCTGCTCAACAGCTGATAGGCGGTCATAGGGACCTGTAAACCAGCAGCGCCACCTGTTGCGCTGTTTCAACCATAAGATGCGTGGTTGTCCCTCATTCCTGACATTCACTTTGGGGAGTTACAAACTAACATAACATGCGTACACATGTTGGAACCGAAAACAAGCGAACGTTGATGGTTTCTTTCATTGATACATGTAACACGGCGTGTACAAATCAAGCGAAACGCAATTTCGCTGGCGGGCCGATGATGTCCCAACACAGAATGATGGCTGGGAAGCTTGGTAATTGGGCCACGTCGCGAGAAAACCTGTCGTCGGGGTTTCAGCTACGGAGACAAGCTAGATAATTGAAATTTTGCTCGAAGCAAGTACATGTATTGATATGGTACTTTTCAAAAAAGCCAATAACAAAGGCGCTGATCAGACTGTGCGTATGCGCAGGCTGGTCTGCGCTCTTTTTGTTGTTCGCTAACCCCCGAAGACAGGGTTTCTAGCGTCGAGGCCCAATTTCCCCCGGGTGGGGTCCATACCAGTATTCCTAAGGAAACCTACAGTTTTGTGACTTCCCAGGGGGTTCCGGGCCCCACCCCTCCGCACATGGGTGTTCTCCTAGACCCCCATTTAAGAGTTTAGCAACAGGTCCTGAAGAGTATATCAATTTCTGTTCTTTTTATATGGAGCGTGGGGAACCAGACTGACGCCACACGCTTTTCGGTGTCTCATCTGGGTCTACGCTGTTCATAAATGTTTCCCTCATAAACGCATCGAGTGCGAACTTTGAATTTTAGACAAGCTACATCCCTGGGCAAATGCGCACTAGGTCTGAGCATAATCCTGGTCAAAGTCCATGTTTGTATTTTCCCAATGTACGGCTATAATCATGAATAAGATTTATCAGAGCGAGATCAAAGAGTGAAGAAATTTGATCAGGGGATGGCATATGTGTAAGTACGCTTTCTATAGCATTTAAAATGTTGATTTGTTTGTTTTGATTCTTTATGTTCCGCCAACAATCTTTCAGTTATGTTATGGTCTTCCTGGGTTGAACCAGTACTAAGCTAGGATTAATGTGTCTTGCTCAAGGACACAGCGCAGTGACGCCGTTGAGGCTCGAACCCGCGGTCCTCGGTCTCGAGTCAAGTACTCTACCACTGAGCCACTGCGTTCCCATTAAAATGTTGAAGGAATTTACAAATATAAATGATAGGAGGGTTACATGTTTAGCATGTTTAGTGGAATGAAAAATGATGTGCCAAAATTAAGGATATAGATCTGGGGCATTTTTTTTTGTCTTAAGTACTATGTATATACGCTGATGACTAAAACAAAACAACAACAAAAACATTGTCATGACATCCCCTCTACTCCCCCCCCTCCCCCCCCCCCACACCGACGGATTTTTTTTTTGGATTCGCAAATGGGATATATGGTACAACCTAAGACTTAGACTGGCAATCGTCCAAATTGTAGATATATGCTTATACTAAATCATCACCTCATATTAAGAAGAAATTGTCCTCTCCAATAGTACTTTCACTCTTCTATACTATTTGGACTGGCCATGTAGAACCGACCTTCATATAAAGTTGGTTGTCAATGCCTGGTGAATATGTACAGCCTTAAAACTGTTGTGGAGTCTGGATCAAGGTCATAACCCTATAACATGGATAGCCCATTTGTTTGGTGGCTTATCTCACAAAATTACTGCCAGTGGGTTTATATAACTTCAGATAAAATGAATGAATGACCGGATTGCTTATTTCTTCCAGATCCATATATGCTATGTATACTCACGGGAAGCGTCTCATCGAAATATTTCCAATGAGTACTGTAAATTCGGAAATTATCGCGAGAATTTTATTTTCGCAAATGCGTTAAAAGACATATTTATGACATTAAAATTCGCAACTAAGGCTTGATTTACCTACATCAATAAACTACAGAGTGATTTCGCCAATTCGCGAAGATACGGGAAGTTTCGCGAAAATAAAACCCTCGCGAAAAGTTCCGAATTAGCAGTACTCAAAAGAAATGTTTCAGAGAGAAATTGGACGATTTTTGACAGGTATGCAAAACGATGATTAGGCTTTGCCAAGATTTTTTTTTGACAAATGCCAATGGCAAAGACTAGTCACCGTTTTGCATACCTGTGTCTTGATAATGTCAAAATGTATTAGAACCCTATTTCGTACGGTACCTATTTCAGAACAGCTATGTTGAAACACTCAGTTCGGCTACCCGAACCTCAGTTCGACTACCCGACCATTGTTTCTACGTGGTCGTGAATATTACTGTCAGTTGATTGAACATTCTTGCATAGATATCTATTCGTATAGCTGTTTACACCCATTGTCGAATGAACGAAAATCCATGTTCAAATCAGGAGATTCACGTGCTGTTTGAACATGGGTATGAACTTGAAAATACTTATAATGAGCCCTGCATTATTTGCATGACGTTATATACGGAACGCATTGCGGACCAGACTGATCATTTCGCCGATGTTTTTGTTCGCGAAAACGTTGCGTACGGTAATGACGTAATGACGTTCGAAAGTACATAGCCGACGCCATTTTGTTTTGAGAAATCCAGTGTAAGAAAATGGACAATTTAATGTTTTAGCAGCGTTTTCAGTGCGAACTGAGCTGGAATAAGGTAAAATATGCAAGAATAACGATCACAAATGTTTGTTTCATTGCATTAACACTTGCCGGGTCCCTCGGATGATGTTGAACACTCGGCCTATCGGCCTCGTGTTCAAACAGCATCCTCGGGACCCGGCAAATGTTAATGCATGAAAAAACATGTGTGATCCCTATAATATAGTCTAGGGAATACTCAGACCAGTCTGTATATTCATATCTCTTTGACAACCCTGGGATTTTGCCATCCACTGACTCACATTGCAAAGTCCAATAATAACACAACAGCAAAAATGTGCAGATATTTAACAACTTGCACGCTGTGTAATTGAGCATGCCTGTAGGTCGTCAAGTTACTGATATTTTTCATCATTTACCTTTTAAAATTATTCTTTCAGGAATATCCTCTGTGGTGTCAAATAGTTTGGACCTAGACCAGGACCGACGTTCTCCAAACTGTTTGCAAAGGCTATCAACAGACGACAATATCGCCGCCTGCATGCTGTGTAACTTTGCATGCCTTTTTGTCGTTTGCTGATATTTTTTTTCATCATTTGCCTTTTCAAACTATTCTTTCAGGAGTAGCCTCTTAGTGTCAAACAGTTTAAATCCAGATCAGGCCCAACATATTGTAGAACCTGATCCGGGTCCAAATTTTTTGAAAAGATTAGCAATAGACGACAGAAAGTCATCACTAGCGAGTAAAGGGTTAACTTTTGAAACAAAATATAGATTTTATGTTGAAAACCAAAAAATCGTCTCTGCGCTTTATTTCTTTATCTGCTGCTGACTGTCGTCTGCTGATAATCTTTGTAAACAGTTTACACCCACATCAGGGCAGACATCACGTGTGGTGCCGGCCCTGATCTGGATCCAAACTTTTTGAAACTCTGATGTATTTCTCAAATAACTTATCGAAAAAGTTGATCTTTGGAAAGTATCAGCAGACGACAAAAAGACAAGAGCATTTACCCAGCATGCAATGAGTTAACCCTTAATGCGCCAATCAGACAAAGGTCGTCTGCTTTCCTCGTCTGCTGAAATGTTTAAGAAGCCTCTGTGGCAAACAGTGTGGATCCTGATCAGACTGCTCCTATAGCAGTCTGTTCTGGGTCCACGCTGTTTGCTTCTATACTTAATACTTAGTTCGTCATTAATGCTAGGCAATTATTTGCAGCAGACTTCAGCAGACGACATTTTCAGATGTATTTTTTTCTTGGCGTTTCAAGAGTTAATCGTTAAATTCGTCAGTAATGTTAGTCAATTATTTGCAGCAGACGACTTCAGCAGACGACATTTTCAGATGCATTTTTTCTTGGCGCCACGCTGTTTGCTTCTATGCTTAATTCATCAGTAATGTAAGGCATTTATTTGCAGCAGACGACTTCAGCAGACGACATTTTCAGATGCACTTTTTTGGCGCTTTAAGAGTTAATCGGTTAATGCATATTGATGATATTCTCTACATATGTAGTTGTTTTGTAGTATATTAACTATGCAAGATGGAGAAAACAGCCTCTGTGTTACACGGCGTCCAGTTGTCACAAGAGAAGTTACAAGAAATCATTGACAGAGCCAAGGAGTGGGCCCTCCTTCACGGTAAGTACCCGATAATTGTTTTCGTCTGCTGCTTTTTTTTCAAAATCAACTTTTTCGAAAAAATATTTCAGGGATATCATCTGAGTGTCAAATTAAGATAGGATCCACCTTGCACTTCTTCACGGTAAGTTCCCATATTATTATTGTCGTCTGTTGTCCTTTTTTCAAAATCAACTTTTTCGAAAAATTATTTCAGGACTACCATCTGAGTGTCAAACAGATTGGATTCAGATAGCACTTCTTCACGGTAATTACCAGATTATTTTTGTCGTCTGCTGATTTTTTAATAATCAACTTTTTCGAAAAAATCTTTCAGGAATATCACCTCAGTGTCAATTAGATTGGATGCAGATAGCACTTCTTCATGGTAGGTACCCAGATTATTATTGCGTCTGCTGTTTTCTTTTTTTCAAAATCAAATTTTTCGAAAATTATTTCAGTACTACCCTCTGTTGAATCCAGATTAGATTTCTTCAAGGTAAGTACCAGATTATTTCTGTCGTCTGCTGTTGTTGTTTGTTTATTTGTTTTTTGTTGTTGTTGTTGTTTTTTCAGAATCAACTTTTACGAAAACTTCTTACAATACCATCCTAGTATCAAACAGATTGGATCCAGATCAGGCCCGACCGTTTGTCGGGCCTGATCTGGGTCCAAACTGTTTGGAAAGGTTATCAGCAGACGACACTATGAGGTAAAGAGTTCTTCGAGTACCAGACTATTTTGTTGTCTGCTGGTTTTTTTTTTATAAATCTTTTTTTTCAACAAATTCTTTCAGGAATACCATCTGAGTGTCAAAAAGCCTGATTGGATCCAGATCAGGTCAGACATCTTGTTGGGCCTGATCTTGGTGTTTGGAAAGGTTTTCTGCAGACGACACTAAATCATTACCTATCGCACAAGGATTACTGTGAACCAAGCTGTCGGTAGCGAGCACTTCTACAAAGTTTGTTGACATAATGTAATACGCTAACTATGTAGCCATGGGGCTACTGTGCACCAAGCTGTCGGTAGCGGGCACTTCCACACAGTATGTTGACATAATGGAATACGCTAACTATGTAGCCATAGGGCTACTGTGAACTTAGCTGTTGGTAGCGAGCACTTCTACAAAGTTTGTTGACATAATGTAATACGCTAACTATGTAGCCATGGGGCTGCTGTGCACCAAGCTGTCGGTAGCGGGCACTTCTACACAGTATGTTGACATAATGTAAAAACGCTAACTATGTAGCCATAGGGCTACTGTGAACTTCGCTGTTGGTAGCGAGCTTTTCTACAAAGTATGGTGACATAATGTAATACGCTAACTATGTAGCCATGGGGCTACTGTGAACTTAGCTGTTGGCAGCGAGCACTTCTACAAAGTATGTTGACATAATGTAATACGCTAACGATGAAGCCATAGGGCTACTGTGAACTTAGCTGTTGGTAGCGAGCATTTCTACAAAGTATGTTGACATAATGCAATACGCTAACTATGTAGCCATGGGGCTACTCTGCACCAATCTTTTGGAAGAGGACACTTCTATACGGAATGCTAACAAAATGTAATACGCTAACTATGTAACCATAGGACTACTGTGAACCCAGCTTTTCTAAGAGGGCACTTCTACACGGCATGTTATCATTATAATTACATACACTAACTATATAGCCATAGGACTACAATGAACCAAGCAGTAGGAAGAGGGCACTTCTACACGGTATATTACCTTAATGTGTTATGCTACCTATGTAGCCATATGTCCACTGTGAACCCAGCTGTTGGAAGAGGGCACTTCTACACGGTATGTTACCTTAATGTGTTATGCTACCTATGTAGCCATATGTCCACTGTGAACCCAGCTGTCGGAAGAGGGCACTTCTACACGGTATGTTACCTTAATGTATTATGCTACCTATATTGCCATATGTCCACTGTGAACCCAGCTGTTGGAAGAGGGCACTTCTACACGGTATGTTACCTTAATGTATTTTGCTACCTATATAGCCATGTGTCCACTGTGAACCCAGCTGTTGGAAGAGGGCACTTCTACACGGTATGTTAACTTAATGTATTATGCTACCTATATAGCCATGTGTCCACTGTGAACCCAGCTGTCAGAAGAGGGCACTTCTACATGGTATGTTAACTTAATGTATTA
Source organism: Loripinus fragilis (assembly GCA_964019695.1). Lineage (NCBI taxonomy): Eukaryota > Metazoa > Mollusca > Bivalvia > Lucinida > Lucinidae > Loripinus > Loripinus fragilis. The sequence goes on from OZ026524.1 coordinate 85,568,141, forward strand.
TGCTACCTATAAAGCCATGTGTCCACTGTGAACCCAGCTGTCGGAAGAGGGCACTTCTACACGGTATGTTAACTTAATGTATTATGCTACCTATATAGCCATGTGTCCACTGTGAACCCAGCTGTCGGAAGAGGGCACTTCTACACGGTATGTTAACTTAATGTATTATGCTACCTATATAGCCATGTGTCCACTGTGAACCTAGCTGTCGGAAGAGGGCACTTCTACACGGTATGTTACCTTAATGTATTATGCTACCTATATTGCCATATGTCCACTGTGAACCCAGCTGTTGGAAGAGGGCTTTTCTACACGGTATGTTACCTTAATGTATTATGCTACCTATATAGCCATGTGTCCACTGTGAACCCAGCTGTCGGAAGAGGGCTTTTCTACACAGTATGTTACCTTAATGTGTTATGCTACCTATATTGCCATATGTCCACTGTGAACCCAGCTGTTGGAAGAGGGCACTTCTACACGGTATGTTAACTTAATGTATTATGCTACCTATATAGCCATGTGTCTACTGTGAACCCAGCTGTCGGAAGAGGGCACTTCTACACGGTATGTTAACATAATGTATTATGCTACCTATATAGCCATGTGTCCACTGTGAACCCAGCTGTCAGAAGAGGGCACTTCCACACGGTATATTACCATTCCAATGTAATACGCTATTTATGTAGCCATTGGACTGCTGTGAACTCAGCTGTTTGACGAGGGCACTTCCACACAGTATGTTACCATTATAATGTAATACGCTAACTATGTAGCTTTAGGATTACTGTGAACCGTGCTGTTGGAAGAGAGTTTTTCTACACATCTTGTTTCTATAATCAAATACGCTATATATATAGTCAAAGATCTACTGTAAACCTAACTGTTAGAAGAAAGCACTTCTACACGGTATGCTACCATAATGCAATACGTTTACAATGTAGTCATATGACTACTGTGCATCCAGCTGACGGAAGAGGGTACTTCTACACATTATGTTACCATAATAGCCATAGGGCTACTAGGAACTCACCTGTCTGAAGAGGGTACTTCTACATGGTACGTTGCCATAATGCAATACGCTAACTATGTAGCCTTCGTACTTATGTTAATTCAGCTGTCAGAAGAAGGCACTTCTTCACGGTATATTGCCAAAATGTAATACGCTAACTATGTAGACATGACAACTGTGACACCAGCTTTCGGAAGAGGGCGCTTCTACACAGAATGTTGCAATAATGTATTACGATAACTATGTAGCCATATGACCACTTTGAAACCAGCACTTCGTTACGGCCAAAATGTTATATACTAACTATATAGCCATTGGACTTATGTGAACTCAGCTGCAGGAAGAGTGTACTTATACGACATTATGTAACCCTCTAATTATGTAGCCATAGGACTAATGTGAACTCATCTGATGGGAGATGACACTCCTACTTTATATTACCATGATATAATATGCTTACTATATAGCCACCATAGGCCTACTATGAACCAAGCTGTCAGAAGAGGGCACATCTACACGGCATTTTACCATATTTTAATACGCTTACTATGTAGCCATAGGACTATTGTGAAACCAGCTGTCTAAAGAGGTTACTTCTACACAATATCCCAGTGAACCATACGGTTTGGTGACGAAGACGTATTTTGTAAGTTTTGGTGACGAAGACGTCTGAGACACGTGTTTCAGACGTTTATCAGCAAAACTGACGTCTGCAGGACATCTCAAAAACGATTTGAAAACTAAATGCAAACGTGTTTGACGTTTTCAATTGGTAACGCTTTAGGGGTGACGCACACATCTTGTGTAAAGAACGTCGCGGTCACGTTCAGGAATCACTAGCACACGTTTTTAAAACGAGTTCACTGCAGATTTATATTTTTGATATAGTTTTAAACGCACTTTGAACACCAAACAAATACGTCATAGATCTGGGATTACCATCACGTCTTAAAAACGAATTAAAACGTTATAAAAACATCCCAATGCAAGGGTTCCGTTAGGTCTTCATCACGATTTGAAAACTAGATGCAAACGTGTTTGACGTCCGCTTTTGGAGTGATGCACACGTCTTGGATAATAAAAAGTCTCAGTCATGTTAGGAATCACTAGTACACGTTTTTAAAACGAGTTCACTGCAAATTTATAATGTTTTGATGCAGTTGTGAACGCAGTTTGAACACCAAACGAAGACGTCATTGTTAGCTCACCTGAGCCGAAGGCTCATGGGTGAGCTAATAGTATACCAGTCACTCCGGCGTCCGTCCGTCCGTCGTCTGTCGTCCGTCGTCCATCGTCTGTCCGTCAACATTTTCAAACATCTTCTCCTCTGAAACTACTAGGCCAATTGTACTCAAATTTCATATGGAGCATTGGGGGAGTTGGGCCTACCAAGTTTGTTCAAATAATGATCCTAGGTTAACCTTGACCTACTTAACGTCAAGGTCAAATTTGCTTCCTAATGCATTTGAATGGGACATTTTTTTTAAAGTTGATTGTTTTAATACTGTTGAAGCCTAACTCATTATTCTCACTTGATATGTTGAATCTAGTGTCTATAAATAAGTTTCAAAGGTCAAGGTTGACCTTTGACCTTTCAGCCAAGGTCACTCATACTGGAGTCCAATAAACATATTAAATCATAGTTTTCTCAGAAACCACTTTGCCAAATGAAATCAAATCAAATTTCATATGACAACTCCTTATGATTGGTTAGCCAAAATTTATACAAATTGTTATGGTCACGTGACTAAGATGGCCATCATGCCCATATATGGTAAAATTTCTGTAAATATCTTCTTTACTGGAACCAAAAGGCCATTGGCTTTGGGACTTGGTATGTAGCATTGGGGATGTGGGCCCTACCAGGTTTGCACAAATGATGATTCTAGGTTGGCCTTTACCTACTTTATGACAAGGTCAAATTTGATTCTTAATGCATTTATATGGGGAAAATCTTAAAATGTTCATTTTTCTATAACTGTTTGAGCCGAATTCATTAAAGTTAACCATAATGAAACAATGGTTTTAGATTAAATACCAAATTGTCAAGCTGATCTGTGCACTTTTATCCAATGCCACTCATTTGGACCACAACACACCTACCTAAACATCTTTTTCTCAGAAATCACTGGGCTGTTTGATGGATTATTCATTAGATTGTTTTAGGTCACTTGACCAAATTGACTACAACCCCCATGTATGGTAAAACAAAATTTGTTCCATTATAAGTCGTAGTTGACCTTGACCTATTTTAACATTATTTTGGAGATCAGGTTAGCGCCTCAGGACCTTCAGGTCCTCTAGTTTTTGGATAGCCATCACGTCTTAAACACGAATCAAAACGGAATAAAAGCGTCCTCGTCCTCGCGCAAGGGTTTCGCTAGGTCTTCAACACGTTTAAAAACTAAATGCGAACGTACTTTACGTCTTCAATTTGTAACGTTTTGTGAGTGACGAACACGTGTTATATGGAAACGTCTTCAATAGTATTAGTGGAAACGTCTCCATCGCGATCAGGGTACGTAAATAGAAAGACAGTTACAACTTTTAAATAGTTTTCCTTACAGATTTGCAATGTTCCACGGCAGGTATGGGGCTACTAAAACGTCTTGAACACTAAACAAAACGTTACAAAAACGTGTACATGTAGGGTTTTCATTTAGTCTTCTGCACGTTTTGAAAATGAAATTTAAAGGTTCTGGACGTTTTCAAAATGTAACGCTTTTGGGGTGACGATCACGTCTTAAACACGTTTTACATGGGAACGTCATCGTCACGTTCAGATGACGTCGAATGGTTCACTGGGATAGTACCATAATGTAATATGCTAACTATGTAGCCATATCACTACTGTGAACCAAGCTGTCAAAAGAGGGCACTCCTACACGGTATGTTACCATTATGTAATACGCTAACTATGTAGCCATAGGGCTACTGTGAACCCAGCTGTTGGAAGAGGTCACTTCTACAGGCATGTTGACATAATGTAATATGCAAACTATAAAGCCATATGGCTACTGTAAGCCCAGCTGTCGGAAGAGGGCACTTCTAAAAGGGTATGTTGACATAATGTAATATGCAAACTATATAGCCATAGGATTATTGTAAGCCCAGCTGTCGGAAGAGGTTACATGTACTTCTACACGGTATGTTACCATAATGCAATTAGTTAACTATGTAGTCATAGGGCTTATGTGAATTCAGCTGTCAGAAGAGTGCACTTCTACATGGTTGCCATAATGTAACAATGTAACTACGTAGCCATATGACTTGTGTGAACTCAGCTGATTGGAGATGTTACTCGTACACGGTATATTAACATAATGTAATATGCTTACTATGTAACCTTAGGCCTACTGTGAAACATGCTGTCGGAAGAGGACACTTCTACATGTTACCATAATGTAACTATGTCTAGCTATCTAACTAACTATGTAGCCATAGGACTACTGTGGACCCAACTGTTGGAAGTGAGCACTTTCACAGGGTACGTTGCCATTATGCAATCTGCTAACTATGTAGCCATAGACCTACTTTGAACCCAGCTGTTGGAAGAGGGCACTTCTACACGGTATGTTACCATGATGTAATACGCTAACTAGTGACTATGTAACCATAGGACTATTGTGAACCAGCTGTGGGAAGAGGGTGCTTCTACACGTTTGTTGCCATAATATATAATACGCTAACTATGTAGCCATAGGACTACATTGAAACCAGTAGTCAGAAGAGGTCACTTCTACACGGTATGTTACCATAATTTAATACGCTAACTATGTAGCCATAAGACTGCCGCTAAACCAGCTGTTGGAAGAGGGCACTTCTACAAGGTATGTAACCATTATCATACTCATGTAATACGTTTACTATGTAGTCACAAATGACTGATTCTTTTTCTCGCTCACCATTAGATGTTGCATTGTATTTATCTAAAAAAGACTCCAAGATGTTCCAGATTGTGCTGAGATGCGACCTTACATAATGACGTCACTTTAACATAATAATGACGTCACTTGTCTTCCAACATGCGGCTGTTCTTTTTTATCGTTCCCACGGGTTGTTACGGGGTATAAGAAATAGAATTGTCTTAAATTGGTAAAAAACAGCGGAAACTGTAATCTCATGTGCAAGGATTAGTAGGGCGCGCAGTGGCTCAGTGGTAAAGTATTTGACTCGAGAACTAGGGGTTGCGGATTCCAGCCTCACTGGCGTCACTGTGTTGTATCATTGAGCGAGAAACATTAATCCTAGCTTAGTACTGGTTCAACCCAGGAAGACCCGTCCCGACAGAATTGAAAAATTGTTGACTCAGACGTAAAGAATCAAATAAAACAAAGAGCAAGAATTAATGTGTGTTATCATATGACGTCGCGTCTGGGAGTGAAATAACGCCATGCAATAAAATCTGTAAACCACTAGTGGTTTATCGATTTTCGGGAAACGTTATGACGTCTATAACAACGTTGCGTACATAATGACAAAATTATAACGTTTTTACGGCAGAAATGAGATTTTATCATATGATAAATAGAATCTAACATTCGTGCTCTTGTATTATTGAATTTATTAAACTCGTTGAGAAAAAGAGATAAAATGCGAGGCAAGCCTCGCATTTTATCTCTTTTTCCCAACTCGTTTAATAAATACAATAAAACATGAGCACTCATGTAAGATCCTCTATTTTTTTTTTCTTATTCTAGGTGTTGTGTTGAAACCTGCTGATAATATTGAGTCCCCGTCTGTTGTTGAACATGCTCCGATGACGTTGTTTCCCAGCTTAATGCCAGAGCAGATCCTGCAGGAAGCCAGGGCGTTACAGGGCCACTTCAACAGACTAATGCACAGAGTTGCTCACGACCATGACTTTTTATGGAACACCCTGAAAAAGTAAGAATCATCCACGTATATCCGACGATATATCTCCCCAAATGAAAATTTTGAATATGGTTATCCCCATTCTAATGCATTTCTGCAGTTTGAGCTCCAATTGGAGCGTTGCAAGCCGCATAAAGCCGCACGTCATCCAACGTAATGTGACGTAATTTATGACGTCAAACTATTTTCGACAGTATATCGCAGAATATACTGTCGCAAATTTTTGACGTTATCCAATCAGACGTCGCGTTACTAACTCAAATGCTTTAGAATGTGGCACCTTTGGTCATACTCACTAGCTTTTAAAGTGGACAGCGACCCCCCACCCATCTCTTGGTCTGCGGATTTAAATATGAACAAATATTAAAGCTAGTTTTCTGCTATTTATTTTAACGTTGCATTCCCACGCTTAGGGATGTCAGTTACAACGCAAGGTGGTTCTGGACGACAATTCGTTACAGGCCCATGACGACTGCTTACCTGTGCTGGACGACAGGTAACGGGTTTTAGATGACAGTTTCAGGGTTTTGGACGACAGTGGAAAGGGGTTACACACACAGACGTCGCAGAAAATGATGATATAGTGTGTTTGGTTATTTTAAATAATTCCTTTCATATTAGTTTTTGTAAGTTTGACATTAGAGGTACAAACCCCACAGATATTTGAAGTTAAATTGTAAAACTCTGATCTGGAAAAGAAACTTCAGAAATGTGTAATTTGTGATTAATTACTTGCCTCTCATCATGAAATAAGCATGAATGGCCAGACAATAAATCTCACATGATTTTTCAGTCAATTTTAACATGTCCTTTTTAAAAGAAAACTGAAAACCTCAAAATTTAATTTTCCTAATGTTACTGATTAGAGACGACTGTGTAACAGGCAATAGACGACGTCAGTATTTCTGTAACAGATGTGAGACGACATTTTTTTTCTTTCATGAACACTTGAGAATATGTAAATACTGCTCTGAAGCCTACTCAACGCCTGAAGAAGTAGTTCAGCATTGTGTGACCTCCCATCGAACGTTCATACCAAGCCCCTGGTAATCAGAAGAATTTAAAGGTTAATACCATATATGGGATTGGTAGCATTTTAGTCTTCTGGTTTCAGAGAATAATTAAAAGGAATTTTATCTTTTTTGAGCGTGGTGGCATCTTGGTATCAGGACCGAGAAGTTAGTGAGTATGATCAGGAAATAGTATTACAACAATCATAAACTCCAGACCAGCTCACTACATCATGAGGAAAAGCCACTGAACATTTACAGTAGCAAGATATCCGTAAGACAATAAAAGCAAAGCTACCAGCTCTCTCTTCCTCTTCAAGATGATTCCAAAACTAGGAAGGGCACACAGTAATGCACACCAAAACAAAGACAAAATCAGAACCCCCATATTGAGAAGTACATTAAACAATAGATCAACAACAATAGAATCACCGCCTCAGAACAGAGAGCAGCCTAAACAACGGGTGGGGACTTAACTGCATTTTAAGATCATTTAAATAACTACCATCCCTCCATCCTAAGGAGTCTCCATATGAAATTCGATTGACATTGTGGTTTCAAAGGAGATATTTGAAAAAGCTGACGAACAGACAGACGGATGGAGGCTGGAGTCATTTGTATACTTTTAGCTCACCTTGGAGCGTTCAGCTTTGGTACGTTTAAAACGTCAGTTTATTTGGCCATGTATGATATGTGACTTACACTTTGTCAGACCTGGAGCTTATTAAGGGCAATTGCGGGTAATACTTCCCACATTAAATCGTTTTAATTGTTTGCATACAGTTTGGTTTAAGTATGGACTGTCAATTTATGAAATAAAAAAGATATGTCACCATACTCAATTTTTCATAATCTCACATGGAAGTTTTCAGCATTTTACAAATTTTCTGAAAAAATCCAAGTCCTTAATATTAAGCTAAAATATTTATAATCGCCATCCAGCTTCTTTATTTGAATTTTGATTATTGCTAATGACCTCAAGCTTTCTAGAAAATGTGAAAACATATTTGTTTTCTCAACCCATGTCAAGATACTGTATGTTATATTTTGGTTATTCCCTCATAAAAGGATTTCAATTTTTGGAGTAAATTATATATAAAAATCTGACATTAAAAATCTTATTTATTGTTATTGTTTCATGGACTATCATTTGACATTTTAGAAAAAAGAAAAAAAAATGGGTTCACCAGACTAATTATCTTCCAGGAGGGCCAAAGTTATCCTCACCCCTACAAATTTGAGGATATTTAAAAATTAAGGAGTGTAATTTTTGTCATTTATATAATTCCATGTTTCTTGTATGAAGTAATTTTGCATTACAAGAGGAAAAAAGAAAAAGAAAAAAAAATGTTATAAGTGCCCACCCTGGAATCGACCATGGTCCTCAGGTTCCAAAGTCTGACACGCTAAGCACAAGGCCACAATGTCAAATCGTGCGCATCTCGCAATAACAGTAGATGTACATAATCCGAGTATTGGCCATATTCGTATTCTTATACACGGTAAATGACATTTCACCCTCGGTCAAAACAGAAGATTCTTGGGTGTAAGATATGTTTAATAATCTATCACTGTCGTCTCCACCTGCTACGCTGTCGACAATAACCTGTAACAAAATATTTGCAGTCGTTACACATCTGTAACATGGAAAAATGACTACAGTACATTCCTTTTGGTTTTAAAAACGCGTTCTTCTAAAGTAAGCAGATTTATAAGAAAGTTCTTTCTTGGTCTATGTGATGGACAATGCAATGTCTAATCACATCAAGTCATAAAATGTTCAAAGAAAACGAAAGTGAAAGTACTAAATAAGGATATGAGGACATGTATAGTAGTAAAATACTGTTTCAAGAATAATAATGCATCATATACGCGTTAACTGGATACAGTTGCCATGCTCTACAGGATTGATTAAGTTAAGATAAGTGTCGTGGACAAATATACAAAGACAAAATAAGATGCTTACGGTTTATTGTGTCTTAAGTCTCCCGAAAACGATACACATTCAATAGCACAAACCTATATTTAGAAATATTTCGTCTGGAACCCGTAACGTACTGTCGTCCAGAACCACCTTGCGCTGTAACAGACATCCCTAAGCGTGATTCCTATTGCTTCAGTCGATATTGAAAAAATCTATTTAGTTTGAAATGAGAATGGAGATCTTATTGGCTTTTCAAATTTCACAGGAAATTAATAAAGTATTCGAATTGCTATAATAATTTTCTTATTCTACATCCGAGTTTGATAAAAATTGAATTTAAATGCGAGTCATTATGGAAACCTGAGTATGACCAGGAAATGCCACAATCACACACTACAGACTAACCCCAACCACGTGAGGAAGAACAGTCACAGGAAAACTTATAATTACTGGCCAAAATCTTTACGTGGAGGCTTCCAAACTTATCCAATGTATCATCACGGGAAATCAATCAAATCAATCAACGTACTGTGATGAAACAAAGAACAGTGCTCTCAACTCACAGGCAGTCAGAGCTGAAGAAAAAAGTTGGGCCATGGTTGGCGCACCAAAACGACAAACATCAGGCACGGACCCGCCGACGAACGTTTTATGACAGGGTCTCATTGTGCCTGAGGCCTGAACAACCGTCGAACAATTAAAGGAAACCATAGCTATAAACCATAATTGGGTTTATAAACCAGGAATGCAGACTGTCGCCTAACCTAACATCCATGCTATATATTGCTTACTGATCCGGAAAAGCAGGCTTTCCAACGATTCTTTTAACTTATAATCTAAATCATCATAAAATACTGGCTCAGATATGCCTTGTTGCAGAAGAGTTTTTAAGCCAACATTGTGTTTAACGACCAATTCAGAGTGTCGTTGGTAGAATTTAGAAAATGCTCTCTGCGAAGTTTATGATATAGATAGCATTGTTTAATAAATTTAGCAGTCAAAAAAGCATTTCATTTGCTTAAGTCATTTATATTTGAAGATACTCTTGCCAAACGATTACGCTGCGAAATATATACACCATATTAAACCAAGAATGTGTGCGCTCTTTAATTTTAATTTAATTTCAGTGTTATCAAAGTGGACAAGTTTACCAGGATGCTTTGGGACATATACACAACAGTGAGGGAAGAGGGGTTGTCACAGGTAGGAACGAACCCAAAACCATATATAAATGATATTACGTCTGATAGACCCCATCTTCTCAGGCAAAGGGTGCTAAGTCCACTTTGTTCCATACGGCTTGGGTACTAAGTAGGAAAGAGGGCAAGGATCAGGAATCAATACAATCAAGCACCAAACCTGACCAGGATACCAATTGGAAAGTGACAACTTCAGACATCACAAGCGAGAGCCAAGAGGTCAGCCTTTTCCCAGTAGGTGACCACAAGGCATCAATAGACAGACGAACACAAAGACATAGCAAACACAAGACAGAACAAAACATAAAAGATCCACAAAAGAAGTACCGCCTTGGAAAAGTCCACTTTGTTCAATACGGCTTTGGTACTAAGTAGGAAAGAGGGCAAGGATCAGGAATCAATACAATCAAGCACCAAACCTGACCCAGGATACCAATTGGAAAGTGACAACTTCAGACATCACAAGCGAGAGCCCAGAGGTCAGCCTTTTCCCAGTAGGTGACCACAAGGCATCAATAGACAGACGCACACGAAAGCATAATTAAACAAGACAGAAGTAACATAAAGCGGACTCGCATGTAGTACCCTTGGCCTGCGAAGATGCATATTGAACGGTGTCGACTTAGTACCATTGACTTGTGCTAAGATGTATTGACACATGATAGATGTACACACTGGTAAATGAATACGTCGATTCGCTAGTATTTACGCGTATTGCCGGTACTTCATATACCGGAAGTGGTAGATATTGGTGTTAATGATATATAGAAAAACATGCCGTATGCCTAAGGGACTATAGAATTAGATCATTTTTAATTATTCAGTGTGTGCATGGCGATTTATGTAAGCATTTAGGACTAGATTCGAGTACCGATCATCTAGATCGGTACTCGAATCTAGTCCAAAATGCTTACGTAAATCGCCATGTGCATGCCTAATACTTAAAAATGATCTTATTCTTTAGTCCTTTAGGCATACGGCATGTTTTTCTATATAGTATTAACACCAATATCTAACACTTCCGGTCTATGAAGTACCGGCAATACGTAAAGTAAAGTAAAGTAAAGTGCTTGTTTATTATAGTGTCACCCCTATTGAAAGGGCCAGCCATTTCTGACTTATGAGACACCTCAACTTGCCACATCCCATCCTTTTGCCAGGCACCAGGCAGGCTAGGAATTGGTAACCATTACGTTTAACTAGCTGGCGGCTCACCAACCGGCCATATCAGAACGAACCCCAATGTCGCCGACACTGGGAATCGAACCTTCGACCTCCCGCTCCCGAAGCGGATGCCTTATCCACTAGGCTATCGGGACCGGTAAATACGCGTAAATACCAGCAAATCGACGTATACATTTACCAGTGTGATGTAGATAGAAACCCGAATATGTGCCTCATCGTGAGAAAACCTGCTTTCAGGGTTTCCAACAGAGTAAGATTCAAACCAACCAGCTAAGCTACAGAGATGAGCTAAAGTAATGATTTTTTGCAAAAGAAGCAAGATAAGATAGTTTATCAATTACCTTTCATATTAACTGCATTGTTACACGTTGACCTGACATCTGCCTTTATCAGGCCATGACGACGTTGCACTTTTTGAATGACGTCGTAAATGACATTGGATTCATTCTCGCGAGACCTGACGATATTTCATCTAGATCACCCTTTGCATTATGGGTAACTAGCGACATTTGGTTAGTCCCGTTCAGTTCTCGCACTCCTGTAGTGACATAATTTATTGTTAAAAATAGCAAAAAGTTAATTTTTTGAAAGAGAGACATTTCTCTTTACATCAATTTTTCTGAAGTCATGCAAGCAGTGATCGCTTAAAATATTTTTAATAAAAATGGCGGTTCAATTCCAGTCTGCACCGAGCGAAAGGAGACAGTTTAGTACGTGCTAGCGTGCTTCCTGTCTGCGACAATGCATTGGATCGACACATAAATCTATGAATACGTCATTACCGCTAGTTTTAACAGTGAATGAGCCTGAAACTGATAAACAGAATACCAGGTACCTTTATCAAGTTTACCAGGCTCGGCTTTGCGAACGCATGTTGAATCGCTCGGCAAGCCTCGCGATGTCAACAAGTGTTCTCAAAGCCTGACCTGGTAAACTTGATATCAAAAGATTCTCTATATACTTTTCAATAAGCGAAAACTAAAATCGCTGATCAGACTGCGCTGGTATTAGCAAGAGCGTCTTTTAAGCACCAATGCTGACGTAACGTCAGTGCTGGCCTATGCATCTATTGTTTTTATTATCACATAACGTCACCGCGTCTGGGAGTGATATCATGCAATAAAATCGATAAACCACTTTTCTTGCATGGGAAGTCGCTACGCGAAGCTGTTAAAAGCCGCAAAATCCATGTTTAAATCATGAGATTCACGTGCTGTTTTAACGTGGCTTTTACTTAAAAAAGCCTAAACATGGCCCTGATTTGCATGCATGACGTGACACTGGAAAGCGTTGCGGCCGTGACTGATCATTTCGCCGATGCTTTCGTTTGCGAAAACGTTACACGCGTATATATGACGATGTGGCTACGTAATGACGTTCGAAAGTTTGACGCCGACGCCATTTTTTCGAGAAATCAAGTGTAAGAAAAGGGATATTTAATGTTTAAGCGACGTTTTCAGCGCGGATTATGCTGAAAACAGGTAAACTATGCAAGAAAACACACATGTTTGTTTCATTGCCGGGTCCCTCGGACAATCTTTGAACACTCGGCCCGGCGGCCTCGTGTTCAAACAGCTTCCTCGGGACCTTGCAAATGTCAATGCATGAAAAAACATGTGTGATCCCAATAGTGGTTTACAGATTTAACAACGTTACGTAATGACGTCCAGTATAACGTTGCGTAAAATATGACAAAATCTTGACGTTTTCACGCCTTAAATGTGATTTTTAAATAATTTTAATGTCCTGTGATAAATAGTATATAATATTCGCGCTTCTGTATTACTGAATTTATTAAATTCGTTGCGAAAAAAGAGATCAAATGCTCGATGAGCCTCGCATTTTATTTCTTTTCCTCAGCTCGTTTAATAAATACAATAAAACATGAACACTCATGTAAGCCGTGGCATGAGATATCCAACAATGAGGTATGTGCGACCAGCATAGGCTCAGACCAGCCTGCGCATACGCGCAGTCTGATCAGAGCCTTTGCTAGTCGCTTGAATATTCTATTAGTATTAAGCTACTGACTGAACATTATTTGGAGATTCTAAGCTTAACAGGAGTCTGAGCCTACACACGTCAAAATGCCACATTTTTGGAATTCACATGGCGCGGCTCAATTGTAAGATCCTCTATATATTTTCAGCCAATAAGTCTGGGTTTGTTTCGCAACGATTACATGCTAGATGTGAAGAGCAGTGAGGACACCGATCAGCAGCTGCCAGCGTCACCTGTTTTGAAACAGATCGAGTTCAACACGATTGCATCTGGTCTAGGTGGTCTTGTGTCTGCAATCTGGAAAGTCCACAGGTATATTACTATCTTCCTATAAAAATCTTACATGTGTACCCATGTTTAATTGAATTTATTAAACGAGCTGACAAAAAGCATGAAAAGTGCGAGGATTGCCGAGCATTGTACAGATATTTCACAAAGAGTTTGATAAATTCATTAAAACAGGAGCATGAACGTTAGATTCTATTATTCATATGACATTGAAGTTATTTTGACATGATTATACTAAGATTTTGTCATTATATTCGCAACGTTGTTGTGTACGTCATTGCATAACAATATGTAAACCACTATAGGGCACACACATGATTTTCATGCATTAACATGTGCGGGTCCCGAGGGACCCGTCAAGTGTTAATACAATGAAACAAACATGTGTGATCATTAATCTCGCATATTTTACCTTATTTCAACCAAATTCGCACTGAAAAACTCTGTTTAATTAACATTCACATGCCCTTTGCAAACACTGGATTTCTCTAAACACTGAAAATGGCGTCGGCTGAACGTCATAGCCGTACGCAACCGTTTTCGCGAACAAAAATCAGTCCAGTCCGTATGATGTCTTGTACATAACTCGGTGCTCATTTTAAGTATTTTCCAGTTTAAAAAACAACACGTGAATCGCCTGATTTTGACATGGATTTTCGTTCATTTGACAATGGGTTTAAACAGCTATTGTACTGTTGTGCCAACCAAGAGTGACAGTGACGTAAATTTTGTTTACAATTGTTAAGTAAACATTAACTCGAACACTACACGTGAGCTAACGCGAATCGATAGATCACTTGTGTTTTAATCCTATCCAGCTGATCGATTCTAAGTCCTGAAAACTGTAAACAAAACATGACGCCACTGTCACTCTTGGCTGGCAGGACAGTAGTTTCAAAGATAAATGAGAATCGTTGTAAACAAACACTGGCGAGTTTACCTTGATTTGGGGCATGCAGGTAGTCTCAGTTTACAGTAATATTGAACCTACCTCGGATTACTGCATATGTAGTGAATAGTCATGCTTTACCTACTGTACCTGTTTATAAGAAAAATAGAATTGCCTCATTACTATGCACCTTTGAAACTACTATACAGATGCTTTAGTACTTCTATACAAAAACGCACGTGCTGGCGTATCTAGCGGGACTTAAGGTCTACAGGTTGATCTTAGCCTTCATCTACATCCATACTTTGCATATGCGCAGACTCGCCTGAGCCTTTGCTGGTTGCAACGAAGTATCGCATACTTGGCAATATGAAATCGAACTGGTAAGCGCATAAGCTCATATTCGGAATACTTGATTTCGTTTTTTTGATTTGATTCTTAACGTCCCATCAACAATCTTTCAGTTATGTAGGGACGGGTCTTCCTGGGTTGAACCAGTACTAAGCTAGGCTTAATGTGTCTTGCTCAAGGACACAACGCAGTGACGCCGGTGAGACTCGAACCCGCGGCCCCTCGGTCTCGAGTCAAGCACTCTACCACTGTTGATTTGGCTGAATGCACTGTATGAAATATAGTTAACAATCAATTCTGAGTATCTGTGAAATTTAGAAAATGCTTTACGAAGTTTATGATACTGAAAACGATTGTTTAAGTAGCACAGCAGTCAAACATTTGTTGACGAAGTCAATTTCCAGCCAATAAAATGGTGTAACTTCATCAATAATATGGATTTATCGACTGGATGAAAAAGTATAGCTGCTGATCGGCTCGCTTCTGATCTACACTGTTTTCATAAAAAGCTGTAGAATTTTGAAAAAAGAAATGCATACAATGCGCTTATTAGGTAAATTACGGTAGTTACTTTATTTTGTGGTTTCTTGTACTCAGTATATTTATTTGACAACGTAGCACGGAATATAGCATGTTGTTGCAAACCATTTCTGGATCTACTTTAGGTACACAATGACTTTGGCTGGTATCCAATTCAAAGACGAGCAGGTAAACGTTTATAGTTTATAGGTTTTATCGTTAACTGACAAGCAGTCAATCAAATTATCATCTATTGACAATATACAATCAAATTATCATCTACTGACAAGCAATCAATTAAATTATGTAATATGCTTATAAGGTCCTGAATTCAAATTTGCTTATTATGTTCAGCAATGCGGACCTGTATTTGTATCTTCAAAAGATTACTTTTGTGATGAAATAAATAAAATCTAGTAACATGCAAGTAATCAAACGTACCATCTACTACTGACAATCAATCAAATTATGTAATCATCTACTGACAAGCACCGAATTCAATCAAATTATGTAACCATCTACTGGCAAGCAATCAATCAAAATATGTAATCATTATCAGCACTTATTGCAATTTATGTTTTGGCTTACTGTATTAAAGATACCTGTCATAGCGTAGCAGATAAATGACGCCGTATAACCCAGGGTTTACAGGTTCAATTCCGGGTTTATGCGATTCGCACGTGTATTCGTATCTTCAAAAGAATACTTTTTGGGATGATAAGCCGAGAAAACGCATGATTATGTTACAAAAACCGAATAGCATATGCATTCCTAAATTTTCATTTAAATATTTATATAGAGTTTCACAACAAATAAAGATTGTTCATGTTCAATAAAATTTCTTCACGGTAGTGTGAAAATTGTTTCAGCAAAAATATAGGTGGTTCTTAACTTTTGATGCCCTGTATATATGTGTATGCCTTGTTGGAACAGATTTTCAAATACACACAATGTACACCACAATATGAAATTGATCTTGACCTTTGACCTGCTTTTGAAAATGATTAAACGGAAGTAACAAACTTTAACATTGGTCATTACTTTTGAACTACTAAACCTAGAAGCTTGACATTACACATGTGAATACTTTGTGGGAAAACCGTTTCAGATATACTAATATCATAGGTTGACCGTAATTTTAATCTTTTGGAAATAAATAAAAATAATAGTAGCAAGTTTACAAACGGCCATAACGCTAAACTGTCAGGCATAGGTCCTTCAAATTTCATATGTGCATAATTTCTTGAAAGCCTATTCAAACATACCAAAAGGCATGATATTGACCTTGAACTTTGACATATTTTTGAAAAAAAAAATATAAACTTTAAAATTGTCCACAACTTTTAAATAACTTGACCTACAGCCTTGATACTTCACATCTGTTAACCTTGTGAGAAGACCTATACAAAATATATGACTTTGACCTATTTTTCAAAATAAATTATAATAGTTCAGTATAGCTCTGCTATTTATGATATGTGTTCAGGGGCCATTTGTATTTTACATAGATAATTTTATTACGTGAGCCGCAGCATGATATTTCAAACAATTTGGAATATGCGACCAGCAACGCCTCAGACCAGCCTGCGCATACGCACATTCTGAACAGAGCCTTTGCTAGTCGCTTGAGTATTCTATGCTTGTTAAGCTACTGACTGAACAGTCCGAGTCTACACTTGTCAAACTGTCACATAGTTGGAAATCTCATGCCGCGTTAAAAGAGGTTTCAAAATGTGTCAGCAGACAACAAAAACATACGACTTTTTTATGCGCTTTAAGGGTTAATACATGTGACGTCAGTATGGTCAGGACTTTCATGAAATGCAGACACGTTTGCGTGGCTCAAAAAGCTTATAAGCTCTTGAGCAAATTATAAATAAAACCTGATTTCCCTTCTTTAGCAGATGAAATAGCCGAACCACGCCCAGATATGACTATTAAAGTTGCCGCCTTTACACTAAGCTAAAAGTATATTACAATTACTAGATGAACGAGTTCTGTGTATTTCAGATACCAGAATCATCTCCAGCAACTGTTCTAGCCACTGGATTATCGAAAGCTTGGCAACTGTACAATAAGCCAAGGTAATCATACTAATAATCTACAGGGGGCAGTGTTGAAGGAAATCATGGGGGTTTAAATAAAGATGTCATGCCTTACACAAGAATAATTATTTTGATATCTTGAGGGATACAAACACCACCTCCCCCACCCCCACACACCCCACGTAGATTGCTGTGTAGTTTAATTTTGGCGGTTTCTCAATATAAGACCCTTTAGAGTTATTTTCTATTCTCACAGGGGCTACTTTTTAAGGAAAGAATATGCTCCCCACAGGGAGCATATTCTTTCCTTTAATAGTAGTCCCTTTCAAGACGTAGTTTCCTCTACATTGCAACATACTACACTGTTCAAAAGTTGGTCTTTGAGGATACGGAAGCCAACATACTAAGGATGTGTGTCCATTTATTGCTTACGGTGTAACTGAACAATTGAAACTGTATTTTGCGTTCTTCTATTTTGGCGACTTTAGTAGCGCCAAATAAAATGGCCCGCCAAATATTAGTGTTTGACAGTATTTTGATACTAGTAAGTAGACAAGAAACAATAATAATCAGTTTTGGTAAAGTATATTTAGTACGTAACAACACCTTTTAGCTCAAACTTCTGATAACTCGAAACTAAAATATAGTCCTAATGATTTCGAGTTAGATTGTATTGACAGTCGACTGCAATATCATTATCTTCTTTCAAAAATGTGTCATCATCTTTTGATAAGATACATATATGTTCAAATAATTTGCTGTGTGTGTAGGGCGAGTTTGGTGTGTACTATTTATAGACAGACTACTTTTATCTCAAATTACAGATTACTCATTGAAAACTTTGAGTCAAGATTAGACGATTGCATGTTGTTTATTTTGTGTTTTAGATTCACTGTCATCAAGTTTCAGTCATACCGCGATAGTCAAATCATATTAACCAATATAAAACCTACCACCCTTTTTGTTGGACATATGCAGACAATACAGACCCAGATCAAAATTTGATCAAAAATGAAAAATACCACCCAACAACTCTTAAAACGGGAATACACTGGTCCAAATGATTAAAGTGGGAAATTCCATTCGGCTTTAATCAGTTAAACAGTTCCTAAAAAGCCTGAATTAAGTGTACACTGGAGGTACAAAACACTGCTGGGGAATAATCGTAAACTGTGCACCTCATGAACATACCAATACTTGTGCACAAATTTTGTTATTTTTAAGTTCTGTCTCCACTGTACAATCGCAGGCCACTATTGGCCCACCAGCGAAAACGTCATTTGATTCAAATGGCGTTTTTGCTGGTGGGGCGATTGTGGTCTGCTTATATTTGCTCACAGGGTTTGTACTTTATTGTCATGCGCGGGTCCAGAGGCGGTACAGGGGGTCCGGACCCCGCCTGAAAAACCCAAAACTATAGGGTTTCTTAGCAACACAGGTCCAGATCCCTTGAAAAATCATGAAGCTACCAAGCCAGATTCAATGTAGGGCCGTCATCGGCACGCCAGCGAAACGCCATTTAAATGGCGTTTCGCTGGCGGGCCGATGATGACCCGCTTATAGTGGTATTTGGATCCTCCCGCCCCTCTTCAACTGAAAATTAATATAAAATAAAACGTTTTCTGATGTTGGACACCCTCTGACAAAACTTTCTGGATCCGCGCATGATTGTGTAACTTTTAGTGCTGTTATTGTGTTTGTACTTGATTGTGTAATAACTTTTAGTGCTGTTATTGTGTTTGTACTTGATTGTGTAATAACTTTTAGTGCTGTTATTGTGTTTGTGGTTCAAGAAGTGGAGAGGAACAGAATGGACCAGAAGTGGATTGAGAAGAGGCTGTTTGAAATCAACAGAAATATCAGTGTCATCTATATATCCCTGGGATACGCTGTCAAACACGGGACCCTCAGAGAAGATAAGACATTTTGGATGTAAGTTTTTGTTTGTTTGATTTGACTCTTTACGTATCACTGGGATACGCTGTCAGACACGGGGCCATCAGAGAAGATAAGACATTTTGCATGTAAGGTTTTGTTTGTTTGATTTGACTCTTTACGTACCACTGGGATACGCTGTCAGACACGGGACCCTCAGAGAAGATAAGACATTTTGGATGTAAGTTTGTTTTGTTTTTATTTGATTCTTTACGTCCCAGTCAACAGTTTGTCAGTGTGTCAGGACGGGTCTTCTTGTGTTGAACCAGTGCTAAGCAAGGATAAATTTGTCTTGCTCAAGGACACAACGCAATGATCCTGGTGAGGCTCGAACCCACAATCCTTCGGTCTCGAGTTAAGCACTCTACCACTGAGTCATTGGATGTTAGTGCAAATGATGAAGACTTTTTTCCATCTTTAGAGTAAATTGAAATCTGTCTAAAGCGGCCACTCAAAGGAAGATAAAAAAAACTATGTTTTCAAGACCAATTACGCTTAATGCAGGTCGAAAGTATTGCAGAATGGTGGGAGCATTCTGCAATACTTTTGACCTGTACTATGCTACCACCTGTCTTTAAGACATTTGTTTTGTCTATTTTTGAGTGGCCGCTTTAGATAGGTTTCATTGTATAAAGAAACATGTCACGGAATTGTTCCCTATAAAGTAGGTATAAGCACTGATATTTATGTAGCTGCGTTGTATTTGTATTTTTGGGAAGTTATAAAGGCATTGGCCAGTACTGACGTCGCATGTACAATCACCCGTCATTGTACTGACATCAATGTCCAATGCTTGATTTCTTTGAGAAGTAACTTCTATATTCGCGACGGTTTTCCGATTCCACCCTCACACTCATGATAGATTCTTGTAGTCTGAGTCTTCATATGCATCCATATCGTGTGTATGCTAGCAGCAGATGTTATGTATTCTAATGCACTTGCTTCTGCAACGCGACGTCTGATTGGATAGCGTCAAAATTTGTGACAGTATGCGGTATACTGTCGGAAATAGTTTGACGTCATTAATACGTCACATTTTGTTAGATGACATGCGGCTTTATGCGACATGTAACTCTGAAGATTGAGATAAAACTGCAGAAGTGCATAAGAATGGAGATAAATAACCATGTTCAAAATTTTCATTTTGGTAGGTATATCGTGGGATATACGTTCAGAAATGACGTTTTTATGGCTCCGCTTGCGCATCGCCGTAAAATTTCCGACCGTATATGGACGATATACCTCCCCAAATAATTTTTTTGAATACAGTTTTCCCCTAAATAAGCACCAAACTCTCATGAACTGGTTCATTAATAGAGAATACTGAGTGAGTGTCTTTTGATATCAAACTAACCAGGCAAGGCTTTGAGAATGCTTGTTGAATCGTGAGGTTTGCCAAGCAATTAGACATGCGTTCTCGAAGATGAGCCTGGTAAACATGATATCAAAAGACGCGAACCTGGAATTCTATTTATCAGTGTATCAAATGGTTTACACTACAGACTAGCGATTATGACGTAATTATCGATTTTTATGTCGATTCAGTTCATTGGGAACGTCTTGCAAACAGTCAAACCGCACCATGACCTGATAAAGACACATGCTATGAGATAGCCAACGTTTATCAGGTCAGCGTGCAACACTGAAGTTAATATGAGAGGTAACTGATTAATTAATTGTTACTTTGGTGCTATTGTAGAGACGACAAGGAGGTAGCTGTGTTCTACTTTAGAGCTGGATATAGCCCTGCACATTATCCATCAGATAAGGTGAGTACCTTATGTGTTCTAATAAGCTCTGCTCATTATCTAACGATAATACCTTATGTGATCTACTATAGCCTTGCACATTATTCATCCGATAAGGTGAGTACCTTATGTGTTCTAATATAGCCCTGCTCATTAATCATCCGATAAGTTAAGTACCTTATGTGTCCTATTATAGCCCTGCTCATTATCCATCAGAAAAGGTAGGTACCTTGTTTGTTCTATTATAGCCCTTCTCATTATTCATCCGATAAGGTAAGTACCTTATGTGTTTTATTATAGCCCTGCTCATTATTCATCCGATAAGGTAACTACCTATTAGCTCTAATATAGCCCTTCAACTTATCCGTCCAAGAAGGTAAGTACCTTATGTGTTCTATTATAGCCCTGATCATTAGATATCCGATAAGGTAAGTATTTATTAGGTCTAATATAGCCCTACAACTTATCCATCCAATAAGGTAAGTACCTTATGTATTCTATTATAGCCCTGCTCATTGTCCATCCCATAAGGTAAATACCTTATGTTTTCTATTATAGCCCTGCACATTATTTATGCACTGAACACTTCTTAGCAATACCCGGGATAGGTTTCCACTCAGTGATAATAATGCTAATAAAATACATGTGGTCAATTTATATATTCTACAAAACTACGTTGAAGTATTAACTGTACAAAACAAAAACGCACTCAAAGTCACGTGTACAGCCACGTGATAAGTACAAAATATATTTTTAAAAACATGCAAATTTACATAGGTGCAGTGTGGCATTAGATGCCATAGCAAACGTAACATCAATATAAACTAGAATTGTTTTCTTGAAATGCCAGATGTCTCTCACGTTTAGGAATAAAAACATCACAATTGCATTTAATTATGTTACAAGGGGAATAATTTGCAAAAATATACATGCAAGGGTAATGGTTCTTATGCATGAAAGGGCGTCTGAATGTGCTTTACTAATTTATGAAGTTTCATTGAAATGTCTCTGACTGTTACCAAGTTATAGAGCGGACTTTATTTTGTTACGGACGGACCCACAAACAGAGGCAAGGGGCAAGACTTTATATGCAAGAGTTATGGTTCTTGTGCATGACACGCCGTCTGAAAAACCTCTAACGGGTATCAAGTTGGAGAGCAGACAAGAAATAGCATCGCAAATAATCAAAGGGAAATAACTCCAAAATATCCAAAGCAGAGTTCTGGTTCTTGTGCATTACACGTCGTCTTAAATTGCTTTACATAAGAAATTATGTTTGTTATGTGGATTTGTCGAGAAAATATCTTTTTATGTCAAGTGTCATTACATTTAAAGTACAATGTATTACCTTTTTTACCCTTACTACGCCTGTAGTATGGTCTGTGTCTTTTACTGATGACATTTCAGTTTACCCATCAAAAACAATAATTGAATCAGTACCATACTTTTGATAGACATACTTGAATAACAGGTTGTATATATTATCATATTATCATGAGGCCATGGAAATCATTGAAGCAATGCAGCGCCATCTAAGACGTATTTTCAACCCCCATTGTATAGAGGCATAAACAACTGGTTCCATATAGTAGTTGCTAGTTGTAGTTTATTAACTGCTCTGATGAGGGTGTCTATTCCAAACAGCGCTGGTGGATGAGTGGCTAGTTCGTATTTGAACAAAGTTGAGAGTTCCTGTGGTTCGATATTTCCTCTTGCAGTTGAGATCAATCGATATAGTGTTGATTCTTTTTCATATTTTGATACTTCATGAATATTGGGTTCTCACGCAAAGCAGAATACTGCTTAAGCTGGTGCTAGGGGCGTGGATATTGTAGCACTTTCCATTCCTTCTTAAGAAAAGACTCAATAAAACCAATTCTGCTGTTTTCTAATATTGTAGGTTCTCTCTATTTCTGAAGGATCCGCTTTTCCAAATTATTTTGACTCAGTGCATATTGATAAACTGCAACTAAATCGTTTTCAAGTTAACCTGCGTTTTGCATTTGAGTGTGGCTGCTTGGGTCTTCTTCTTGAAGGTAAAATCTTCTAAACATATGTTTTCAATGGTGCTCAGAATACTTACTCCTATCTCTTTTGCAGCGTCTACATTACATGTAACTATTTCACCTGCAACTACTCCTGGTGAAATTCTACGCAATAATTTATCCAATTTCAAATGGCTTCCTAGCTTCTAGAAGCTCTGTTTTTCATATCACAATTGTATCTACAAATCCTTTCTTTGTGTTGTATTGGTGTTGTTCACTTGTCAAATAGGTAGGTAATGTTACCAAATGCTTCCTTGCTAGCGTAGCTTATTACAGCACAAACTGTCATCGATATTAATCAGATTGTTCTCTGTGCCTCTGTCATATCGCTTCCCAATGTAAGACCACCATGTGTTTTCAGACTCCTCATTAGCGTTTGCTCTTTAATCAGATAATCTGTTCCAATATCTATTACTCCTTCTGATAACATGCCTTCTGATAACATGATTACTTGTATACTTCTGTGTCAGTAGATGGTAGCTTTACCATATTCTGTAAATAAATATAGGAGATTTTTTATATAAATATTGTGTCCAGAGGCTGCTAGCAATGAGGCTCCTCAATAGTGACAAAGAATATAGTTGGAAGCTCCAGACTCCTATTCATTCTGCTTTAATAAACTGGAACCACTAGTATATGGGCCTCGTCGCGACAAAACCTGTCTTCGGGTTTTCCGACGAAGCGAGACTCAAACCAGTCTCCTCAGCTACAGAGACTAGTTAGAAAATGGAAATTTCGCTTGTAGCAAGTCTAGATATGTTACTTTCTGAAAAGCGAATAACAAAGGCGCTGATCAGACTGCGCGGATGCGCAGGCTGATCTGCGTCTTTGTTAATTGCAAACACAGAAGACAGGTTTTCCCGTGTCGAGGCCCAATTATGGTGTGATGTCCTTTCTAGTTTTGCAATCGCAGGCCCCCTAGTGGAACCTTTAAAACCTTTAGAAACCTTTATTTTGGTTGGAATCCTTTAAAACCTTTTATTTGGCTGAAAAACCTTTAATAACCTTTATTTTGATTTATAAACCTTTAATTTTTGCAAGATCAGTTTGAACATACGAATTAGACCATAAGTATGTCGACAAAAAATGTCTGTGACAGCTTTAGTTTTTCAGGAAGCTGTATTCATCCTCAGACAATTGTATCTACCTAACTCTTGCACCAATGGTCTAGTAGTCAGTTTTCCCGAGGCTTCAGATAAGGCAGCGATAAAAAAAAAAGAGTGAGGTAGGGTAAATACAAATGCTTTCGGGGTTTTCTTGCTTTACATCCATGCTAAACAGCAGCGGTCATGTCAGAATGACTAGTTTATCCTAATCACACTTTTCCAAGGCTTGCTTAACACAATCATTTCACATGTACTCCGTGCTCATCTTTCACCAGTAACTGACAACTAGTGAAAGAATGTGTCAGACCTGGGAATAGAACCTGCAAAACTCCTGAACAATAGGCTGGATGCACTACCAACTGCAATGGTAGTCAGTAAAAGCTGGGCTGAGCTCATCCGTTGAACTCTGTACTCAATTAATTTTGGGCTCCGGTGAACAGGGTTCACTCGCGTGAAGTTTGCTGATTTTCAAATGTTACAGCCTTAGGTTGTCAAATCTGAACAGTGATGTCTACGCACGAACGAGACTAATGCAGATATATGCATATCTTTCGTAATCTTTTTTAAAAAGGGCATACAATATAAATGGCAGCAACAACCTCTGAAATTCTTCACTTAAGGTAAAATTGCCCCTACAAAATGACCAGAGATGGCTTCTCCTGCTTTCTTCGTTTCAAAATTTTCCGGGGGTCGGACCTCCGACCCCCCCCCCCCTCCCCCCCCCCCCCTTCCAGACTAGGAAATGTGACGTATTTTTCAATTCAACACTACTCAGTAAGGTTTTCAACTCGGGATTAAACATCAAGAGTAATTTTCTATTGATTTGTGTTTAGTTGGCTATATATTTGTTGCCTAAGGATTTTCTGTATGTGTACCATGCCATCATCTATCATGGCAGGGATTTATAAAGATCAGGATCCGATAAAATTACACACAAATTTGACATTAATTTGCCCTTTATTTTTTTAGAATTTCAATGAAATAACCTTTATTTTGCCTAAAATAGCCTTTATAAAAAACCTTTAATTTCATTAGAGTCTGCTAGGGGGCCTGCAATCGTCTTGCTTAGGAAGAGTGATTGGCTTGTTAGGGAGTGACCATTTGATTTTTATGGGGGTGGGGGGTGTAATAAATAATCAAGACTGGGCTTCACAATAAGAAAAGTCCAGGCAAAGCAGTTCCAGAGCAGAGTTTTGTCTTGTTTGTTTTGTTTTTATATGCAATCAAGGCTGTAAATAAAAACAGGACCACACAAAAAGGCCTAGGCGCGTGAATAAATAAATATCCAGGACCAAAGTAATCCCCCCCGGCCCCTCCCCATAAAAATCCAATGGTCGCTCCCTTATCTTGCTTCTGTGTAGCTATCTGTGTTCTGTATCTTTCTCGCGATGCATTGGTCTGTGGTATTAATAGACTTTTTGCTTACTGAAAAGGCGGCAACTTTAATATTTATATCTGGGTGTGGTTCGGCTATTTCATCTACTACTTATTTGACAAAAGTTACCCATCTGCAATCCCAGAACACTCATTTACAATATCGACTCACATACCAAGTTTGAAGAAAGTAGTAAAGGAATGCCAAAGATAGAGAGTGAAAACCAATTTCTAACGTCAATCAAGGGCTATAACTCTGTACTTATTTGCCAAAATTTACCCATCTGCAATCCAAGGACACTACTTCTCAACATCAACTCTCAGTTTGAAGAAAATTGATTAAAAAATGCTTCCAGTAGAGAGTGAAAACGATGCGCTGACGGACGTACAGACGCACGGACAGACAGGCAGACGGATGGATGGACATCCAAACGCGGAGGGTATAACATAATACCCCGCACTTTTTAAATTGGCATAGCATAAAAAGTTCAATAATATGTGATGCTAATAAGACACAGATGGTCAATTAACGCATTCAGTTCGCTTTCTAGTTGCTATCAATATATATATATAGAAGTATTAATACATAAACAAAATGAGCCAGTGCATGAGATTTCCAAAAATGTGGTATATGCGACCAGCAAAGCCTCAGATCAGCCTGCGCATACGCGCAGTCTGATCAGAACCATTGCTAGTCGCTTGCATATTCTATGAGTGTTAAGCTACTGACTGAACATCATTTGGAGCCTCTAAGCTTAACAGGAGGCTGGGCAGGCTCGTCTGAGTCTACACTTCTCAAAATGCAAAATTGTTGGAAATCACATGTCACGGCTCAAATGTCTTAAAATCACATGCACAGCCACCTGACAGGTACAAAATGTAATTCCTAGTTGTAACGGTCCAGGAGGTTTTTAAAATACCTTCCAAAATCACGTGTACTGCCACGTGAAATGTACACAATTTAATTCCTAGTTGTTATGGGCCAGGAAGTATTAAATAATAAACATAATGCCTTCAAAGTATAAAAAGGGACAAAGACCAGGAATCGATACAATCAAGCACCACACCTGACCCAGGATACCAATGAGTAAGTGACAACTTCACTGTTATACATCACAAACAAAAGCTAAGCGATCAGACCTTTCCCAGCAGGTGACCACAAGGCATCAATAAACGAGAGCATAACAAAAATAAGACAGAAACAACATACATGATACACAAAAGAAGCACCTCCTTAGAATGGTCAGTAAAAATATTTTAATGGAGGGCTTAAAACTGGTTTCACTGCATGCCAACCTCACCCTTAGTTCAGATGTGGATCAAGACACATAGATGTTTGGTTTGCATGAAAGACCCCCAACTTATCAATACATCCTTTCCAAGAACATATTAATCAAGCTATAAAAAGGAGATAAAGCAAAGATAAGCACTCAACAGTAAATAAAACTGAATACCGGAGCAAAAGCAATCCAACAGGTAAACCCCAGTGGGGCTGACAACAGCCAAGGCAACAGGCCCCTACCATCTCATCAATACTAAGGTCTTAAAGTCAGAACCGTCATAGAGTCTGAAGTCTGACCCACATCAAAGTTGTCAACCATGATTGGGTTGACCACCAAGCATGCACTCTGTTGCAATACATTAATGTTATAGCCAATCTTTTTATAATGGCAAATTATTTTAATGAACTGCACTGAACAATTGTTCGAGCCAACAATCTTCTTCAATTTATACACCAAGTCACCATAGAATTCAGGTTCTGAAAGTCCTTGGCGCAAGAGACATTTAAGTCCTATTTGGAATTTAGATGTCAAATGATAGTATCGTCTATAAAATTTAGAAAAGGTTTTGGGAAGTTTATAACACCGATAGCCGTGTGTAAGAAATTTCTGAGTTAACATTTTATTGTGAGTGTTGAAGTCAGCAACATGGCTAGATGCCCTATCAAAACGAATGAGTTGAGAGATATAGACTCCATATGATGTAGAGTGAGGAACTTTACCATCTAAATATGGGAAGTTGACAATTTCAAAATCAAGTCGTCACGTTTATTATGAATTTTGTTAGAAATAATATCATTAGAAATTGACAAATGCAAGTCTAAAAATGCGGCTTTGGTATCAGAGATATTAGTTTTATTAAGTTGGAGCTCTGAAGGGTATATTTGCTTTACCATATCGTTATAATAAACATTAACAATGTTTAATATATCGTCCAAATATCTGGATGTAGTGTTAAAAGCATCAATAATATCAGCCTGCTTATCTTCAGAAGGAGACATCATAAAATCCCTCTCCTAACAAAACAGGAAAAGACGACCAAGGGAACACAATAAGTGCCCATGGGAATCCTAACTAAACAACTTGGTACCAAATCGAATAAAAATGTTGTCCAACAAAAAGGTCAGACAGAACACAGTGTCCGCTCTGGGTCCAAAGTGTTTGACACTGGTAGTGTTCCTGAAAGATGTTTTGAGAAAAAAATAGTCAACATACGACAAAAAAACGTGAAAAATTTCCTAGCATTCAAAGAGTTTATTTGCTCCTGTTTTATCTGGAAAGCCATTTAACCTCAGTGCTCTGAAAGATTTAACGTCATGACCCTGCTTTAACTCTTTGCATGCTGGATAATTTTGTTCACGCTTTTGCTGTGGTCGGCTAAATGCCATACTCGATGTTATGCGTCTATCTATAAGAATAAATAAGGTTTTCAGATGCTGAGTAACTTTGCATCACTTTCCCTTTCTTATTTCAACCAATCAGGATGATTCAGAACTTTTTATTTTAAAGTACCTGTTTATATATGAAAAGTCCCATTGGTTAATAACCACACTGTCCCTTCAAACTTTTTTGCATACTCTATGGATACAGAGTGAAGCAGATTGTCTTAAAATATTATTTGTTTAGTAAAAAATTAACGTGTACACACCACTTGAGTTAATGCTAATCGATAGATCTGTTGTGTATTAATCCTATCCTGTGGATAGGCTTAATACACAAATGATATATCGATTCTTAGTCCCTAATAACTTTGTAAACAAAACATGACGTCACTGTCACTCTTGGCTGGCAGGACAATATTCACTGCAGAGGTAATCCATGAATAGAACAATATAAAGCCGTTAAAAATTAACATTTTAACTAAAATTTCTTATTCTTTGTTTAATCCAGTCTTTTCATATCTATTGTTAAAATGTCATCTGCAAACTTTTGAACTTATTCTGAGAATTTTATCCTAAGCACATTCATACCTTGATAGTAATTTTGATAAACGCCTAAAATGCGACTAAACTCAATTTGTGAAAAAATAACAAAAATAATCTGAGGATTATACCCAAAACATATGCACATCTTCAGACCATGACCAATACATATGTTACGTTTCAATACAATTGGCATAAAACCGTAGTAGAATCCAAGGCGAAGATTTGGTAGCATTTAAACCACCCCCACCCCCCCCCCCCCCCCGGTGGCTTAGGCTGCTGTCCGTTCTAAGGCAGTGGTTCTTTTGTTGTTGACTTTTTGTTTATTGTTACTCCCATTGTGGGAGTCTGTAATTGTTCTATGTTTTGTTGTACGTTACTTTATGTCCATTCTAGTATTGCAATCATCTTGAGAGAGCTGGCTGCTTTGCTTAATTTGTCTTCCTGGTGTCTCGTGACGGTTGAGTGGCTCTTCCTCACGGTGCCATCGGGTTGTCTGTGGTTTGTGATTGTGGTAATTCCTGATCACACTCACTTACTTTTTTTGCGTACACACGCTACCTAGTATCTATTTACTTTGGTATACCTAGTATCTTTTCACTTTGATCAGAAAAAGACTAAGTTCAACAAAAAGAAACAAACTAATCAGAGGATTATATCGAAACCATATGCACATCTTAAGACCATGACATAAACACATGTAAAATTTCAAAGGTGTCGGCATAAAACTGTATGAGGAATTGCATACCCAGGTCACCTAGTATCTATTCACTTTGGCAGGAAAAAATGACTATGTTCATTTTGTGGAAAAAGTAACAATAAATAATCTGAGTATTATATCCAAACAGTATGCAAATCTAAAGACCATTACCTTAACACCTGTAAAATTTCAAAAGATTCGGCATAAAACTGTAGGAGGCCTTCGGAGTTGCATACACGTGATACCTAGTATCTATTCACTTTGGCTTGAAAAATGACTAAGTTCATTTTGTGAACAAATTGACAAAAATAATCTGAGGATTCTATCCAAATAATATGCACAACTTAAAACCTGTAACGTTTCAAAGGACTCAGAGTAAAACTGCAGGAAGAGCTGCAGACACAAGATACCAACTACTTGAAGGGGGGCAGAAGGAGGGAATGTCGAATTATATGTCCCCTCACTTTTCTTCGAAAAGGCGGGGGACAATGAAAGAATAACTTGCGTTAGAGCCATAGCTCAGATTTAAAGTATATTGTACCTTAACCTTTGACTCCAAGTCATAGCAGTGATCAAAAACATTTGTTGTCATCTACTCACTACAAGTAATAATTGTCCTAGGTATGAACGCCGTCTATCAAAAATGATAAGAGAGTGGTCACCTGCTGGGAAAGGGCTGACCTCTTGGCTCTCGTTTGTGGTGTCTAACTGTGAGTTTGTAACTTTCCCATTGGTATCCTGGGTCGGGTGTGGTACTTGATTGTATCGACTCCTGATCTTTGCACCCTTACTTACTTTGAAGTTACGAGCAGTAAAGATTTTAAGTATATTTGACCTTGACATTTGACTACAAGGTCATAGCAGTGATTTGACACTTTCGTTGTCATTTGCATACCATAGGCAATCAATGTACCATATATCAAAAATGAAAGATACATTTGTATTACTATCCGAAAGACAGACTTTAAGTTTATTTGACGTTGACCTTTGACTCCAAGGTCATATCGTAATCTGGCACCTTTGTTGCTATTTACAAACCATAGGCAATTATTATGCCAAGTATGAAAGCCCTCAATTAATAATTGTACGAGGAGAAAGCATTACAAGCATTAAACTGATTTTAAGTATATTTGGCATATATCTTCGACTCAATCGGAAAAGTCCAGCACAATTCGAGAATAGAATCAAGCCTCAAGTGTACGTAAGGCGCATTACACGTATAATTATGTTAAAAACTCCATTTGTTAGCCAGAACTGGCCTAAGGAAAATTAGTTCTGTAATATGTAGTTTCAGCCCTATTAAAATCTTTTTTTTCTGAATATATGAAGTTTATGTTCACTTTCATTTTATTCAGACGAAACATAAATTAATTATTCCCTACACTTCTTATTTTTTTGAAACCAGATATACTACCTCGAATTATCAACTGTTCTGATGTACATGCATGCCTTAACATCAGTATTTAGTGTCTTACATGTACATCATAACCGTCTACACTTTTTTGTATTATAATTTAAAGCATATTATATCAAAC
This sequence comes from Loripinus fragilis, assembly GCA_964019695.1. NCBI lineage: Eukaryota > Metazoa > Mollusca > Bivalvia > Lucinida > Lucinidae > Loripinus > Loripinus fragilis. The sequence goes on from OZ026524.1 coordinate 85,599,084, forward strand.
TTAATAACATATACGTGTGTGACGGCAAGCACAGACCTGGGCGCTTTCTCTTTATTCATAAGACAAAATTTCATCACAATACATTTACAGCCAGCCAGCATCCCTTCTTCCAAATGTAGTTCCTTGTTTAGACTACATCAATGCAGTTCAGGGCTCGAAACACAACATAGATTAAGTATCAACTCATCCATGAAACAAATCTCTCAATTTTACAGTCTGTCTGAAAGAAACTGATAACCAATCAAATATCATATAAAGTCAAAACTTCTTGGAACAGTTTAAACCGTTTTTATAAAAAAAAAATTTCAAAAATAATAGTAATAAAGTAGCTCGCGTTTCATGCAGTAAGACATATTTATGTATATGTGACCTTGACATTTGAATCAGAGTCATAATACTGATCTGATACCTTGGTTGTAGTTTACCCACGATTTATTCTTGTATTTTTTTTTTATTTTTTTTTATTTTTTGTATTTTTATTGTTAAAAAATAATAATAACCATAATAAAATTATTCGCTATACATGCAGATAGAGGTTTTAAATATATGTGACCTTGACATTAGACTCAAGGGCATAATGCTGATCCGAAAAATTGGTTCGTAGTTGTTCAATACATTATACTTACAGTAGATTCAAAGATACATGAGCATCGTTGTAAACAAAAAAATATAAACTAATTCAGGTAATGGGTACTTTATATAGGTAATATCATTAGCAGAATGACGTCTATCTCCCGTAAGTAATAATATACACCATAATATACCTGTTTCAATGAAAAATAGCATTCTCCTATTACCATGCATCTTTGAATCTACTTTTTTGTAGTTGTTTTCTGTTTGTTAGTTGTTGTATTTTGTGTGTGTGTGTTTTTTTTATTGTTTTTTTTTTTGTTGACTGCTTTTGTTGTTGTCGTTATTGTTGTTGTTTTTTGCGTTTTTTTTGTTGTTGTTTTTTTGTTGTTGTTTTTGTTTTTTGTTTTTTTGTTTGTTTGTTGTTTTATTTTTGTTGTTTTTTTGTTGTTTTTTTGTTTGTTTTTTTTTTTTTGGGGGGGGGGGGGGGGGTGGTGAGGAGTTTCAAATTTTCTTTGCCAGTTGATAGGTTAAATAAAACTTCCAGAGGTTTTGGACAATCATTAGGTCATGGATAATCATTATTACTCATAAAAAAGTGTTGGTTCCTTGAATCTTTATGTCAACCAGATTTTTTTTTCACTTTCTCTTTTTGCTATATAGGAGGTTCAGGTTAGATTAAACTTCGAGAGGTCAAAGGCGATAAAGTGTCCATCCATTCATTATCAAATAGCGGGCTGCAAGAAAGTTCAGCAGGCATTAGCAGCTGATGGCTCGTTAGAAAGATTTGTTGAAGGTAGCGGTGTAGTTGAGAGGATACGAGCAACATTTGCAGGACAGTTTACAATCGATAGGGTAATTCACAAACTTTTATTACTTATATCATATCATGCGCGGATCCAGAAAGTTTTGTCTGAGGGGGTCCAATTTTAAGAACGTTTTTTTTATGTTCTGTTTCTTTTAAGTTTGATGAGGAAAGGAAGGATCGATATACTACTATGAAATTGGCCATCATCGGCTCGCCTGCGAAACGCCATTTAAATGGCGTTTCGCTGGCGTGCCGATGATGGCCCAACATTGAATGCTAGAAATGTGATTTTCAAGGGGTTCCAGACCAGTATTGCTAAGAAACCCTATACATTTGTGATTTACCAGATGGTGTCCGGACCCCCAGCCCTCCCCCCTCTCTGGATCCGCGCATGTATTAACTCATTTAAGACGAATGGAATTGTCAACGCTTATCAATTAGATCAGTCCATTTCAGCTTACAGGGTTGGTGGGTGTTATTTTTATTTTTTTTAAATTTTAATAAAACATTTACTAAGCAAGCATTGGAGACCCTGATCCTTAGTCAATCTTGCTCATGAAAAAAAATGTGGTTATGTGAACTGATCGTCACGACATAGCCATAGCTTTTGACTGGGACGTTAAGCATCAAACCAAACAAACAAAAAGGACGCCATGCTTATTTGGGTAAATCATGGCCTGTCTCCAAGGCTTCTGATCAAGTCTTATCAGCTACATAGATTTTCACTGTTTGCTTTGTTAATACATTTCTTGTATTCCATTAATTAAAATATGAAAAAAACAAGACCACTGTCCAAATTTACCTGATGTCCGAAGTTACCTGAATTTAACCTACTTTTCAAAACACATTCACGTACCAAATCATTCTGCTTCCCTAAAACAACAGTACAACTAGATACCGAACTGTTTCTATGCAGCTTGCTAATCATGGTCTGTATTAGAAGAAAAGATCCAGCAGACGACATCAGCAGTTTTTTTAAGATATTTTTCCTTTTTGTTGGAATATTGACTATTTTCAGCCAGTGAATAAAAACTGGCTGCGTTCGAAAACTGCGCGCGCGCCATCGTAAATCTCAAAGGATTATACCCAGAATCATTTTCTATGACATTTGTTGGGTACAAAGTCTGTTTGTTCGTCATGTGTTTTACCCATACCGTTTCCAGGTCCCTGAAGGTGATGCTGCTATTGCCATGGCAACAAGGTCTCCAGAAAAGTATGTGCTCAAGCCACAGCGAGAAGGAGGGGGTTTGTATTATAGGACTTTTTGGTTACTGTAAAGGCGGCACCTCATGAATGCGTAATTAGGACTGGTCTACCTTAGACATAGGTAAAAGATGAAAATGAGGCGTGCTTTTATTCAAAAGTAACTGTATCATCTTGCGCCATTACCTCAGTATAGACGCAAAACACATTATTTAGTCCTTAAAACGCAAGCAAAATAACTGCATCTGAAAATGTCTATCTAACATAAGTATAGAGACAAACATTGTGGCCAACAGGAGCAGTCTGATCTGGATCCACACTGTTTGTCTATGAGGCTTCAAATATTTTAGTGGACGACAAAACATACATTTTGTGATTATGCGCTTTAAGGGTTAATAAATATGAGTTCAGTGTGTATACGGTTAGGATTTTCATGAAATGCACGCACGTTTGCGCGGCCCAAACAACTTATCAATTCCTCACCAAATTACAATAAATAGAACCTGATTGATGATATAGTCAAACCCCTCCCATGTATGAATATCAAAGTTACCGCCTTTACAGAGAGCAAAAGTTCAATTATATATTACTTAGCCCTTAAAAAGTCTGCCATAAAACTGGTAGCAGACCTTGTTTTCTTTTTCTCTTCCTCGCTAGCTGCGATTTTTGTCGTCTGCTAATTACATTTTAAATCAGTTTGGACCCAGGTCAGGCCCGAGAAAATATTCCGCTTGATCGAGATCCAAACTGTTTGACACCCTGACAGTGTTTGAAATCAAGTCATAGGACGACAACAAAATCGTGAAATATTACCCAGCATGCAAACAGTCAACTATCCAATTGGACTATGTGGCAGTGTTTTTAGTGCTGTTGTTGATTTGTTCTGTTTTGTGTTTTGTTGTTTGTTTGTTTTTTGTTTGTTTGATTTTTTCATTTATTTGCTGTTTGCTTTTGTTTCAGATGCGTTTTAGTCTGTCTTTGTCTACTTTAGTACAGTAAAACCTGTCTTAAGCGGCCACTCAAAAATAAGACCAAAATTGGTTTTCAAGACCGATTATCGTTTAATGCAGGTCAAAAATATTGCAGTGAGGTTGAAAGCAGATAACTCGGGAAAATGACAGAAACAGATACATCGTAGGCGACTTTCGGACAAAGATCTGGTTCAAAGGTTATTGACGAGCAACCAAACCAGATCTTCGCCCATAAGTCGCTAATGATGGACATGTTGTTTTCATTTTTATCAGTTACCGCACATATTAACTACATTGCTGCACGTTGCCTAATAAAAGTTGTCTATCTAACGGCATGTGCCTTTATCAGGTCATGATGACGTTGCACTTTTTGAAGGTCGCTAATGACGCTGAATCAACACAAAAATTAAAAATTACGTCATAATCGCTTGTTTGACGAGCGAAACAATGGGTAATCTGGTAAAAGTGTCTTTTGATATCAAGTTTACCAGGCTCTGCTTTGAGAACGCATGTTGAATCGCTCGGCAAGCCTTGCGATGTCAACAAGCGTTCTCAAAGCCTTGCCTGGTAAAGTTGATATCAAGACACTCACCTAGTATCCTCTGTTTACATGGCATCTTCTTCAAGCCCCATGCAAATCTGACAAATATCTAGGGAAATTTCAAAGAAATTCTTACCTGAATAGAAGGGTTTCATCTTTAATTCTCTAAAGTCATGTGATTATCCACCGTGACTCTGCTAAGACTTTGTGAGTCCGCAGGATTACCAGATCCTTTACTAGCCTGCCATGCAATAAGTCCTATGTGCCAACTTAAGGTAGTTACTTAATAGGACGTAAACAATATATTTTAGGACACAAATACATTTAAGGAAATAATATTCAAATCTTGTACAAATTCCAGAAAATAATATTTAAGGATTCAATTATATTTTTAGAAATGATATTAAATGACTAAAAATATTTTAGGTTTAGGAAATACATTTTATGAATGTTATATTTTACATGTATGAAATAATATTTTACGACTCTGTTATATTTAAGGGAAATCACACTTTAGGACTCAAATATATTCAAGGAAATGCTATTTTAGGACTAAATTATATTTTAGGAAATAATCTGTATGGAGAAGATCTAAAACAGCACCTTGTGAAAATCAAAGATTCAGAAGAAAGAAATGCCTATATATTGATGGAGAGGATATTTCCATGGCCACAGAAGAATTTTCTCTTAAAAGTTGGAAGAGATCCTGGTCTCAGAGATGTCATAAGTGAACTGGGTATATTTGGTGCTTATTTAGGGTAAGCTTTGTTTGCTATTTTTTTGTTTGTTTCATTCGATTCCTTATGTCCCATCAACAATCATTCAGTTATAAAGGGACGGATCATCCTGTGTTGAGCAGTACTAAGCTAGGATTAATGTTCATGCTCAAGGACACAACACACTGACACCGGTGAGGCTTGAATCCGCTGCCCCTCAGTCTCGAGTCAAGCACTCTACCACTGAGCTACTGCGCTTATTGTTAGGTCTTTACCTACTTGGTTTATTTTTCATGCTTTTTGTCGTCTGCGGTTTTTTTTTTTCAAAATCAACTTGTCTCATAGTGCCAAGCAGTTTGGATCAAGATCAGGCCCAACAAATTGTTGGGCCTGATCTGGGTCCAAACTGTTTTCAAAAGTTATCAGCAGACGACACTAGGGTTAGTTGTTAAAGTCTTTAAATAGCTTTCTAAAAGAGAGTGAGTATGACAAGGTAATGCAACAATCACATACTGCAGACCAAATATGGCACCATGAGAAAGAGTCACAGAACATTGACAGCCACAACTCCATGTGCGGAACCAGAGAGGGGAACAGGGGGTCCGGAGCCACCCCCTCCCCCCTGAAAAATTTATATTCTTTTTTTCCCTCTTTTTTAACCTTTAGCACTTTACAGGGTTTCTTAGCAATACTGCTCCGGATCCCCTGACAAATCACAAAGCTACCAAGCCATTTTTTGTTGTTTTTGTTGTTCGAGACCGATGGGCCGCGGGTTCGAGCCTCACCGGCGTCACTGCGTTGTGGTCCTTGAGCAAGACACATTTATCCCAACTTAGTACTGGTTCAACCCAGGAAGACCGTCCCTATATAACTGAAAGATTGTTGATGGGACGTAAAGAATTAAATCAAACACACAAACAAAACCAAGCCAATTTTAATGGTGTTTCGCTGGTGGGCCAATGATGGCCCACTTATAGTGGTATTTGGATCCTACATCCCCTCATCAACTTAAAAAACGTTGTCAAATTTGAATCCCCTCTGACAATACTTTTTGGTACTCAATTACAGCAAAGTAACCAGAACTCTCTCTCTCTCTCTCTCTCTCTCTCTCTCTCTCTCTCTTCATCAGCAAGATGATTGCTTAACAAGAAAGAAAGCAAAGAACGTGCGACACAACAAAGCAAGGACCTAAAATGAACCAAGCTGTTTCAGACGACTCTGTTGTTGGTCTGAAAATTCTGTTGTTGTTGTTTTGAAAAAAAATCTTCAGATTACAAAATCATGAAAACTTATCCAGCATTCAGAATGTTTGTTGTGCTTCCCACTGGTTGTGGGGATTCTGTGTTTGTCTTTGTTTTGTTTTGCATTACTTTCTGACCTTTCTAGTATTGCTATCATCTTAAAAAGGAAGAGAGAGCTGGTTGCTTTGATTTTATTGTCTTACGGATGTCACGTTACTGTAAATGTTCTGTGACTCTTCCTCAAGGTGCCATGGTTTGGTCTGCAGTTGTGGTATTACCAGGCCCCGAGGTTATAAAACTTTTTTCATGCTCAACTCAACTGAGTATAGCATTTCAACTGCTCATAAAACCTGAAATGCTTAAAAATAAAGACTTTTCTTGTTTTCAAACTCTCATATTTTGTATCTATGATGCTTATAAATGTTCAAATGCCATTAATTGTTGGCATTTTAACATTTATGAGCATAATGAATTTTATTCTCAGCTGAGTTGAGCATGAAAAAAGTTTTATAACCTCGGGGCCTTATAATACTCACTTACCTTTTAATGTACTTTTTCTGTTACAGGTCTAAGGAGGAGGAATATTTCAATGAAGAAGCGGGCCATCTGTTACGTACAAAGCCCTTAGAAGACAACGAGGGCGGATTCCTAACAGGCTTTGCTACTGTAGACAATCCTTTCCTCATCTGAGAGCATCATAAATGACTAGAAACTGAGGTTCTAAAACTTTTTTCATGCTCAACTACATTGAGCATGAAATTTATCCTGCTTATAATTGTTAAAATGCCAACAATTTCAACAAATTGTTGGCCATTAAATATTTATTAGCAGGATAAATGCAACATCTGAGAGTTTAAAGCAAGATAAATCTTCATTTTTAACTTTCTGACCTCTAATGAAAAAATGATATAATTTGCTCATTAAGTTGCAAAAATAAAGTTTTGTATCCCTGGAGCCTGCCTGATAAACCGTGTTGGGTCGAAAAAGTGCACATTTTATTGGTTAACTCAACTGAGCATAATTTTTAGGCTGCCAACAATTGTTGGCATTTTAGCGTTAATCAGCAAAATAAAGGCATTTTATAGCAGAATAAATGCAGCATATGAGAGTTTTAAAGCAGTATTTTTTTAATTTTCACCCTTTTAACTCATATTAGCAATCGAGATGTAATGCTCAGTTGAGTTGAGCATGTAATAAGTGCCAGTCTGATAAACCGTATATGATCTAAAGAGCGCACATTAGGCATATACTTAGGCGATAACCATTTCCTCATCTGGGTCCAAAATTACATGCCTCCTTAAAGTTAAGTACCACCTTATTTAAGTATTGATATTTCAACATGATATTTTAAATGTTTAACAGATTGCCATAAATGGGGTAATGCATATTGGCAGAGACGGCATTGTGATCTAAAAGTACATCAAAAATTGATTGTATGTGTCTATGTGTCTTGATCCACATCTGGACTAAGAGTGAGGTTGGCGCCCTTAAACCGGTTTAAGCCCTCCAATAAAATATTATTACTGACCGTTCCAAAGCGGTACTTTTTTATTGATCATTTCTGTTATTTATGTCTTGTGTTTGCCATGCTTTAGCGTGTGTTCATTGCTGCCTTGTGGTCACCTGCTTGGAAAGGGCTGACCTCTGGGCTCTTGTTTGTAATGTTTAAATGTGTTATTGTCACTTTCCCATGTGGTATTCTGGGTAAGATGTGGTACACGATTGTAGCGATTCCTGATCTTTGCTGTCTTTCTTACTTAAAGAAATTATTTTTAGTATCTAAAAAACAATACTTAGCTAAGGTAGTACTTGACCTTGAGGGGGCTTTGTACTTTTGGGTCCTGAACAGCATTGAGCATTCGAATAAATGTTTTAATCTAAGTGACACACGTTCACACTATGTGTTTTAAGGGGCGTTTACTCTATATGAACTTCCCAGTAAAAGCATAACGTTAAAATAAGGTCTATCGACGTCGATGCGGCGTCAATGACGTTGCATCGACGTAGATACGACGTTCCTTGTAGATATGACGTCATCTACGTACATGTACATACGACGTTGCTTTCATGTTATGTGTTTGCATTCGATATGTGCGCAAGTTCTCATAAGATACACTGTGCGTTTTACAGTTCGTTTACACTATATGATTTTATTATACACTTTGCACACGCTCATAATAAAGTTACGAAGTCGGTCACGTTGTGTTACTTTATTCATTTGATTGGACGAATGCATTTCTTTCATATGTCTAACAGTAAAGCTGTTTCGTAACTCTACTCTTACCTTAACTCTACTATTATAGTGTGTCAACTCTACAAATCAGATTGCATAATACGATCTCAAACTTGGGCATGCTTTTCTAAGGCACGCTGGGTGTTTTATTAGTTGTCTACAATATATGAACATATAAGCAGTCAGTTTACATCATTCGAACTCAAATGTTTGGACGTTTTTCTGAGGCACACTGTGTGTTTTATGGGTTGTTTAGTATACGATTATAGAAACTTATTAGCAGTCGGACTCAAAGTGTCCGTTTACTAAGGGACACTTTGAGTCCGACTGCTAATGAGTTTCTATTATTGTATATTAAACAAGTCACGTTTTCTAAGGGACGCTTGGTGTTTTATGGGTTGTTTAGTATACAATAGTATAAAGTTATTTGCAGTAGGATTACCTCATTCGAACTCAAAAGTGCGTTTTATTAGGCACACTGGATAGCCTACACTATATGAACCTATTACCAGTCGATTACCTCATTCGAACTCAAAAGTGCGCACGTTTTTATAAGGCCAGAATTTTTTATTGATTGATTTACATGATTTTTTTTCCAGATTCGGGGGGGGGATAAAATAAGCTTTGAAAATTCTGGTCTTTTTCAGTGTTTTTTTAATATCCCCAGAACAAACAGTAAAACTAGTAAGGTTAACCAATAGTTTGTATTAAATCGTTCAATATTTCATAATTTTCCTAAAAATCTCGATAGGACAATCTTTTTTTACAGTGTCACGCTCAAAAATATACAGACAGAACCTCAAAAATATATTCTTTTTTTTCAACGAAACAAATAGTATTAAGAGTCGGCGGATAAAATATACTGAAGGACTTTAGAAATGCACCACCTGCTGAATTGCTAATTATTGTCAACACATTATATTTTAATTATATGAAACATAAAATTGACAAGTCCCGTCATTTAGCTTGCATTCATTAAGAAAATCAGAACAATGTGGTTTATGGTTGTCATGACGTCGCGATAATTCTGAGACAACCCTAATTCAAAACAGTTCCAGTTTACCAATACCTTCGTTAATGGGTGCAAAAAAGTTTTCGAACAAATGTTTGTTCTAGCAAAAGTTAAGAAAAAGTCAAATCATGTAGTCAAAGGCCTTTGGCAACGTTCATTTCGTCTACATAACGTCATTAACATTTTGACGTAATTGGCGGTTTATAGCCTAAGGAACATGGATAATAAAAATCTTTAAATGCCACCAGATACTCATCAATCCGTTGCATAAAAGACAAACGTATCCAGGCATGCGCGAACGTCATCAGCCTGTAATTGCAGTTTGAAAAAATAAGACTGACCATATGCTGACGTTAGCAAAGAAACGCTGCGCCTGGGAGTGTAATTAAACGATTATTTCAGGAACCATTGGGGGTTTTGTGAAGACATCTGTATACTAGGTCAAAGCATTTAATTTTGAATTGAATTAAACTCACATTTGTCATATGACAATTATTGAAAAAAAATAACGACGGTGTTACCTCAGGATGAACAGCGTGAGCAAATCGAAATTATAGCAAATAATGGCCCATTTTGTAAGGGGATAGAAAATGATAAAGGAAACATCCTTGAACCAGAATTATGGAAAAAAAAACATTGAATATATAATGGTATGTTTCTAAAGTCCCTCAGTATAAAAATGGTTCTGATTTTTTTTCTACTTTCAGGAAAATTACAGAAGGAGGGTTTGTAATCATCTGATAAAAATATTCTGGCCTAAGGCACACTGGGTAATTAAATGAGTTTTTGTCTGATCAGCTGTCAATTACCACATTCTAACTCAAAAGTGCACACGTTCTTATTAGGCAAACTGGATAGTCTACACTATATGAACCTATTACCAGTCGACAACGTCATTCGAACGGAAACGTGGGCACGTTTTTATAAGGCATAGGCTTGGCTGATTAGCAGTCGATAACCACATTCGATCTAATAAAGTGCGCACTTTTTTATAAGACATGCTGCGTACTTTCAACCATAACTGCCTAGGCAAATTCCGTGGACTTCTGTGGAATCAGACCTCGAATGTACATTGAGACTAGACGCTGACGTAACACAACGTGACGCTGACGCCACAGAAACCATGCCTGCACGATAACAATTGTGATTGCATCAAAACAAACGGTTATTAATGACATTAATGTTTTTTTTCAATAAATAGCAATATTTTATTGAAAAATACATTAACTTCATTTATTCTGCTGACTAAATTTCTCTGGTATTCAGATCATGGATTTTAATAGAGCTGAACTCACATGCTACATAACTAATTTTAATTACGCCAGTTCTGGCTAACAAAATGGAGCGGTTTCGTACATAGTACTATGAGTATTGCGCCTTACATACATCCGAGGCTTCATCTATTCTCGAATTGTGGTGGACTTTCCCAATTGTACGTACTTTATGGGTTATCTACTAGGCCTTGAGCTGGTTATAGACCCCCCTCCCCCCCAGGGGGAATTTTGTACACTATGATTTTCTGAAACTACATTATATAAGACACAAAATAAAAGATGTTAGCCCTCTGAGAGTGGCAGCGTTAACGAGTTACAGCACGTTATATATGTTACCCTCCAAATTAGCATTAAACATCCCTGATAATGTCTTAACCATGACATGTTCGTACATATTTGCATGCTAACACAGGTTTATGAATTTCTTATAACACAATTACATATTTTTAGTATTTATTTTATAAATGTCTTGAGTAATTACCGTTGTATACGTTACTTAGTGTTTTCCTGCGTTATTTCCGAGTATCAGTATGGTATTTATTGACTATACGTGCAAATAAATCTGTCACAGAATATAGTAAATCTATAAGACTGCTACTAAAATGATTTAAACTTCTTTATTATGGTCGCTTACACTTTTTTCAAGTCCATGTTATGTATGTTACCTTCAAAATAGCATTAAACATTTAAGTTAATGTCTCTAACAAGCCCTGTTTATACTTATTTGCATGCTTGCACAGGTTTATGTACTTCTTTTAGCAAGGTTTACCTATTTTAAGTGTTCATTTAATAAATGCCTTGAGCTTTAACTGTTATGTGTGTTACCAAATGATACATAAGTTATTCTGAGTATCTGTATAGAAGCTTTTGACTATACATGTATAAAGTCTGTCAGAGATTTTAGAAAATTTAGGCTGAAATAACTTGAAATTCCTTCTTAATTTATGGTGACCTAAACTAATAATATAATGTGATCTATCAACCTTCTCTGTTTGCTCACATTAACAGTATAGATACCATGCATTCAAATCGGAAGTTCTGAAAGACAGTCACTTTGAAACAGCTCAGTTCTGGGCATGGTAAATGGATATGATTCAGATGGTGTTGACACTGATTAGGGCTACTAGGAAAACATCTTTGAATTGCATGTCATCTCGTTCCCAATGTTCATTGCAAACGATCACAACAACTACGCACAATATGTACCTGTGTAACTGATTACACTCATAAATTTTATACACATTGCAGATGCAAAGAACTTCTCGAACAAAATGGGTTTAGTGTGTCACAACCATTGGTTCTTTGCTTGAGAAATGCGTTTGACATAACTATCAGGCTAACAATAAAGAGGTATTATAGGCTTCAGCAACTAGGTCTACGCTTCGTACTACAGATGGAATGGTGTATTACTCATCACATCAGAGCTCAATATATTGAAACAACTCTTCAATGCACTGAAATGAAATATTCAATCTGCTTAGATGCAAAGTAGAATGAGTACTAGAGGCAGTTTCAGGCTTCACCAATCCTTTTAGTTCTAGTTTTGAAGGCAATGAACTGTACTTTTTGTCTTTTGGTGTGCCTGCTAAGCCTGGCATAGCTAAGGATCTTATTGAGGCTGGTGACATTGGCAGGAAGGCTGTTGCAGACTTCATTGACTAACTTTTAGTAAAAAAATCTGTCTTTCACATCCCCCATAAAATGCTACAAGCTAATAAAGTTTTGAGGCTTGCGAGGTCAAGCAAGAAGAAATTGCCCAATTTACAAAACGTAAACAGCCAGATGAGAGCTTAAAGGAGCATCTTTGGTAAGCATGACCTTTCTATTGGACATAAAGTTGACCTTGAGTTGACACTGCCGTTCCTTCTGGGACCTGTACCATGGTCACTGTCAACTCCTGATAAAATTTCCACCAAAACTGACAAGTCAAACTTCCGCATGGCTTGCAATCACACATTGAACCAACATTAGATTGGCCATGTAGTGCTGCACATAACATCGATGTTAATGCCGTATTTACAGAGCATAATAGCTTTTCCTGTCACCTTCATTGATCTGATGGTACCAGGCACTAAAGGCAGGGCATGTTGGTTTTGTCACTGATTCATAAATACAATGTATAAGCAGCAGTCTATACAGTCTTACAAACATTCTCGCAGAGGATAACCTGGGTGTTTTGTTCAACAATGGTGTATGCAACAAAAAGTGCATCTTCTGAATGTCAACAGCATTGGCCAGAATATGGGGGAAGAGATCTACAGTAATACAATGTTTAACAGATTGTGACACTACCAATGTGCTAATGTGTAAGTACTACGGAAAGGTTATTCCTATCAAATTGATAGAGAACCCCTCCCCCACTAGTTCATCAACATTCTAAGAAGGGTAGGAAAACAAATAAATAATTGCTCTAGGCACTCATCAGTGATATGAAGCCCTTACATGTGCTATTTATGTAATTGTAAATAAGCTGCAGTGCGACATGTTTCTGAAAAAGTACCAAAGCCATACACATATACTGACTATTTCAAATGGCATGAACATGAGCTTACCTCCACCCTGCTTTTCTGTCCTTAAGATGTACATACAAAGATTGAACTATCGAGTCTTTCCCATGAAAACAAGTGAGGCTTTCCAGATATGGACAAAATGTGTGGAAAATAAATGGGAAGGAAATCAAGTATCTCTGGGTGAAAGAGAACTTGATTGTACCCTAACAAAAGAGCCACAGAATTATATTTCACATTTTGTGTGATATGGGGTTACCCTGTTCAAAAGTCAACAACTCGAACCTTATAAAAGATAGAAACATATATTTGCAGTTTCCAAAAGGTACATAAACATTCTTTAATACAAAATGAGTTAGTAAGCACATTCACATTAAAAAATATCAAACAATATTAGTTTCATAAATCATTTATATAGGAATTATGAAAAAAAGTAATATCGTAACACTTTGGGTGCATATTTGTATCCAAAGGTCCTTATTGTGATGCAAAACTAGCTTACCGGTACTTGGATGATATAGCCAATTTGGAAATCTTACCGTATGGTTTGCACTTTTCAGAAGTCATGTCATTTACTAAAATTATCAAAGATGTTGATGGGTAATATATATATAATTGGCTTCTACAGGGTAATGGTGCCATTACCTGAGTGCTAGCATAATTCAAAATCCTTGCAAGATAAATCTGATAGAGGAGTAATAAGCTGTATAGGAAAATTCTTTAAAACCCTTGGACAATATATGAAGATTTGCTCTAGAACTTCTACCTGATGGGGTTTCTTTGATCTTTTAAGTTGTTACTCGCACATTGCACTGAATGTTACACACTTTCCATGAGTATTATGTCAACTATATTTGATGTCTCTATAAAAGAAAAGAGTGTTTATGGTAGTTTATGTTTTGAGTTATTCCTCAGCAAATGAGCCAGAGTTAAAAGAAGTACATGGACCTGTGCCAGCATGCAAGTGGGTACAAGCAGGTCGTGTTAGAGACCATATCTTGAATGTTTAATGGTATTCAGAGAGTAACGTATGTAACCTGGGCTGTAAAATAGTGTAAAACACCATAATAAGGAACTTAAATTCATTTGAATTGCAGCCTTATAGATTTACTAAAATCACTGACGGATGTAATACATGTATAGTCAATAACTGCCATACTGATACTTGGAAATAACACATGAAACACTAAGTAACATATACAACGGCAAAAATTCAAGACATTTATAAAATAAATGCTAAAATTAGGTTACTGTGCTATAAGAAGTTCTTAAACCTGTGCCAGACTTCAAAAAAAAGTGTGAATATGTCATGTTGGAGACATTATCAGAATTTAATGTTATTTTGCGGGTAACGTACGTAACATGATGTTACCCGCTAACGCTGCCACTCTCAGAGGGCTAACATATTTCATTTTGTGGCTTATATAATGTAGTATCTGGAAATTATAGTGTACGATATTCCCCCTGGGGGAAGTGGGGTTCATAGCCAACGTGAGGTCTGGAAATTACCTTTTACATTTTTCTGTGATATGGGGGTACCTTGTTCATCATCTAATAACTCAAAAAGTATATAAGATAGAAACGTAATGTTTGCAGTTTTGAAAAGGTGAATAAAAGATCTTAAATGTTATGCCAAATTAATGAACATAAACTGGTTTCATTAAAATTTAAGACAAACTATATTAGATGCATTTATCATTTAAAAGGGGGTTCAGTGAAAAAATGTAACATACACTACATCGGGGGTGACTATATTTGTTTTCAAATGTCATTATATGTGGCTCAGTAAAAGCTCATTTAGAAAATATAACCAATTTGGAAATCTTACCTTATCTTTTGCACTTTTCTGACGTCTTAAAAAGAATTTAAATTATAAAATATTTTGTAGGGTAACGTATGTAACAGGCTGTTACAGCTTAACGCTGCCATTGTCAGAGGGCTAACATGTTGCAAAATCCTCGCAAGACATTGGGCTTCAAGAAAAATATGGTCTACGAAATTCCCCCTGGGGGGGAGGTAAACCATATCCAGCCAGTTCGTACTCAAAAGTGCGCATGTTTTTATAAGACACGCTCGCTGTTATAGAGTTTGTTACCACAATATGAATATAAGGTAGAGAAGTAGACATTGAAAAAACAAAAGTATGGCATGGTTTTAAGGTCACTGCCCACACCTGGGAGATTTTTTTTCCAAAAAATAGAATTTTTTCATTTTTTGATATTCTGTAGTACATCATATTATAAGAAAAATAACGCATTTTAAAGAAAATTTACCGTCCAGTTCAAAAGTTACAGCTCTTCATTATATGGCCTATGTTGGCTTTTTTACGCAGCTTTTTGGAAACTCATTAAGACAAGTAAAATATTCTGTAACTCAATTTTGTATCTGAAAATCGTAATTTCAAACAAGCATGCGAAGCCATTAATAATTTAGAACTTTTTTTCAAACCATTCTTTTGCATCTATACAATTTTTTTTCTTCATATCACGCTTTCAAACCAGCATTCACCGACATTTGTGCATTCGTTTTCAGCAATTACTGACTGATAATTCAATATTTAAACATACTTTAAAAAAATAAATTTTTCTCAATTTTTTTTAGGAAAGTGATCATTATATAAGATGCATTATGACAGAATTTAAAAAAAAAATCACCGTCTAATTAGTGAGATATTACAAAATAAGTATCCCTACCCCCTAAACTACAAAATAATGAACTAAGCAGGCTTTTCTTATTTCTAAGCGTGTTAATACCTTACAAACCAAACACTATTGATTGAAATACCTCACTGTGAACTGCCAAATGAAACTATATGTATTCCAAATACATGGAACATTTATATGCATATATGAGAAGACTTTTCAATACCAAAAACGATACCAAAATACCCCACCACGGTAAAAAGAATCCTATCTTCATTTTGTCTGAACACCTAGTCGATATATATTTTGACCAAATTTGCATAGATACATCATTAGGATAGAGATGTAATGTTTTGGGGACATTTACCGTTTTTCAAGGTCACAGGGTAACTCTGCATGTCTAAATGAGGTGAAAAATGTGCTGTTTTAATATACATCGCTTCAATTGATCGATGCATATACTACATGTACTCATCCAAAAATTTGAAATGCTTTTAAATCATTGTTGCGGTCTCGGGCGCCATACTAATGTTCGATCGCGACGCAAGGCCAGACCTTAACACTTGACCAGAGGAGGTTTATTTCTATTAGATCTATATATCCCTTGACGGACATCTTTCGGTTGAAACATGTCAAATGTAGAGTAAACTTGGAGATTAGCAAATATTTTAGCTTAATATTGTAAATATTTTATTGCTCATTTTTTTTATACTTGCTGTGGGTGCTCAAAAGAACCGTATCACTGAGTACCTATAACTTACCTATGCTTTGGTTGGACCCGCATTTTTATGAAAAAGGTTCTTTTTATGCCCACGCTCCTCCCGCTACTAAAGGGGGTATTCATTGGCGCGGAGGGGGAGCGGGTATTATTTTTGGTACGGATCCCGTAGGCGTTGGTCATGGGCGGAATTGGCCACGAGTAGTCTAGAGGGGCTAGACATTTTCTATGTGCATATCACATGAAACAGGTTTGTGGATTGGGCCCGCATTTACATGAATATAAATGCATATATGAGCATCGATGCGACAAAACCTGTCTTCAGGGTTTCCGATAAGATCATACCAAAACCATCCTTCTCAGCCACAGAGACTAGATAGAATATTGAAGTCTCGCCTGGAGCAAGTTTAAATGCGATACTATTCAATTTGTAAATAGCAAAGGCGCTGATCAGACTGCGCGGATGCGCAAGCTGGTCTGTGCCTTTGTTGTTTGCAGACTGCAGACCCTGATGGCAGAATTCCTCGCGTACCTTTAGTAAATTTAGAGTAGGCCTAACTATAATTACTCACGACTATACTTGAGTCAGCCTTAGCCCAAGATAGCCCTTGTAGCTAAATATTGGAATGCATTAATTTGACATAAGGCAATTGTTTAGGACGCAAACTAAAGCGAGGGACTCTCAACGTCAACGTCAAGTTCAATACTTGTCGTTTACGCATAATGACGTCATAAGAGCAAGTGACGTCATTAGCGCACGTCAGGTTCAAAGTAGACGCTAGATAACGTGACGAGATAGTCTGTCTTGGTGAAATTTTAATGCAGGTAAAATAAAACCAGAAAGTCATGTATATATCTATATACAAGTAGTTATATCATTATTGTTGTTGTGGACTGTCAAAAAACCGCGAACAGTCGACTGACATTTCCCTGGTATAATGCGTGTTCCATTACACTGACTGATTTTTTTCTTCTCACAGAGCTGAGCGTCCATCGTTTAGTATCCGTAAAGAATGCCAACTTTTGTTGTTCATTATACTTAAAATTGTGTTTGCATTTTTAATGTGATATCAATCACTTTCAGATTACCAACGTGCAGTGTAACGGGCATTACTGTCTATAGAAAACATATCATAGTTGCGTAAAATCACACTTTGTCATAATCAAACGCTACCCAGTATTACCTCCCTTGATGATTTAGAGTTACGGTTATTGCTATGGGCAGTGACCTTAAGTACACGTTATAACAAAAATAAGAAGCCTGATTGTTCATGTGCGCAATGGCCTAGAAGATAAACATCTGAGGATTTTATATGCGTAATATAGGCCTTTTACTTCCTAGAGTTACCCTCAAATGGCTTGATGAAAAATCAGATCTTCACATTTTCCGTGACTTTTACTGGAACAAACTTAATTTTCAACTACTCTCACAAAATAGAGGTTTTGTAATGCAGACAGTAACATCGAAATACACATTGTCTTACAGGACAGTTCATGGTACAAATTATTCTCTCAGTGCCAAAAGCCAGAAAAAAAAAAGATTTTATTTGGCATTTGCGTCGCCATCTTTGAAAAAGGGCGGTTTTCTAAAATCAATATTCGTTAGACTTAAATAAGTATGTTTCTCACATGACGTCGCGTCTGGGCTTGAACTAATGCATGTGCAAGAAAATCGATAAAGCACTAGTGGTTTCAAGATTTTCGGGCGGCGTTATGGCGTCCATAACAACGTTGTGTTCATAATGACAAAATTACGTTAGAAATGAGATTCCAAATTAATCTTAATGTCATATGATAAAAATAATCTAACATTCGTGCTCCTGTATAATTGAATTTAGTAAACTCGTCGAGAATATATGAGAGAGGACCGGGGCTATTCCGGGGTAACGTCGGTAAGGCGAGAACACAACATATTTTTTATGAAATGTTTCCAGGTGCATCACGGTATACCGGCTGTCCTGCAACGGGATGTACCGTAGCTACATTGGCACATTGAGAATTGGGCTTAAGATACATTTTCATTTATATTCTTAGTTTGCATAATTTTGCATATAGATGGCAAACAATCGGAGTGTAGCGTTTTCACTTTTGTTCAGTATACTTTTAAATTAACATTCACTTTAAACAGCCGAAAATATGATAATTTAATAAGGTATTGTATATTGCTGTTCAACCCTATAAGTTCTGTGAAATTACACCCATTAACTTTGTTACAGTGGGTTTTTTTTAAAGTTATGTTTTGTTATGTTTACCAAAACAAAATCTGGAAATTAACCTATCTACCGGTTTCCAGTACACAAAGGGTAAAAAGCATTTCAACAAAATGGTGTTTTTGTTGTTGCAATTTCTTTGTTTTTAAAAATATGACATGTCCTTACGGTTTTGTAATAAACAAGTTAATATGACCGGGAAATGTTTGAAATCAAACAATGAAGTGAGTCACCTTGAATCAACACGACTTTAACTCTTACCTTGCTAGCGATGGCTTCTTCTCGTTTGCTGATTGATAACCATTGCAAACCGTGAGTTTAGACCCAGATCAGAATCGACAACGTCGGTCCTGATCTGGATCCATACTGATTGACACTCTGATAGAGATCCTGAAAGATTTTTTTAAGTTGATTTTGAAAAAAAAATTAGCTGACGACAACATGCTACTCTTAAACTATGGTGGTTGGCTCTATTAATTTTTCAGCGCAGTTTATTAAAATAATTTCCCATTATAAAAAGTTTGCCTATAACATTAATGTATTGCAACAGACTGCATGCTTGGTGGTCAACCCAATCACGGTTGGCAACTTTGCTTTCCTCTTTAATTGCACGCCAGTGGGTCGGACTTCAGACTCTTTGGCGGTTCCTACTTAAAGACTTATCTATTGATGAGGTGGTAGGGGCCTGATGCTTAGGCTGTTTGTAAGCCCCACCGGGGTTTACCTGTTGGATTTCTTTCGCTCCGGTATTCAGTTTTACTTACTGTTGAGTCCTTATCGTTGCTTTATCTCCTTTTTATATCTCGATATATATGTTCTAGGAGATGATGCATTGTGAGTTATGGGTCTTTCATGGAAACCAAACATCTATGTGTCTTGATCCACATCTGAACTAACGGTGAGGTTGGCGCACCGTGAAGCCGGTTTAGCTCTCCAGTAAAATACTTTACTGACCGTTCCAAGGTGGTGCTTCTTTTGTGGATCATAATAATTGTTAAAATGTTATTTCTGTCTTGTGTTTGCTATGCCTTCATGCGCGTCTGTTTATTGATACCTTGTGGTCACCCTTGGGAAAGGGCTGACCTCTTGGCTCTCGTTTGTGATGTCTAATTGTGAAGCTGCCACTTTCCCATTGGTATCCTGGGTCAGGTGTGGTGCTTGATTGTATCGATTCCTGATCTTTGCTCTCTTTCTTACTTTCACAACAGATTGAATTTAAGTAATTTTTCAAGAGGATCTCATAATGAACATTCCTGTTCAATTCAAATTTGACTGTGTGGTTAAGGAGGGTGCATTTTAAATGTTGACCATTTTCGTTTGGTTACTATGGTAACCCAAGTTCTCAATGGATTTGATTTCTTTTAGCATTTTTCAAGAGGACCTCATAAGGAACATTCCTATTACGTATGATTAAATTGAATTGGCGGTTTAGGAAGAGAAGCTATATAAAGAAATAGTTGACAATTTAATTAGGTTGACATGGTAACAATAGTTCCCAATGGAGTGGATTTCTAAAATTAATTTCAAAATCTGACCTTATATTGAACATTGCTTTGAAGTTTTATCAAGTGTAACTCAGTGATTTAGGAGGTTATGCATTTCAAATAATTATCATTTTGTTGCCAAGGTAACCAGGGTTGGCAGGACAGCAGACACAGCTAATTCACAAAAGTTCAATTGAGCGTTTTGTGCTCAGGTAAGCTAACAATACAGGGGTTCACATATGCCGCAGTCATTTTTTTCGAAGCATCACGCTTCGCGCTCATCCGCCAGAAGTGACACTGGTGTTGTAATTGAAAGCGAAGCACACACACCCAAGCAGGCCTCTTGTTTGCTCCAATTGGTGTCCGTGTTCACGCTGGGTATTCCGCTTTTCCGTTTTACACTCCTACACAACCGTTAATACGATTTTATATTAAATACAAAACTGTTTAGTTTCCTAAATATATACGGAGGGATATAGTGAATCAACTGAGCCGATAGATGCTGTAAATATTTTGCCACTAGCGAGATTCGAACGCACGACCTCGGCAACACCGCCTAGCACTACACCACACACCGACGCTACCAACTGCGCCACTGAGACATCCCCAAAAAAGGATGTTCAGGAAGCGATGATATTGACGACGATTGATGCAGCACACGTCGTATATTGGTTCTTTTTCAATGGATGCCATCTATTTCGTTCGCAAGTGAAAGTCTGATGGATCCAAGGATACAAGTGAAATTATATATATATATATATATATATATATATATATATATATATATATATATATATATATATATATATATATATATATATATATATATATATATATATATATATATATATATATATATATTATTTTTTGATAATTATAATAAAATGTATATATAAGCAATAAATTCAATTTTTGGTCTGTTCATGGAATCATGAATACTTCGGGTCTCTTGCAAAGTTATCGTGATGCCCTTTGGGTGGGCAAGAGACCTGAAGTATTCATGATTTCATGAAAATTGAATTCTTTTCTTAAATGTTTTTTTCTAGCGCTGCATGCTCTTGTTGTTTTCTAGTGCTGCATGCACTTGAGCTGATGGTGATTAACATATTGTGCAATCCGTTTCTGCCTCGATCACATGCTCTTGTATTTTATTGTATTTTGTGTTCATTTGGTATATGTAAATCTCCACTACGACTGTACCAATATCTTCATAAATGTCTGAAGACAATTGGGCAGTAATAAAGTGCCCGCAAATATTTGATGTGTTTAGTGAAGCTTGATTAGGGGTTTTAGGGATACAGGATATTTGCCATTTAACTTCCAGGGATAAAGGATACTATCCATTTTACTTTCAGGGATATGGGATACTTGGTTCAATATTTTCGTTACTTCCAGGGATATTGAAAATTTAGGAAAATTAATTATGGGGATATTTGCCGATTTATAAGGGATATTTGCCTGTTTACTTCAAGGAATATGGGATATTTGGTACCCCCCTATACAAGTAGTTAGACGTCTTGGACACGTGGTCTGAAACCGGGCCTTTATGATGGTAGTGTCCCATGGCATATGGTGTATGTGCTGCTTGTACAAACACAATGTTCAACATCACATTTATCATGCCGTACTAAAAGACGCTAGGAAAGAGATTTTGGTACTTCACATTCGTGAACAGCGAAGGCTCAAACAAGCCTGCATTTTTTAGACAAAAACGTCGGGGCTGGTCTCGATCCAAACTGTTTGGCACTTAAACACCGTTATTGTTGAAAGATTGATTTAGAAACAGTTAATCTGAAAACACCTCGAGATGACAAAATGTCTTGAAAACACACACCTTTTTATTACCACGAAGGCGAACACTAAGGGCTAAGATCAGCCGCACCAGAGCTTTCGTGACTCGGTGTAAAGTATGAACGTAGCTGTAGAATCAGATTAAAACATAGATCATGCAGTCCCACTGCATAGTTGAGCGCTGGGAGCAAAGATCACAATAGTGCGGCTTTCGTGGTGTGGTTTATAGTACACTTATATCATATTCAGAAAAAAAGAATAGCAACCTATCATCTACTTTTTGTAGAGAGAGCGGTCGAGGCCATCCTCCATTAACCTTAAAAATAAGCCATGTTATGTCAAGAGAGAGAGAGAGAGAGAGAGAGAGGTTGCTATTACACGGGTGGGCATCAGCGGAACTACCGCGAAATCGCGTAAACATGGTAAACGTAAATTTGTTCCTTCGTCACATCCGGGACCTTTCGCGTTAGTTGCATCGTCATGGAGAAGCCAAACAAAGTTAGGCACTCTCGCTTGTTTTGATTTTTTTGTGAAAGAATGAGATAACTATGTAAAAATCCGGCAGTGCTATTCCCTGTAAACATGAATTACCTTGCTTAACAGGCCAAATGCGATGTTGAAAAAAAAGCTTTGCTTTGAGATGAGAACCGTAGCCAAATCGAACCCAGAACGGGATTTCTTCAGTTTTAAGTCAAAATGAAGAAAGTATGCAGATGTTTTGCCAGTTTTAGCACAGAACAAAAGCATTTTACACATAGTACATGAAAGCATTAATTCGTCCTTCGAAAAAAAAAACGAACCGATCATGTTCTATGAAGGAATAAATGCCAAAGTTTTCATGCGCAGTATCGCCTTCGCCATCGTGGTAGTTGTAATGTCACGCTTTAGTTCCTTCGAGTATACCATATCAGTACATGCAGCGCATGCAGGCGCGGAGAGAAATGTGTGTAAGCAGACAAACAGAATCATTAACACCTTTGGACCATTAGTTAACTAGGATTACAACTGTTTGTGGTCAGTACTTGCTGTGTGAATATACTGTCTGGTCAATTATTCAATTAAGCTGAAGGAGGTGCAGATATGAGTCAGTTCTAAGACCTTATGCAGAGGAGTGTAATATTGTAGTATCTACTGAAACACCCCCAAACTTTCACCAATCCATCTCAAACGCTGCTCCTCGTGTACAAACTAGCACACTTACCCCTGCCCCACCCCGAGTCCTCACCTCCAAGACCCCACAACCTTTAGATCAGCCTTTTGCGCAGATGCGCTACAGATGTTAGTATCAGGTCTCGTCCACGGGCCCAAATATACTTAAAGCTGCATAGTCTGTAACGTTTGATCTTTTAATTTTAGAACAAATGTTTCTTTTTTTCAAGAACACAGTAAAAAAACTAAAATTCAGGTATACATTTTACCAATTTCGTAAATGTAAACAAACTATCAGTATCAAAACAACAGCATTTATGTTAAAATTAGCTGTCCATAATTATTGGAGGGGCGCAAATAATTACCAATACGAGAAAAACACACCTTTTTTTTTTTAAGATAATTCACTTTTTCTTGCAGTTTTCAGCTATAGTGAACATATTTATTGTGAAAGCGTAACTTAATTCAACTTTTAGAAATGAATTAAAAAGAAAATAAAAATTTGCGAAAAATGTTCATAGTTGCAGACTTAGTCTCTTTAAAGTGTATATCATTTATCTACATGTATATATGTGTCTGTACATAAAAGTTCTGGTGAAACTTTAAAAATGCGTAAGCTAATCTGAGTCGTGGCAGATGTGATAAGTGAAAAAATCTCATGTACTGACACATATATACATGTTGATAAATGATATACACTTCAAGTATATTTGGGCCAGTGGAAAAGACCTTATACCTACATCTATAGCGCATTTGCGTAAAAATGCTTAGGGGTAAGTGTGCTAGTTTGTACACGGGGAGCAGCGTTTGAGATGGATTGGTGGTGGTTTGGGGTGTTTCAGTAGATGCTACAATATTACACACATTTCTCTCCCTCCTGCATGCACTGCATGTACTGACATGGTATACTCGAAGGAACTAGAGCGTGACGTTACAACTACTGCGATGGCGAAGGCGATACTGCGCCTGAAAACTTTGGCATTTATTCCTTCATAGAACATGATCGGCTCGATTTATTTACGTACATGTACGAAGGACATATAAGGACTGTTATGTACACGCCATGTGTATGAGCTAAAATTGGCAAAACATCTGCATACTTTCTGATACAAACTGATGAAATCCCGTTCTAGGTTTGATTTGGTTACGGTTCTCATCTCAAAGCAAAGCTTTTTTCAACATCCCGTTTGGCCTGTTTACCAAGGTAAATCATAACTACATGGAATAGCATTGCCGGATTTTACATAGTTATTTTCTTGAAAGAAATCATTCTTTCACAAAAAATCAAAACAAGCGAGAGTACCTACCTTTGTTTGGCTTTTCCGTGACGATGCAACTAACGCGAAAAGTCCCGGATGTGACGAAGGAACAAATTTACGTTACGCGATTTCGCGGTAGTTCCGCTGATGCCCACCCGTGTAATACAAAAATCAAGTATCAACTCAAGAAAAGGTAATTTTTACATGCTGGGTAAATTTGCATGGCTTTTCAAGTGAAGCCTGCTGATTTTCTTTTAATATTACCCTTTTTCAAAAAAAAAGGATTACCTTCAGTGTCAAACAGTTCGGATCCAGATCAGGTCTGGTGCGATTGTTGGGCCCGATCTTGGTCCAAACTGTTTGCGAGAAACGTCAAGCCTGATCTGGATCCAAAATGTTTTTGTTGACACTAGCAGATAAAGAGTTAAACGGTTTCTTCATTTTCCGGCATTCTATTTCTTTTAAGCCTTTGTGCACTAAATGGATTCTTCCTTCTGATTAGATGAAAAAAATTTGGGATGGTCCATTATAAGAAATAAGATTGTATTTCTTTCTCTGAGGATCCTTTATGTCATGGCAAATCGTGTAGACCCTGCTGAAATGCGACATTTCATCTAGGTCTTCACTGTTTGTCAGAATACGCATTTATGCGTCACAGTATATTGGTCAATCAATTATTTTTCGGAAAAAAAATATTTGTCTGCTCATATGATAACGTGCTTAATATATATCCCCAAAATTCGGAACTTTTAACTATTTTCATTATGTGTATGAGAGGAGCGAAGTCTCTATTGAGACTGTACATATACGGAGGTCCAAACCTTCGCTACTTGCTTTGCGATAAAGATTATAAATTCATGAGCTGAGTCACATGGCCGTTCTGATTTTATCACAACCAATCATAAAATGCATTTTTCAAAATAATAGTAACGACAGGTCGTAGATAAACAAAGAATGGTCCTAAGTAGTCTTGACAAGTCTTACATCTCGGAGATTGATGACGTATGACCGAGGCATAAGTTTGCCAAAAATTTTAATGTCTGTTCAAACTGATTGGCTGTGAAACACATGAAGAGGCGGAGTAAACTAAAAATTCAAGTTACATGGCAAAAATTATGGGTTAAAGGCTGACTTCTTGGCTGTCGTATGTGTTGTGTTTTGTCACTTTCCCAAATGTGTCCTGGTCCACATCAGAATCCAGGGTGAGGTTGGCGCCATGAAACTGGTTTAAGCCCTCCAGTAACTGAATATTTTTACTGACCGTTCCAAGGCGGTACTTCTTTTAAGGATCATTTGTGTTAATTAGGTCTTGTGCTTTTCATGTTTTCCCGTCTGTTCATTGCTGCATTGATACAATCAAGTACCACACCTGACCCAGGATGCCAACGGGAAAGTGACAAACTCACAGATAGACACAACAAAAGAAATCCAATTCACCATATCTACATTAATTTCTGGTTCCCGCTTTACAGGTGGTCAGTAATGAAAAAACAGGTAACCAGTACCCCCCCCCCCCCCAATACCTGGAAATGGGGGGTTCTGGTTACCTGTATTTACATTACTGACCACCTGTAGACAGGGAACCAGCAATTAATGTAGATATGGTGAATAGGTCAGCCCTTTCCCAGCAGATGACCACAAGGCACAAATAAACAGACGCGCACGATAGCATAACAAACACAAGACAGAAATAACAAAAGATCCACTAAAGAAGTACCGCCTTGGAACGGTCAGTAAAATATTTTACCGGAGGGCTTTAGCCGGTTTCACGGCGCCAACCTCGTCCTTAATTCAGATGTTGATCAAGACACATAGATATTTGGGTTGCATGAAAGACCCCTAACTTATCAATGCATCATCTCCTAGAACATATAAATCAAGATATAAAAAGGAGATAAAGCAACGATAAGGACTCAACAGTAAATAAAACTGAATACCGAAGCAAAAGAAATCCAGCAGGTAAATCCCGGTGGGCCCTTCAATTTATATACCAAGTCACCATAGAATTCAGGTTCCGAAAGTCCTTGGAGGAAGAGATCTAAGTCCAACTTGGAATTTAGATATCAAATCATAGTATCGTCTATAAAATTTAAAAAAGGTATTGCGAAGTTTATTATACCTATAGCCTTGTTTAAGGAGTGCTGATTTAACAATTTATTGCGAGTGTTGAAGTCAGTCACATAGCTAGATGTTCTAGTAAAACGAATGAGTTGAGAGATATAGACTCCATAGGATGTAGAGCGAGGAACATCACCATCTAAAAATGGGAAATTGACAATCTCAAAATCAAAGTCGTCACGTTTATCATAAATTTTGGTAGAAACAATATCATTAGAAATTGACAAATGTTAGTCTAAAAATGCGGCTTCGTTATCAGAGGTATAGGCTTTATTAAGTTGGAGCTCAGAAGGGTATATTTGACTTGAAGCCGAATTATAGAGAATATTACAGAATCGTTAATTATGCCTCCAACTTTGGAAAAGTTGAAGGGGCATATTGCTTTCGGCTTGTCCGTGCGTCCGTCCGTCCGTGCGTCCGTTCAAAATTTATTAAGATACAGTTTTGAAATTTCATATAGGGATTCCTCATCAAAAATAATTGACAAGTATTTTTTTAAGTCTGGTTTATCTCCCTTTGTGGAGTTATGCCCCTTGTAAAGGGTCATAATGATAGTCTGTAATCAAGATATAAAGAAAGCTATAGCATCCATGAGCTTCAAACTTGGTCAGGTAATAGAGGATGATGAGTAGACAACCTGGTGAACATTTTTAAAAAAAGTTATTATTTTTTTAGTTATTGCCCTTTGCAAATTTTGGCATTGAAAACGTGTAATCAAGATATCTCAAAAACTGTTAGATCAAGTAGCTTCGAACTTGGTCTGCTAATAGAGGATAATGAGAAGATAACCTGGTCAAATTTTTTTTTAAAAAAAGTTATTTTTTCTAGTTATTGCCCTTTGCAAATTTTGGCATTGAAAACTTTTAATCAAGATATCTCGAAAATAATTAAAGCTAGCAGCTTCAAACATGGTCAGTTGACAGACGATGATGAGTAGATTACCTGATGAAAATTTAAAAAAAGTTATTTTATATTTTTGAGTAATTGCCCTTTCAAATTTTGGCATTGGAAACTTGTAGTCAAGATATCTTAATTACTATTACAGCCAGTAGCTTAAAACTTTGTCAGCTGATAATTGGATAATGAGTAGATTACTTGGTCAAAATTTAAAAAAAAACGGTATTTTACTTTTTTAGTTATTGTCCTTTGCAAATTTGGGTATTGAAAACTTGAAATCAAGATATCTCAAAAATTATTATAGCTAGCAGCTTCAAACATGGTCAGTTGGTAGAAGATGATGAGTAGATTACCTGGTGAAAATATAAAAAAAAAATAGTTTATTTTTTAAGTGCATTGGAATCTTTAATAAAGGTACTTGCATCTCGAAACATTTTATAGCTAGCAGCTTCAAACTTGGTCAGCTGATTACTGGGTGAAATTATTATTTATTTTTGTTCAAATTAGGTCAGCTGAAAGAGGATGATAAGTAGAATAGCTGGAAGCTTAAAACTTTAGACGACCCCCTTGTGTTATGAACCCTTAATTCTTGACAAGCAAATGGTTGGGGGCATAGTGTTTCATAAACATTGTTTCTAGTTGCACTGTAGTTCGCAACTTAGACTTATAAATATCCGTCTTGTATCATTTTTTTAAATATTAAGGCCTTGAGCTGGCTATAGACCCCCCAGGTAGAATTTTGTACACTATGATTTTCTAAAACTACATTATATAAGACACATAATAAAATATGTTAACCCTCTGAGAGTGGCAGCGTTAACGTGCAACATCACGTTATATACGTTACCCCCCCCCCCAAAAAAAATAGCATTAAACGTCCCTGATAATGTCTCAACCATGACGTGTTTGTACATATTTGCATGCTGACACAGGTTTATGAACTTCTTATAACACAGTTACATGTTTTTAGTATTAATTTTATAAATGTCTTGAGTTATTACCGTTGTATACGTTACTTAGTGTTTCTTGCGTTATTTCCAAGTATCAGTATGATATTTATTGACTATATGTGTATTACATCTGTCACAGAATATAGTAAATCTATAAGGCTGCTACTTGAACGATTTAAAGTTCTTTATTATGGTCGCTTACACTATTTTTCAGGCTCATGTTAAGTATGCTACCTTCAAAAAAGCATAAAACATTCAAGTTAATGTCTCTAACAAGCCCTGTTTATACTTATTTGCATGGTGACACAGATTTATGTACTTCTTTTAACAAAGTTTACCTATTTTAAGTATTCATTTAAAAATGCCTTGAGTTTTAACTGTTATGTGTGATACCAAATGATACATAAGTTATTCTGAGTATCTGTATAGCAGTTGTTGACTATACATGTATAAAGTCTGTCAGAGAATTTAGAAAATTTATAAGGCTAAAATAAATTGAAGTTCCTTATTAATTTCTGGCGACTTAAACTAATATTATAATGTGATCTATCTACATTTGCTTTTTACTCACATAAACACTAGATACCATGCATTCAACTCGGAAGTGCTGAAAGATGGTCACTGTGAAACAGCTCAGTTCTGGGCAAGATATATGGATATAATTCAGATGGTGCTGACACTCATTAGGGATAGAAGGAAAACAACATTGAATTGCATGTCAGCTCTATCTGTATGCCTTGTTCCCAATGTTCATTGCAAACGATCACAACAACTACGCACAATATGTACCTGTGTAACTGATTGCACTCATATATTTGTCTGATACACATCGCAGATGCAAAGAACTTCTCAAACAAAATGGGTTTAGTGTGTCACAACCATTGGTTATTTGCTTGAGAAATGCTTTTGACATAACTATGAGGCAAACAATAAAGAGGTATTATAGGCTTCAGCAACTAGAACTACGCTTCGTACTACAGATGGAATGGTGTATTACTCATCACATCAGAGCTCAATATATTGAAACAACTCTTCAATGCAATGAAATGAAATATTCAATATGCTCAGATGCAAATTAGAACGAGTACTAAAGGCAGTTTCAGGCTTCACCAATCCTTTTAGTTCTATTTTTTTAGACAATGAACTGTACTTTTGTCTTTCGGTGTTCCTGCTAAGCCTGGCATAGCTAAATTATAAGAATCTTATTGATGCTGATGACATTGGCAGGAAGGCTGTGGCAGACTTCATTGACTCAGTATTAGTTAAAAAATCTGTCTTTCACAACCCCATAAAATGCTACAAGCTAATCAAGTTTTGAGGCTTGCGAGGTCAAGCAAGAAGGAGCGTCTTTGGTCAGCATGACCTTCTCTCTGTTGGACATGATGTTGACCTTGAGTTGACACTGCCGTTCCCTCTGGGACCTGTACCATGGTCACTGTCAACTCCTGATAGAATTTCCACCAAAACTGAAAAGTCAAAATTCCGCATGGCTTGCAATCACATATTGTACCAACATTTGCTTTGCCATGTAGTGCTGCGCCTACATGTAACTTTGATGGTAATGGTGTATCTACAGAGCAGAATAGCTTTTCCTGTCACTTTCAAGGATCTGGTGGCACGAGCATTCAACCAGGCACTAAAGGCAGGGCATGTTGGTTTTGTCGCTGATACAATGTATAGGAGCAGTCTATAAAGTCTTACACGCGTTCTCGCAGAGGATAACGTGGGTCGTGAGTGTTTTGTTCAACAATGGTATACGCAACAAAAGGTGCACCTTCTGAATGTCAACAACATTGACCAGAATATGGGGGAAGAGATCTACAGCAATAACAGATTGTGACACTACCAATGTGCCGATGTGTTAGTACCATGGAAAGGTTGTTCCTATCAAACTGATAGAGAACCCCCCCCCCCCACACACACACACACACAAACACACACACTACTTCATCAACATTCTAAGCAGGGTAGGAAAACAAACAAAGAATTGCTCTAGGCACTCATCAGTGACATGAAACTCTAACATGTGCTTTTTATGTAAATGTGAATAAGCTGCAGTACGACACGTTTCTGAAAACAAGTACCAAAGCCTTACACATATACTGGCTATTTCAAATGGCATGACCATGAGCTTACCTCCACCCTGCTTTTCTGTCTAAAGATGTACATACAAAGATTGAACTATCAAGTCTTTCCCATGAAAACAAGCGAGGATTTCCAGATATAAACAAAATGTGTGGAAAATAAATGGGAAGGAAATCGAGTACCTCTGGGTGACAGAAAACTTGATTGTACCCTAACAAAAGAGTCACAAAATTATATTTCACATTTTGTGTGATATGGGGTTACCATGTTCAAAACTCAAACCTTATAAACGATAGAAACATAATATTTGCAGTTACCATTGTTTAATACAAAATGAACTAGCAGGCACATTCACATTAAAAAATATCAAACTATATTAGTTTCATAAATCATTTATATGGGAATAATGAAAAAAGTAACATACGTAACACTTTTGGGTGCATATTAGTATTCAAAGGTCCATATATGTGATGCAAAAATAGCTTACTTGGATGATAAAGCCAATTAGGAAATCTTACCTTATGGTTTGCACTTTTCAGAAGTCATGTCATTTACTAAAATTATCAAAGATGTTGATGGGTAATATATGTAATTTGCTGTTACAAGGTAATGGTGCCATTACCAGCGTGCTAGCATATTGCAAAATCCTTGATGAATCTGATAGAGTTAAAAAAGCTGTATTGGAAAATTATTTAAAACTTGGATTATATACGAAGAGTTGCTAGCTTGGCAAGAAACAGCTCTAGAACTTCTACCTGATTGGTTTTCTTTGATCTTTTAAGTTGTTACTCGCACATTGCAGTGTATGTTGCAAACTTCCATGAGTATTATGTTAACTATATTTTATGTCTCTATAAAAGAAAAGAGGGTTTATTTTAGTTTATGTTTTGAGTAACTTCCTCAGCAAATGAGCCAGAAAAAAAGAAGTACATGAACCTGTGCCAGCATGCAAATAAGAAAAAACAGGTCGTGTTGGAGACCATATCTTAAACGTTTAATGGTAATCACAGAGTAACGTATGTAACCTGGGCTGTAAAATAGTGTAAGACACCATAATAAGGAACTTAAATCGATGTAAATAGCAGCCTTATAGATTTGTTATAAGGACGGATGGATGTAATACATGTATAGCCAATAACTGCCATACTGATACTTGGAAATAACATATGAACACTAAGTAACATATACAACGGCAAAAACACGACATTTATAAAATAAAAGCTAAAATTATGTAACTCTGCTATAAGAAGTTACTAAACCTGTGCCAGACTTCATAAAAAGTATGAATATGTCATGTTGGAGACATTATCAGGGAAATAAATGCCATTTTGCAGGTAACGTACGTAACATAATGTTACCCGCTAACGCTGCCACTCTCAGAGGGCTAACATATTTCATTTGGTGGCTTTTATAATGTAGTATCTGAAAAAAATATAGTGTACTAAGTTCCCCCTGGGGGAGGTGGGGTCTATAGCCAGCGCAAGGCCTAGAGAATAAAATTTTACATTTTTGTGTGATTTGGGGCTACCATGTTCAACATCTAACAACTCAAAAAGTATATAAGATAGAAAAGTAATGCTTGCAGTTTTGGAAAGGTTAATAAAAATTCTTTAATATAATACCAAATTAATGAACATATATTGGTTCCAAAAAAATTTAAGACAAACTATATTTGATTCATTTATCATTTAAAAGGGGGCTCAATGAAAAAATGTAACATTCACTACATCGGGGTTACTATACTTGTTTTCAAACATCAATATATGTGGCCCAGTAATGGCTTTCTTAGAAAATATCACCAATTTTGAAATCTTACCTTATCTTCAGCACTTTTCTGAAGTCTTAAAAAGGATGTTCATTATCAAATATTTTGTGGGGTAACGTATGTAGCAGGCTGTTACAGGTTTACGCTGCCTTATAGATTGTCAGAGGGCTACCATGTTGCACAATCCTTGCAAGACATTGGGCTTCAAGAAAAATATGGTATACAACCCCCCCCCCCCCCCCCCCCTCATGGGGAGGTTAACTATATCCAGCCAGTGGCCTAATTGTTAAATATATTTCATTTCTTGTACTTTAGTTCTCAGAGACTGAAGAAGGAAGAATGGCAATGCTATCAGAGAGAGTTGATTTTTAGACTGGCATAAGTCCACTAAATGAATATGCATGTAATTACATCTACAATTATGTTTTAGCTAGTAAAAAGCATCGAATAAAAATTATATCCTCTTATAGTCAATTAAGTGTCGGAGACTAGAAATACTTTAAGTAAGTTGAAAATTGCTATCTTAGAATGAATATCAGTTTTATTAGGAAAAATGATAATAGAGACTTGGACATGTCTTAAAATTATTTTGTTCTACATTATATGGAGTTAAATGAAAAGGGCATTTGAGATTGAATATCGGTATATTCCGTGCGCGGATCTAGAAAGTTTTTCAGAGGGGGTCCAACAATTCAGACCACTTTTTATCTTATTTTTTTATTTATTTATTATTTTTAGTTGATAAGTGGAGAAATGATCTAATTACCACTAAAAGTGGGCCATCACCGGCCCACCAGTGAAACGCCATTGAAATGGTGTTTCGCTGGCGGGCCGATTGTGGCCCAGCATTGAATGCTGGCTTGGCAGCTTTGTGATTTTCGAGGGTAACCGGACCAGTATTGCTAATAAACCCTGAGGCTTTATTTTTGTGACTTTTCAAAGGAGGCCCGGACCATTGGCGTAGCTTCCATTACGCAGATACGCACTTGCGTAATAAAAATCGTACACATTTAATGGAAATCACCTAAAGTGGTTATAGCGTATACCATACAATGCGGGACTAACCTTAAAGAAAAGAATTCGCTACCCCTGGGAGCAAATTCTTTCCTTTAAGAGAAGTCCCCATTTTGAAAAGGGACGCAACGGATGAGAATTATGCTTATTTCAGCAGTCTCCCTTTGAAGTGCGTAATTTATACAGCGTTCTGGCTGCGCCCATGCGGACCCCCTGCCCCCCCCCCCTCCTTCTCTGGGTCAGCGCATGTATTCGCAACTTTACCCTGTTTTTCTCATCCACAGTTTGATGACTCAGTTTCTTCTTCTACTAAGCTACGAGTACGTATTTCACCCAACCCTAATTCCAAGAAGGTGCGAGGATGGCATTTTTGCCAAAACATATATTAATTATGGATATGGGGCAAATAACATCACGAAAACTATGAATGACTGGGATATTCTTGATTAGAATGTCACTGATGCAACCTCAAACGATCGCAATATTGCAAGTGATCATGTGATAATCATTAACAAAAGCTACAGCTGTAAACATAATAATAGTTTTTCATTTGTTGGAGACAGCCTCCTGACAGTCTTCTCACATTCCCCCATAGACCCTTGAGAAATTGATTGAATCTAAAGCCTGGGGTGATCCCCATGGAACCAACTTAAGATTGCCTATAGACTAGGGCAGGTGATCTCCCTGAGTAATCCAAGGCATCTGGTGAGTCCACTCACCTATTCGGTAGGTTACCCCACCAGGAAAAGGGATCAGTGATCTGGCATCTAGCAGAACACCATTGGGTGTGTACCAATGAGTTCATTGGTTCTAGATAATTGGGCGACTGATGATTGACGAGGAACGTTGTCATGATTAGCGCCCTCTTGTAAATATTTATGAACCTTTTTGGGGGACGGAGAAGACCATAAACTGATTTAATAGACTATCAAATTTAGTTCATAAATTCGTAAATTTGATTGACCAATATTACTTGACTTTTGGTTACTGTAAAAGCGGTACCTCATGAATGCGTAATTAGGACTGGTAATTAGGACTGGTCAACCTTAGACATAGCAGACTGGGTCCACACTGCATGTTTGTCTATGAAGCTTTAAATATTTTAGTAGACGACAAAAACATACATTTTGTGATTATGCGCTTTAAGGGTTAACTACTAGTACTGACCAGTAAATGTGAGTTCGGTGTGTATACGGTTAGGATTTTCATGAATTGCACGCACGTTTGCGCGGCCCAAACAACTTATTAATTCTTCACCAAATAAGTTCCCTTGTTTAGCAGATGAAATAGCCGAACCACGCCCAGATATGAATATTAAAGTCGCCGCCTTTACAGTAAGCGAAAAGTCAATAAATACATGTACAAGGTCATTGTCGCACCCTCTCTGTTATTTCAAAGAGGACACATGTATTACTCAGTTTCTTCTTATACATGTTAATCACACTACGCTACAAGTTAGTACATATGTACAAGGTCATTGTCGCACCCTCTCTACGTATTATTCCAAAGCAAAGCCAAATCATCATTCTGAGAGAATATTCGAGAATTGTTTATTTCGTAGTTTGCAACTTTGCCCTTAAGGGCGTATTTGTTTTTCTCATCCAAAGTTTGATTACTCAGTTTCTTCTTCTACATGTTAATCACACTACGCTACAAAGTAGTACATATGTACAAGGTCATTGTCGCACACTCTCTACCGAAGCCAAATCATCATTCTGAGAGAATATTCGAGAATTGTTTATTTCGTAGTTTGCAACTTTGCTCTTAAAGGCAATATTTGTTTTTATAACCCAAAGTTTGATTACTCAGTTTCTTCTTCTATATGTTAGTCACGCTATTCTACATGTACAAGGCCATTGTCGCACCTTCTCTATCATTCCGTCTTCGTTTATAGCGCTTAACCCTTAATGCGCCAATCGCAACAAAAGTCGTCTGTTTTTCTCGTCTGCTGAAATGTTTAAGAAGCCTTTGTGGCAAACAGTGTGGACCCAGATCAGACTTCTCCTATAGGAGCAGTCTGTTCTGTGTCCACGCTGTTTGCTTCTATACTTAATTCGTCAGTAACGCTAAGCAATTATTTGCAGCAGACGACTTCAGCAGACGACATTTTCAGATGCATTTTTTTTCTTGGCGCTTTAAGGGTTAAATACTGAATTACTTCATACTAGTAAAATGGCATCATCAAAATGACCAAAATGGTCACTCCTGAACTTTTTATAATTATGCATGAGGGGTTGGGGTTAAATTTAGCCATCCTGAAAGATATTGGCACGGTGATTCCAGATATTTTTTTTTTCTAAAAGGTGTAGATAGTCCATAAATAAAAATAAATTCTTGAGTTTTTTTCTTATCAACATCAAATTTTAATATATAATTTATTCTAAAAAGAAAATTTCCTATTTTCGCGGAATTGCAAAAATACATCATGCAGTATCTTGCCACAGCTTTGGATAAAAAAATATTCTCGCACACCAGATCGCGATTTCCGTGTGAGAGACTTCTTTCTCACATACCAACGCATACAAGATCAAGTGATCCCTATGTTAGCTCGCTGTCGGAAAAAATCAGTCCCATATCGCTACCCATGTGAGATAAGGATAATTGATACGAGATAAGCAACACGTGGTCGGTTGCTAATACAAGATAACCCACACGCGACATTTTTGGCGCATGGCTTTACTCCTTCGAAAACGAAAGTTAAATTGTTGACAGTCAGGAAAAATTTCAATGTTTAAATTTTGGCGACTCAAGTCGGCCTTCAACGTGGTATCA
Source organism: Loripinus fragilis (assembly GCA_964019695.1). Classification (NCBI taxonomy): domain Eukaryota; kingdom Metazoa; phylum Mollusca; class Bivalvia; order Lucinida; family Lucinidae; genus Loripinus; species Loripinus fragilis. The sequence goes on from OZ026524.1 coordinate 85,635,014, forward strand.
AGTAAAACTGCGCATTTTCACTTAAAACATTTATTCAATGCTTTGAACATACTGAATGCATTGGCATATTTGACCTGTTGGTCAATGAGTGACTGAATCATGAATGCACCATGACGGGGAGCCTTGACGATGTAAAAAAGAAACATATTTTCATCAACAAAATTACCTACTCGAGTTACTGTGGCTGATAAGCTAGTTCTTGTAAATCCATTTTGATGAAATAACCTTTTTCTCACAGTTTAATGTGCTGTTTTCGCTTGTACAGCGCGCGTCATTGACTGTAAACATTGACCTCAGTGACGTCACCAACAGATATTATACTATACCGTACCTTGCAGTCGGGACGCGCGCGTAGTGAAGGCGTATGAATATTATCAAACATGCATAGCAACAAAAACGTTCGAATTTTTCGGCTTTCTCAGCGAAGCGAGGAACAACACCCCAAATTTAACCGCTTGTTGCACGAATGTCCCAAATCTGGTCGTTACTAAAACACGGAACGGGACGGAACGGAATGGAACGAAGATTTAAAGTACTAAAACACGGAACAATGGCTAGAGACAAAATTCCAACTCATCGAACTTACAGTACAACTTATCCAACTCATCGAACTTACATTACAACTTATCCAACTCATCGAACTTACAGTACAACTTACCCAACTCATCGAACTCATCCTCAACTTAGCCAACTCATCGAATTTACAGTACAACTTAGCCAACTCATCGAACTTACAGTCCAACTTATCCAACTCATGGAACTCATCCTCAACTTATCCAACTCACCCAACTCATCAAACTTACAGTTCAACTTATCCTACTCATCGAACTTACAGTACAACTTATCCAACTCATCGAACTCATCCTCAACTTAGCCAACTCATCGAACTTACAGTACAACTTAGCCAACTCATCAAACTTACAGTCCAACTTAGCCAACTCATCGAACTCATCCTCAACTTATCCAACTCATCCAACTTACCCAACTCATCGAACAGCTTAACTCATCCAACTCATCGAACTTACTCTCAACTTATCCAACTCATCGAACTTACCCAACTCATCCAACTTATCGAACTTATCTTTTAAATTATCGAACTCAGCATGCTTAGCTTACTCAACTCATCGAACTTAGCTTGCATCTTGCTGCATATAATGCTCCAATGTTGTACCCATGACCAACTCATCCTAACATATGCGCAGCTATTATAACTTACCAAACTTAGCTCAGCCATTGAAGCATCTGTAACAGTGGTACGAAAACACGGAACAGTGATACAAAAACACACTGTTCCGTTTTTTGTTCTGTAGTGAAAAACGGAACAGAAGTGCAAAAAAGGAACAGTGGTACAAAAACACACTGTTCCGTTTTTGTTCCGTTGTGGAAAAAACGGAACAGTAGTGCAAAAAATGAAACAGTGGTACAAAAACACACTGTTCCGTTTTTGTTCTGTTGTGAAAAATGGAACAGAAGTGCAAAAACGGAACAGTGGTACAAAAACACACTGTTCCGTTTTTGTTCCGTTGTGGAAAAAACGGAACAGTAGTGCAAAAAATGAAACAGTGGTACAAAAACACACTGTTCCGTTTTTTGTTCTGTTGTGAAAAACGGAACAGAAGTGCAAAAACGGAACAGTGGTACAAAAACACACTGTACCGTTTTTTGTTCCGTTGTGGAAAAAAACGGAACAGTAGTGCAAAAACGGAACAGTGGTACGAAAACACGAAACAGTGATACTAAAACACACGGTTCCATTTTTTGTTCTGTTGTGGAAAAACGGAACAGAAGTGCAAAAAAGGGAACAGTGGTACAAAAACACACTGTTCCGTTTTTTGTTCCGTTTTGGAAAAACGGAAGAGTGGCGCAAAAAACGGAACAGTGGTACGAAAACACGGAACAGTGGTGCAAAAACACACTGTTTCGTTTTTTGTTCCGTTGTGGAAAAAGTGGAACAGAAGTGCAAAAACGGATCAGTGATACAAAAACACGCTGTTCCGTTTTTGTTCTGTTGTGGAAACAACGGAACAGTAGTGCAAAAAACGAAACACTGCCATGGGATTGTCTGCGGTTTGTAATTGTGGTATTTCCTGGTCGTACTCACTTACTATTTTTGCAAAAACGGAACAGTGATATAAGAACACACTCTGTTTCGTTTTGTTCTGTTGTTTCTTGTGAAAAAAACTGGACGTACCTTGCATATTTTGGCTTTAATCTGAACGTTCCCAAGTTGGCATTTCCTCTATTTATTTCCTCAAGATAAAAACCTTGGATAAGTTTGAGGGACATTAACAGCGAATCCAGCGGAACTTCTTTCCAGCTTTGAAAGTCTTTCAACGAAAAGTTAAAGCCCTCTGATTGGCTTGTAGTAAAGCCAAAATTTCTGTTGTTGCAATTGGCAATTCCCTTGTGTATTTTCCGTCTTGTGCTTCTAGCACTGCTTGTGCCATTTTTTTTATCCGTTGATTGGATTTTTATTTATTATTTCTACATTTTATTGAGATAATTCGATTAATAACAACTTTAACTACGTAATGCTTAGCAACGTTACTGTGTCTCGTTCTGACGCAACGTTCCGTAGTACTACGTTAGGTTCCGTGATGATCATTTTCGTTCCGTAGGTCTGTTCCGCAGCGTTCCATTTTGTTCCCTGTTCCGTTAATGCTCTGTTCCGTAGGGTTCTGTTTTCATTCCGTTCTGTTCCGTTCCGTTCCGTCCCGTTCCATTCCGTCCCGTTCCGTGTTTTAGTAAAAGCCTCAAATCTTATTCTATTAAAAATTGGCCACTTGTGTTCGTCGTTTGTTCAAGTTTTCACATAGCGTATGATTTTTAATCTACGACAACGCTCTTAAACAACAAGGTGGGCGAAACAGAAAACTTGCAAGATGGATGTGACTGTAAAAATATGGCTCACGTTTGATATCAAATTTCTCATTTTTTCGACTTAGTCCCGCTGTGGCATATATGTCATGAAAAAATATAGGGTTTCAATTACCAATGTGCCAATTTTTATCGAAATTCGTTCTGGAGACAAAATTCGTTCCATTATCTTCGAGAGGTCATACGGTCTTCAAACGGTCAAACTTCCAAGATGGCAGAAAACGAGGATTGGGTGGGACTGGCAAAGCCAGTTCATATTGCGCAAAATCAATCTAGACCATAATAGATCTATTAAAATTCAAATGAAAATATAGATCTCTTTAATATATTGGATATCTAGGCCTTATTTACCTCGGATAAATTCATGTTTCACTAATATTCTCAATCAATGACAACGTTATCTTTCCTGACCGTCTGGTTAATGACGACAACATCGATAAATAAATGACGTAAGCAATCTTTATTTAGCGCACATGGTAGAATCTATAGAAAGCCGTTCCTGTTGTCTTATTGATTTTCAATAATCTTGCTTACAATCAGGAAATGTCTTGCACTATTCAAATATAACCCGCAGATTGTTTCTATGGGGGTTGATAAAACTTGGGATAGTCCATTTTACACCCAATTATGCACTAATTAATACTTTACAAACTACTGATGAGGCCCTTCCAGGGAGGGAAGATGGTACCTGTTCCCTTGTTCCCCATATTTTGCCTGTTCCCTAATGTTCCCCTTCCCCTCAAAATTAATTGGGCCCTTTGTTCTTCTGTTACCCTGAGATGAATGCTCTTTTCCCCCTGTACTCCAACCCCTGTGAGGGCTTCAGTGATGGACCCCCCCCCCCCCCCCAAATAACACAGACGTTGAATCGACATGAAAAAAGTATACCAAAACATATTTGATTTCATTTTCAGAACAGGTTATGTGTAAGCTACAACGGTATTACAGTCCCTATTATTAAAAGTGACCCAGGATTTTCTCTCTATTTTGGGAAAATGACCCAATCCCAAGAATTGGGAATTTTTCACATAGTTTTATACAAATTGGGGAAAACTCACACCATATATTATAATCAAATCAAACAAAAGTTAGCTAATCAGAACATTTCAACATTATGAATTTGACAGGTACTATTCATTGGGGTACATTGTCACAAAACAGTGACATTTTTTTGTTTCTTAAATCGGGAATATTCTCCTTGATATTGGAAAAAACATACTTTTTTGCAATTGGGAACATGACCCAAAATTGGTCTTAAAATTGTGCCAAAAACCTGTTTATTTTATCAGAAATATCAAGAAAACAATTACATCTCTATCACTATACATACTCTAGACAGATTTACATTGCAAAACAAAGAATTTTCTGGTAAAAATTACTTCCTGATTCTTTAAATAGGATGAATACCCATGCGCTAATCATATTTTAGTGTTTACCTGACCCCAACAAATACAAAAGTTATATGATTCAAATATCATATAAACATATGACACTGTGTTTATGGTGCTCTTTGAGACGGTTCTTTTGAGTACCCACAACATATTTTTGATTAAGAAATAATTAAGTCACACATTAATAGTCTTATCTTGGGGATTGATGCTTTGGGGAGGGAATGCTATAGAAGCTTGGGGTATAAAGTATCCTTCATAATAAGCATACTTAAATTCATTTAAATAGATACATGTCTTTATTGTAAAAGACCTCCTAAATGAAAAAAAATCTACAAATATATTCTTCCTAGAGTTTGGTTTAACTCAAAACATGTGTTACACACCCTTTTTTGGACAAAAACAAACTCAGTTTACTCTTTTATCATCTTAATCCTTTACTTCACAGGCTATATTTAGATCATGACATTATTTTCTATTTTAGACACCTATTGAAAAAAATCAAGAAAATTGAAGCTAATTATTCTTGAATTTGAAAATATAATGGAAAATGTAGCAATAGCTCCAAAAGAGCAAATGCTCCATTTTCCATAATATTTTCAAATACATGATATTTCAAAGGTGTAAAAGGTTAAAGCTGGTTAGATCTTTCTCAAATTTGAGACCATTATAGCTGGCATCAGTTTTTGATTCCTGTGACCAATTTTTGGGGTCTCTGACTCTCAGAAGCACTGTGTAAAACCAACAGATCATTGAAAAAAATAACAAAACAGACTTAATACTGATATAACAGACTTATTCTGCAATTTGCAGTAATTGAAAGTAAACAAGTTATTTTGACATCTAATACTCTCATAGGGCCAGTTAAGCACAAAAAATGCGTAAAATTGAGATTATTTTCTTATCCATCAGTTTAAACATGTATGTGTTTTTGTGCTCAAAAGAGCCGTCTCATTGTCTCATCGAGACGGTTCTTTTGAGTACCCACAACATATGTTTTGGTTGAGAAATAAGAAAATAAATTTCAGTTACACACTCTTATCTAGGGGCCTGAAGTCTCTTATAAATATTGGTGATAGATGCTGTGGGGAGGGGGGCTATAGTAGCTTAAGGTATAAAGTACTATATTCTTCATAATAAGCATACTTTTGTACAAATGAAGTAACTATTTCAAAAATGAGGGAAATTGGTGTTTCAGAACAGCTGGCTTTATTCTTATTAACTGTAAAATTCACAGGAACTTTATTCTGTGTAAACAATCATCAGATCAGTAAACAGCTGATGAAATCTCTCTAAAATTTGAAACCAGTGTTTAATTATACTGTCATCCAGTTTTTGAAGTTCAAGGCCAATTAATGTTTGGGAGTCTGACTAAGGTTCCTGTAAGACAGTTAAAAATTCTTATTTTGAATCCTTTATCATTGTTGGTTTATAGATAAGAACTTGTCTGCTTATTACATGTATAGTGGTTGGTATGCTGCAACTTGGAATACATACTTACAGAATGAAAGCAATCTCAGTCTACACTTTACAAAAATGATATTAATGAGGCCCAGCCAGTGGGGTTTGTGATATGTTACATAATGTTTACCTGCATACATTAGCCTGCATCCCTTTCCCCAAGAAATAGTTATGTTTTCTTACTAAAGTTGTCTTTGTTCCAAGCCCCAAGCACCTCATTTTTTTAAAAAAATAAAATGAAATAAAAATAAAGTAAAAACATTTTTCTCTTATTTAGGGTTAGGTCGAGTTTAAAGGTTGAATATTGAATGATTCAATATTAATGATGTATTAATTGGGGTCTGGGTCATGATGGGATGCTTTTATCAATAAATTGTATTTTAATTTCATATTTAATAGCAGAGTTCCCACTGACTCTGAAATAAGGGGTATACTGGCTCTCATTTTTTTAGTTTTGTACCCCCCAAATAAAATGTGAGCTCTGCTATTAGGTTTTTTTATAAAATTTACTTTTTTGGGGGGTGGGGGGGGAGTTTATGAATGGGTCAACTTTCTGTGAAATCAAGTATATGAAGGGACATTTTTGTATATGATTCGGATTGGGGTTGGTCTGAAAATACTGGCTCGCACACCAATACCAAAATTACCCACAAGTTACTCCCCCATGCCCACACCCCCTCCCCCAAAAGAGATTTATACCTTCTAAAAGTGTTCCCTAAAAGTAAATGTTTCAATTATCAAAAGGTCAATGGTTATTTATTTAAGAGAAAAAGATAAAGTTTAGTGAACAAAAACAGAGATAATCCTTGCCCAAAATGATGATGGACCCTAAAAATGGGCCAATGACCCATATATCCCATTCAAAGTCATGCAAATTTCACAATTTCAATGGGCCTTTTAAAATTTTTATGGGCCCTTTGCAAAATTTGATGGGCCCAAGAATCCTTAAGTTAATATCCACAATAGAGCAAAATTGACATGAAATTTGAATAGTTTATATGGGGCCAAGCCAAAAGTAAAGTCCATTTTCTAAAAGCAATAAAACTTTCTCACAAAATGGATTAGGCCCATCCAGGATTATCCCTGCAAAAATAAAGAATATTGGGGAACAGCTAGGAGAAAAGATGACATAAGAGCTAGAGGAGGATTGAGGGTGGGGTGTAGGTTAGTAGTTGGTGAGGCCTTCCATGGGTTTTGGGGAACATGGTAAAGGGGCATTTATTTCAAGGGAACAGAGGAGGTAAGTGCAACTTTTGAGGGGAACAAGCAAACAAAGAAAAAGCTGGGGAACATGGATCCCAGGAAAACAAATTTTCGATTTTTGGGGAAAAAGCAAGTTTATTTCAGCCTCCCCCTTCCCCTCCAACCGTGAGGGCCTCGATGGTTAGTGGATATTTCAGCAACCATAAAGTTCCTTCTGACATAAGGTGAGCCCGGGGGTGAGCGGTTGAATGGCCAATGCATGCGCAGATCCAGATTGTTTTGTCAGAGGGGGGGGGGGGGGAGTCCAAGCCCAACGGTGAGAAAACAGCCTAATTTTTTATGTTTGTTTTGGGGTTTTTTAGTCCAAAATTTTGCGGGGGGGGGGGGGTCCAGCTATTTACGAGTGGGGGGTCCAAATGCTAATTTCTATGGAATTTGAAGAACTTGTGATTTACCAGGGATGGGGGTCCGGACCCCTTACCCCCCCCCCTCTCTGGATCCGCACATGCATGACATTTAAAGACTAAAGAATAAAGTCGAAAGGGGAAGAATTGGCAGTCCGGGAAGAAGGAAACATTTAAGATTTCTCATTTCAAAGTAACGGGAAAGCCCATTTTCAGGCGAACGAAACGAATTAAAAATGAAATCTGCATACCTAGGATGCACCTCTGAGGCCCCAGAGATAAGGTATTTGAACATCACAGTTCTTCGTCATTTTACAGAAGAATATGTATGGCATTATTCCTATAGAATCACATTTTTATAGATAAAACATATCGATTACAACACGTTTACTCGTAATGTTGTGACGTAAATATGGGACAACTTTGACTAGTGACTACGTCATTTTAGAGCTTTGTCCCGCGTTTATACTCAGCTGAAAGATGGACGGGGCAAAGGTGAATATGTTTTAATTTATTTCATCAAAATCGGTTCTGGAGACAAAAAACGTTCCATTATATGCCAGAGCTTATAATTCATTTCTGTTTTTAAGCGCCTGACGGTGGTGCATTTCAGAGCTTGATTGCATTGCAAAGCAATAAATCATTAAACACTTTCAAAAAAGGAAATTGGCGATTAAAGGTTGCAGAATATAAATATATAGGGAGAATACACTGTCATTAATTACAAATTAAGAATAAAGAGCGTTTAAAAAAGGGAATTTTTGGCGCCATTTTTCGGCCGCCATTTTGAGGGAATATTTTGCGTCGCGCATTTTTACAATTTTAAAATACTTTTACTCAAAATACGCTCTTTGAATGAATGAATGGAAACTCATAACAGATGAAAGGTTTAAAAAGTGGAATGAAAGTTGGGAAAAGATGCCAGATCAAGACATAGATGAAGTATGGGACAGCTTTCTACAGGTTTTTCGGGAATGTATGGATGAGGTGGTTCCTAAAATGACAATTCAAGTTGGTAAAAGGAGAACAAAACCATTGTGGTATAATGAGGAGTGTGGAAAAGTAAAAATGAGGTAAATGTCGCGAAGAAGTTATTCAAGCGAAGGAATACACCAAATAATTTGATCAAAATAAGCGAAGCAGAGGAGAACTTTAATAAGCAAAGCAAAGTAGCAAAGGAAGAATGGACGCGACAGATTTGCGAAAAAATCAAAGATTGCAATTCTCCAGGAGAAATGTGGAGGCAGTTTAGGCTACTTACCTCATATCAGGATGAAAGTGATGATGGGGTGCTCCCCTTGTTGGATGATAGCAACACACCCATTTTTGAACCAAAAGAAAAGTGTAAAGTCCTGCAGGAGGTTTTCTTTGGTGGAAAACATATTGAAAAAGAAAAATTTGATGGTGTATTCAAAGAAGAGATTGAACAGGAATATGAAGGGTTAAAGACAAAGGATGACATAGCAGATGAAGAAAAGGATAGATTCCTGAACAGACCACTTGATATTAGAGAGACAGAAGCAGCAATACAGAGTCTAAAAGCAAACAAGGCACCAGGACCAGATGAAATTTATACAAATTTGTTGAAGGAAGGAGGGGATGAACTGGTAAAAGCCATTCATAAATTATTTCATAAGTCATGTGAAAAAGGTAGTGTTCCGGCAGACTGGAAAATAGCTGCAGTGAAATTTTTAAAGAAGCCCGGGAAGAAAAGTTATCACCAAGCATCTTCATATCGACCTATTAGCCTGACTAGTAGTATGGGAAAATGCCTAGAAAGGATTATTGTCACCAGACTGAACGCCTTTGCTGAACATAAAAAATTGTTTGATGAGGAACAAGAGGGATTCAGGAAGTACAGAGGTACAACCCTAGCTTTGTTACGCCTTACTCAGGATATTTTCAAGGGTTTTAACAAAAACAAACACACAATGGCTATCTTCATAGATATGGAAAAGGCTTATGATACCGTATGGCGTGAGGGACTACTGGTTAAACTGGCAAGAGTGGGCATAAATGGAAACATGTGGAAATGGTTGAACAGTTTCATGAAGGGTAGGAAAGCTAAATGTACACTAAAGAAGTTTGACGGAGAAATGTTTGAAACAATAATGGGCCTACCACAGGGGTCGGTGCTGTCACCAGTGCTGTTTAATCTATTTATTGCAGATATGTTGAAGAGTGTTCTAGCAAACAAAGTGAAATTTGCGGACGATGCGACAATTTGGAAAACAGGGGATGATATAAGAGAAATTGCAGCAGAATTGGAACTTGACTTGAATAAAATAAAACAATGGGTACATAAATGGAGGATGAAAATAAATGTAAGTAAAACAGAGTACTGTATTTTCTCAAGAATACTACATGTGGATTCGACGCAAGACATTGAAATTTCAATAGGAGGTCAGAAAATAAAACAAAATTAAAATCCAAAACTCCTAGGAGTGATTCTAGACAGGAAGTTAAATTTTCAGGAGCATATCAAGTATGTAGAAGCAAAAGCTCAAATGGCAGTGGCATCACTTAACAAAGTTGCAAAAACAGAGCACATTGGAACAAAATGTTTATTGACACTCTATCAAAGTTTAGTGACACCAAGATTAGAATATGCAGCAGCTGTTTGGCAGACCGGAAACTGTGAATCCCTTGAAAAAGTCCAGAGACAGGGACTGGCACTGTGTTTGGGGTTACCCAAGACTTCGGGAGTAGAAGCTTTGGAGGTTGAAGCAGGGATCTTACCACTGAGTCTAAGAAGAGAAGAACTAGCTATTCGAGAGATGGGCAAAATAATGGCGAAAGACGACACCCAGAAGATTAAATCTACTTTTGAAGACTGGAGAGAAAATGCAGGGAGAGAAAAGTTCATATCACCATTCGGAAAGATGTTCATGCAAATGAATGATATGCAATCAAACACAGGAGTGACATTCCACAGTCTGGAGCCAGAGCCTTCCTTTAAAGAATGCATGCAACCAACAATACAGAGGCCAGACTACTGGAATAACTTGGGATCGTCAAAGAGTAGAACTGCTGCACAGGAAGAAAAAGCAAAGGAATTGATTGAGCAAATAGTGGAAGACAGCCCACAGGATACAGTATTTGCCTTCACTGACGGATCCTGTAGGGGAAATCCCGGACCTTGTGGAGCAGGTGCTGGTGTATTCTTCCCAGGTCAAGAAGAGCATGTAAGCCTTAAGCAACCAGTATCTAAACTAGCTTCAATATTACTTGGAGAGTTAGTAGCCATATTGATAACCCTGACTTTTTTAAAAAAAAAGAACTTGAAAAGAGAGACTTCTGCAGGGTAAAAATATTATCAGATAGTCAATCTGCTGTAGGAATATTGACCCTAGGATGGGAAGCTCGGACATACAAACAGACAATACAGAATATAAAGGAACTAATAGAGTACTTCAAGACAAAGGACATAGTTATTCAAATCGACTGGACGCCTGGGCATGCCAACATACATGGGAATGAAGTTGCTGATATACTGGCGAAAGAAGCAGCAGAAGAGGCAGAAAATATAGAAGAGACAGAAGATATTTTATCAATGATAGCTATTCGAAATGGAGCACGAGAATCATGTATGGCAAAATGGCAAAGGCAGTGGGAAGTGTCAGAAAAAGGAAGACATTTGTTTAAATTTAGACCCAACGTAGACACAAAAGATAAATCCACAGAGCAATCTAAATTTCCAAGCATTATAAGACAACTCCGTACTGGTTATTCCAAACTAAATGAATATAGGCATAAATTGGACCCAGAAAAATCACCATACTGTTCATGTGGTAAACCAGAATCTGTAACCCATTATCTTGAGGAGTGTGAAAATTACTTCGAACTCAAAGAAAGATGTAGGGTTGAAATGCTTCAGAAAACAGGAACCTATGAATTCACAGAAGAGACATTCTTAAATGTAAAAACTGAGAAAGACACTGAAGAAAATTTGGATAAAAATGAAATTTTGAAAATTATCAGTGATTACATAGAAGGCACAGAAAGATTCACAGATAAATCCAACTCTAAGTCATAAAAAAAACGCGCACCACTAAATGTAACAAACGTACTTGTGTGACCATACCAACGTTGAACTTGTGAAGATAAACCTTACCAGAGTGACATAACAGCCTTAGGGCTGAGAAACTACTACTACTACTACTACTACGTTCCTACTGTTATGGTTGCTAAATGAAGAATTGGTATATGAGAAAAAGAATCGATCATTGGTGTTCAGTGGTTCCAGAAAAATCCAAACCCTTGGGTCCACCGTTCAGTGGGAAACTCGGCAAGCTTTATTTCCCAATGGAACGGTGGTCCCTCGGATTGGGATTTTTATGTCACCACTGAACACCAATGATGGATTCTAGTTTTCTCACATACCTGTACCAGTCCGTGGGAAAGATAAAAAACGAACAGCCGCATGTCGGCCGCACGGTGGTCGCACATCGGTCCGTGACGCCATTGTAACGTTAAAATGAGATCACTATGTCGCATCTCAGCGAATTCAGCATTACTGAAAGCCTTTTTCATGTTTTTCCAATAAAAAATGTGGTACTTAGTGGTGAGCAAGAAAGAAAATCCATTATTCGTGTGAGGATGGGATAGAAAAATCCGTCCCTCACCATCACCGTTTGTGATCATTCGACAAGCCTCGTGATGCCAATCACTAATCCTCGGGACAGATTTTTCTATCCCACCATCACACTCATGATAGATTCTTATAAACTTGCACATTGTCTGGAAGTTTAAGGTCATGAGTTATAGGCGATATGCCTGGTAATGTGGCGGCGGCGACGTTTTAAACTTTTTATAACATGTTTACGTGCAAGTCTTCGCGTCGCCGCGACGTGAATGACGTCATTTATGACGCTGAGGGGCACAGGAGGGCCGATATGGGTGCTCGCGAGAGCTGATATGGGTTCACGTGAAGGCCGATTTGGGTTCGTGTGAGCGGGCCATTATGGGTTTAGAATAACGAGCAGTATCAGCCTGGGTAACTATGCGTTTTGTTACTATTTTTAGTAAAACATGAAATAATTAAAGTTAAAAGAAAGAAGCTGGCTGAAGATTACAACTATTTAAGACTAGGGTCAAATATACTGGCAGACTTAAAAAAATGCAACACTTGGATAGCAGCTTTAATTTATGCATCGAAAAAGAAGGCAGAACAATCATTTTGATTATATGTTAAACAGCGTTCATTTGTAAGCAATTCATGGAAAATGTGTCCAATTAAGATGAATTTAACCCAGTAAAATGTAAATATTTTGAGATAGAGGTCAACTGTTTCATGTGAGGAAATATTATCTGTAAAAGATTCCCTACCTCTTTAAATCAAGAAACATGAGAAGCATCAAATTTGTGTCATGGACTTTGTTAGTCATAGAGGAATCACTCTCATATTGATTGGCCATTGTCTGCGCAGGCGCGATACTCAAAGAATCGAACTGTCTGGTAAGGCACATCATGACTGAAAAGTCGGGTTTGTGTCAATACGCGGTGTGCATTACCCAGAACACTACGTTGAAAAAGTAGCAAGCACGGAATGGCTGTAAAGAATCCGTTTATGGAGACATTAAGTAACCTTTGCTAGCTAAACAATAACAATGATTGGTATTCCAGTATTTAGTGATGCAATAATAATACTTTCTACACTAAAACATATTTTGAAACATGTCCTACATGGCCATGTCAAAAAAATGGTTTCAGTGACGCGTGATGACACAGATCAATAACAAGTTTGAATCAATCAATCGGGCGAATCACTTGATTTGATGACGCTATCGGTAAACAAGTATGTCGCACGCACCCACAGTGCTCAAATCAGATAGGTCAGTACGCGATAGTCTTGCCACCTTACGGTTAAATTTTTGATTGGCAGGTCTGTGATACAGCTTATTTGCATATTTGACGTTTATCTGTTTGTTCCCTTTCATTCAATGACTTAAAATCCCCTCTACTTAAGCAATGTTTCAGTGCCTAAATTCAAACGGAGCAAATAACGTCGTCGAATTTAGTTGGACAATTAAAACTAAAATGTTTGCTGAAAAAGCCAACCCATGATGACAACATCGACGCAAAAGAAAGGGGTACGTGCATTAAGGAGCTAGTTTGGTCCCCTCTAGAGCTAAAAACTAAAAATCGTTTTTTACCAATTTCTTTGGATTGGTATTAGAAGAATAACTGAAGTGTAAAATTTCGGCATTTATTTAAATTTTACCGTTGCAATGGTAACACAAATGGCCAACAAAATAGGCTTAAACAGAGAAATTGCCATTTTGGACCAAATATAACGCTTTTGGAGACTGATTTTTTAAGAATAAGATATCAGCACAACTAAATACCAAATATCATTTTAATATGTTGTGTGCACGTTAATTCTCATCTTCTGTGGCATTTGCTTGTGCTCTGTTGTAATTTCTCTGTCACACCTCTCAATTTTGCTCCAAAATGGGCATTTTCCCGTTTTCAGCCTATTTTGGCGGCCATTTCTGTTACCATAGTAACGGTAAAAGTCAAAGTAATTTGAGACTTTTACACTTTGGTTGTTGTTTTAATAAACTGATAAAAACAAATTGGTGAAAAACAATTCTTATATTTTAGCCTCATGGGAGGGGGGCAAACCAACCCCTTAATGCACGTAGCTCTTTACATAGTACTGTCTTTTGAAAGATATAAAGTGAAGTTAGTGTTGCGTTTTTAAACTCCGTATGTACACATCTGTAATTTTCTTATTTCTCATCAAATTTCGACTGTGTATGGTTTAACCCTTTGCATACTAATGGATTCTTCCTTTTGGTTTGATGCAATTAACTTGGGATAGTCCATTGTACATATCTAGGGTGCCTGGTTATAATTTTAAAAAATGTATTCTTTTGCCTGAATATCATTTTTACCTTAAGAAACAGTGTAGACCCTGATGAAATGCTTCATTTCACTTGGGTCTTCACTGTTTGCAAAAGTACTCGTTATATAAAGTTTAGATAAGGGTAAAAACTATGCAATATAGATTCACTTGATTTCAATGTTGCTGTCTCCTATAAATAGAGGATACTAGGTTTGCATCTTTTAATATCAAGTTTACCAGACAAGGCTTCGAGAACGCTTGTTGAATGGCGAGGCTTGCCGAGCGATTCGACATGCGTTCTCGAAGCCGATCCTGGTAAACTTATATACTGACAGACTTCAAAACCTCAACCCTAACTCTTTATATATTTAAAAATACAGTTGTATGTAAAATTCCTTTGCTTCGAAGATGGCAACCTAAGCTGGCTTCTTCAGCAAACACTTTAATTTTAATTGTACAATTGAACTGAACAACGTTATTTCCTCCGTATGAATTTAGCCATTTAAACATTTCTAAAGCAGGGTAGATTTTAAGCTATTGATGAAAGGGTACACCCAGATAAACGTCATATACGCAAATTAACTGTATCGCAGACCTGCCAATCAATACGAGAGCGATTCAAGTCCATGATACAAATTTTATGCTTCTCGTGTATCTTGATTTAAAGAAGTAGGGAATCTTTCACTCTTAACATTTGGTCACATGAAACAGTTGACCCCTATCTCAAAAATTTAACATTTTAATGCGTTAAGTTAATCTTAGTTGGACAAGTTTCACATGTTTTACCAACAAGTGAGTGCTCTTTAACATACAATCAAAATTATTGTTCTGCCCTCTTGTTCGAGACATAAATTTAAGCTGTTATCCAAGTGTTGCGTTTTTGAAGTCCGTCAGTATATCAAAAGACGCGAACCCATATTCTCTTTATCAGTTAACAAGTTGGTTCACTCTTCAAACTAGCTTTTATGGCGTAATTATTGCTTTCCGTGTCGATTTAACGTCATTGACGACGTCATTCAAAAAGAGATGACCTGATAAATGCACGTTTATCAGGTCAACGTGCATCAATGCAGTTAATATGAGAGGTAACTGAAACGTCTTATTTTAAAACTAAAACAAGCAGTGAACTTTGAAAATGTCTTCTACGGGAAAATTTAGGTGGCGATTCCATGGTTGATCTAGGTTACATAGATATAACAGTTGTTCGGTGTAAAAAGAGCCTAGTACTATACAAATAACAAAAGGTCTTGATAAACCGTCTGTAAATTACGAAGGGCTGGTCAGTGTCTCCACAGTGCATTGGTCGCGAATCTCCTTCATCATTTTGACGTGGAGGGGTCAGTTGAAGGGTGCTACCTTAAAAGGCCGAGTTCATATAAATAATCAACTGTAACTGTAAGTCTGCTAGTGACAACCATATGTCAAGATACGCAAATACTTTGCGTAAATTGGGAATTATTTTCTTATCCATCATTTTCAGCATTTGTTTTGGATACTCAAAAGAACCGTCTTAGTAAGAAAGACAATTTATGATTTGGTTGAGAAATAAGAAAAAATCACACAGTCTTATCTACTGGAAGCCTGGGTCACCGTCACAGCTGATAACCTTTGCAAACACTTTGGACCGTGACAGATTCGGTCCAACAAAATGTAAAATGTCGGACCTGGTCTGGATTCAAACTGCTTGAAACTCTGCTGACATCCCTGAAAGATATTTCTGAAAAAAGTTAATTTAAAAACAAAATCGGCAAAGAAAAAAAAAGGAAAAAAAAACATTCAACGAGTTAATTAGTCGACTCTGATGATATCCAAGTAGACGCACAACGTTATAACGACGTCGATGTGACGTCATTACGTCGC
This sequence comes from Loripinus fragilis, assembly GCA_964019695.1. Lineage (NCBI taxonomy): Eukaryota > Metazoa > Mollusca > Bivalvia > Lucinida > Lucinidae > Loripinus > Loripinus fragilis. The sequence goes on from OZ026524.1 coordinate 85,651,057, forward strand.
ATCGACGTAGATAATCTAAGAATTTATCATGAGTGTGAGGGTAGGATAGAAAAATCCCTCCAGAGGATCGCCGCCTTGCCAAGTGATGACAAACGGTGATCACGATTGGCGGATTTTTCTATCCTAAACCTCACACGAATAGTGGATTTTTCTTGCTCACTAATGTTTTTATTTTTTATTTATTTATTTATTTATTTATTCATTTATTTATTCAAGTTATTTATTTATTTTGAAATTAGCTTCAAGAAGTCCCTGAATACGCTAAGATGCAATTTCAAATGATGAAGTTACTTGACGTCCTGGGTAAGATAGCATGGGTAAGATAAGAGTTCTATCCCATGGTAAAATCTCAAGTATCCGTATCCGGTGTGCAAGAAACAACGGTGGTCCGACATAATTCGTTTGCATTAGTGGGTCCTCTTTCACAAGTCGAGAATCATTATTAGACTACGTTCTAGTTTGTCTAATCTTTGGATTCGGCTTAATAAAGTGATACTTATAACAAACACAATATGGAATTTAAAGTTATTCATCCTTTCTGGAAGATTTTAATATTGAGTTTGACTGCAAACCTGAGCACAGGACGTAAAAATGTGTTATTTCTGGTTGCAGATGACTTACGGGTTCAGCTGGGGTCCTACGAAGGGAAATATTTCTCATCTTCGGTTCATCCACCTATGTACACTCCACAACTGGACAAACTTGCCTCCAGAAGTTTTCAGATGAAACGTGCGTATGTTCAACAATCTGTCTGTTCACCGTCAAGAACGTCACTTCTGACAGGGAGACGACCAGACACAACGCACGTGTACGATCTAAACACTTACTGGCGTACCGTGGGTGGTAACTTTACAACTCTTCCACAGTACTTCAAGAACCATGGATACACGACAGTTGGGATGGGGAAAATCTTCCACAACGGAGCAGCTTCCGGTTATGATGACCCGATCTCATGGACTAGGCACTACTTCCATGGGCGGAGATCCTCATTTGAAACGAATCAAGCCAGCTGGAAGGCTGTTCCTGATGACCAGTTAAAGAACGACCCTTTAATCGACGAGCAGATTGCAGACCACGCGGTAACGGTGCTAAATCACGTGGCCCAGGGGGCAAGACACGGCCGCCCTTTCTTTGTTGCGGTTGGTTTTCATAAGCCACATCTACCTTGGGTATTTCCAGCCTCGATGTTACAGCACTACCCAGAGGTTAATATAAGTGTACCGACCAATCAGTATGCGCCAGTGAACATGCCTGATGTAGCATGGAATAATTATCAGGAGTTAAGACAATTTACCGACATTAAGGCTCTTCAGCTAACAGGTAAAATATTCTTGCACGAGCATTTCCGAATAGAAATAATATGACCAATCCAAATAATTACCAATCACGTGACCTATGTTCATATAAACATTTCCGATACCCAATGGTGGCAAGTGAATAAGTGGGAGTTTGAGTAATTTTCTGGTACGATAGGAATATCCATGATAGTACGGTGCCACTGGTGTTTTTGCTAAGCTTTTGAGTCATCCTTCAAATATTGAAATGTTTACATGATCACCGCCTCTACGAGTACTGTGACGTATGTCAATGTACCGTTTACTAACGTACTAAAATAACTAATTCTCCTTCGTATGCAATACATACATACGCATGCTTACAAGACTGAATTACTGTTGGCATTTTGACAATGGCGTTGCCGGAACGCTGAAAAAGTTACGGGCATCAAAGGGAGACTACTGGATCAAGCAATGCGTTTCTTTAATTGCGTCCCTTCTCAAAATGGGAACTTCTTTTAAAGTAAAGAATTCGCTCCCTCTGGGAGCAAATTCTTCCCTTTAAGAGCAGTTCCTTATGGTATGAAAAATCACTTTACCACATTGGGTGACCTCCCTTGAATGTTACTGTATTATTACGCACGTGCGTAACTGCGCAATGGCAGCTACGCCAATGTTTTAATGCTGGCTTTGTGGTTCCAGCATCATTTTTGGTTTGCTTATTTAGTCATGTGATATAAGTCTACAATGTACTCAGTCCAAAGTTATTGATAGATAAAGAGTTAAATCGCGTGAAATGCACGAAGTATGAAACGCGTACTTTTATATAGTTTCGTGTTTTGTACATTTCACGCACGTCTGACAGCAAATAAGAGCAATCACATTTATTTCAAAACTTGTATTGTTTTAAACATGTCGGCTCATTCTTGAAAGTGTTGGTTAAGTACATCCGGCCTGGAGGTTAAAAAACTTTTTTCATGCTCAACTCAACTCAGCACGAAATTTCAACTGCTCATAAAAACTAAAATACCAACAATTGAAGAAGTGTCTTGCTGTAAGTATCTCAGATGTTGTATTAATCATGCTCATAAATGTTAAAATGCCAATAATTGTTGGCATTTTAACATTTATGAGCAGGATAACTTTCGTGCTCAGCTGAGTTGAGCATGAAAAAAGTTTTATAACCTCGGAGCCTGGATTTTAAATGTACAACAGTGTAGACGGCATATAAAGCATCCCGCGGGTACAATCTATTAATTAATTTTGTAAAAAATTTTGAACATTCGCAATTTTGACGGGAAAGGTGGACCGCTGTTTGATTAGTTTCAATATGACTTTTCTAGCTTTGCAAAACAAGATTGGGTTCTATATTGACATCATCTCTTAATTTAATTAACCTTTTCTTATTAACAGGTTTATTATGTATTCTGTGAGGAGCCATTTACTCAGGCCATGTGGTTATTAAACTTCTTCATGTTCAACTTAGCCGAGCACGACATTTCAACTGCTCCTAGAAACATAAAATCATTTTTGTTCAGAAGTTGTATTTCTCATGCTTATAAATGTTTAAATGTCAACACATGTTGACATTTAAACATTTATGAGCATGCTTATTTCATGCTCAGTTCAGTTGAGCATGAGAAAAAAAATAAATGACATCGGGTCCAGTTTGTATAACTTAAATAGTATAGTTTTTTTTCCAACAGGTTATATTAACAGTACAGTCCCTGACGCTACCGTGAAAGAACTGAGACGCGCCTATTACAGCGCCACCTCGTGGACGGACTCACTTGTTGGACGTGTTCTCGACCAGCTGGACAAACTTGGCCTCGCTGATAACACTATTGTTTCATTCTTCGGCGATCATGGCTGGCAACTCGGTGAACATGGTGAATGGAGTAAATCAACCAACTTCGACATTGCAACTCACGCACCTATGATGATAAGAATCCCTGGACTTACAGATTCCGGACCCGTCACGGAAAAGCTTACGGAATTTGTCGATCTCTACCCGACTCTTGTGGAAGCCGCAGGGCTTCCGGCATTGCCGTTGTGTCCCGATGATTCGTCCAACGTGGAGCTTTGCCGCGAAGGTTCAAGTCTAATGCCATTGATTCATGACGCAAATGCCCCTTGGAAAAATGCTTCTTTTTCCCAGTATCCCCGAACTGTGCGCACGCATGGGTTCGGCCACCGGACAGTTGAACATGTCATGGGATATTCGATGAAAACAGACAGCTATCGTTATACTGAATGGGCTAAATTCAATCAGGCACCAACATATAAACCGGACTGGAATACGCTATACGGTGTGGAATTGTATGACCATTCCAAAGACCCAGATGAAAACTATAATGTGGTGGAGGAACAGTCATACGCACATCTACGCCAGCAGCTCAGTAAGCAGTTAAGAGCAGGATGGAGGAACTCACTGCCACAAACAGGATCTGGTGTCATAATTGGATGATTGATAAATTCATTCGCTCATTTTAGGCATTTAGATAAAAGAATTTATTCGCTCATTTCACTCATTTCAGACATTTAGATAAAAGAATTTATTCATGTATCACGTGGTATTGATGGTGTATGGACAGAGTTTTTTGTGCTCTCGGAAAAATTTGTGAAAATATGTGATTCTGGACTTTTTTGAAGGGGTAACTTAGGTGGGAAACAATATAAGAATGTGCTGTTGATTCCGGGAAATATGAACACTTGGATAATTGGATAATAGGATATTAGACTAGAGGTACATATTTCTAATTTTGGAAGTTGTTTACATGAAATGTGCCATTTTGTTCACGTGACTAAAATAACTCTCCACCATTGGCCTATGCTTCAATGAGCGGTAACGGTACACGGAATTCTTACCCGATGCTCTACTTACGACCCACGGCAAAAAATTTATAAAATATACTCACCAAGAAAAGTAAAGAAGACGGACATTACTATTACTATTAGCTATTGTCGAACTGTTTTGAAACTGATCAAAATGAGTGAAATAACCCCGTCGAATGAGCACGACGATGAAAGCACCCATCTAAAGGAATTTATCAGATCAATACAACCAGATGCACCAAATACTTCAGAGATTGAAAATACCCCGAGTAGCAAGGGCGACAAAAAGCGGGAGGCCACCTCCCCTCTAGACAGTCAGATGGCTCTTCAGGAAAAGAAGACACGGCACAATACAGGCAAAGATCAGCCATCAAATCTACCTCTGGCAATGGAAGAGGAATATTACCAGGAAAACATCACTGAATACAGCGAGGTTTTGCATATGCATATGCTCTCCCAGCCACTATTACCGAGTGATATCTGCCAGGTTGCAACCGAGTTAAGGTCAATTATGTTGCCTGAGATACGATCCATAGTGGTAGATGCTATTAAAGAGGCTAACCAGTCTCTCAACAACGACTTGAAAATCCTCCACCTTGAAATAAAGAAACTACAAACAAGCAACATGACCCTCCAGTCAGAAAATAAGCAACTAAAAGCTGAAAATAATGATCTTAAAAAGCGGCTGGATGTGGTTGAAGGTGACAATGACAACTTGGAGCAGTATAGCAGGCGTAACAGCTTGCGTATATCAGGCATACCTGAAGATAACGAAGAAGACACTGACCAGTTAGTACTTCAAATCGCCAGCAGTCTTGGTGTTGAGATGGTGTCTTCCGATATTGACAGATCTCACAGAGTCGGGAGACCTGAGGGTCGCGGACAATCGAGGAGAGCACCCGGAGCTACACAGAGGCCCCGCGATATCATTGTCAAGTTCACTAGATATAACATCAGGTCAAAGCTTTATGGTGAACGTAGGGGCCTGAGGAAGACGGCGACTCACAAATCAGTCTACATAAATGAAGACCTCACCAGATCCAGATCGAAGCTCCTGTTTGAAGCCCGTGCACTCGTGCGTACCAAGCTCCTTCGAGCTGCCTATTCATCTGATGGTAAACTATTTGTCAGAGATATAAACGATTATCGCCATCTAATAAAGTCCGCATCTGACCTAACCAAGTTCCAACAATCCAATAATTAGGCATGCATAAGACATAACAACCACATCTGCACGTATCAGTCCAGCATGGTACACAGGGATGCACATTAGGATATTAATGGCCCACGTGGCTTTTACCTTGAGAATGGCGGGGGGGGGGGGTGACTCAGGCTGCAAATGATGCTCGATCTTCATTAATATATATCTGAAATATTGCGAGCTTTTCGTTCGTCTTGCATTCCAACAATTCGAAAGAACAAGTCCCTGCTGCGTGGGCCTGATATTGTTTTGACACGACACCTGTCAATCGGGTCTACTCAGAAAGAATCGAGGGTGGGCCACCATCGGCCCGCCTGTGAAGGGCCATCTAGTGGACGCTTCACTGGCGGGCCGATGGTGTGTCGAGATGGTGTGTCGAGGTTATGTGCTGACTGGGTACGGCGTGGTAATTGCCTGGGCTTTTCAGTGGGAACGCCCAGGTAGGTACCTAGCTATATGCTATGGCATATGTAATGTGTATCCCTGAAACCCCTGTGAGTTCTAAAGTATGAACGCGTGTCTTGTCCGAGGTGTCCCACATGGGACTACTTCTGACAAGTACCCGCACGTCTGCAGACTGATGCATGTATATGTGGTTTATTCATCTTGTATCCATCACGATGTGAATCTAGATGATGTTTCGAACATTTCAAGCGTGTGCACTCCTGAATCACGTGTTATGGGTCACCTCACAGAACCCACCTGTGTAAGCTCAGATGTGTTCCGTTATTCTGCGATGTCCATAGAAATAAACTGGTTATACATATGTACGTATCTCCAAGTTGTCTCCAGATGTATGCCTAATCGACTTGGAAAATAATGCTAATCCAAAGTACAGCCAAATGCTGGTAATTTAAGCTTTCCTGCAAGTGTTTTTTTTTTTTTTTTTCTTTTCACCGTGTCAACTAATCTTAAACGCAGTATGCACCGGAGTAGTGTGGATCCTTATCAGAGAGCTTCTGAAGTAGCTCGCTGATCCTAATTCACACTGTCTTCTTGGACATGATCTACAGCCTTGTCGCACAGGCTATACGGGTAACAAGTTGGACATGTTATCTTAAAGTCCACATTCAAAGAAAATGTTGAGCATAGATAGATTGTACAGATTTGTCTCACCGACGTGCTGACTCGGGCCTGGGTAAATGCAAACCCGCTTTCCCGAGAAAATATCCTATATGTACCAGGACCGACCATTGGTATCCTGAAATTCGTGGAGCAGGCCAAAATAAATAAATAAAAAAAATGAATAAACACTTCGGGTGCACGGAGGGACGGTCTCACCGAGAAAGTACCTCCGTGTGCCCATGGTGTTTTATTTATTTTTTATGTCATTGAGTATAGGAAGGGAAGGTACTCGTACCTTCCCCAATACATATACTTACGATGTGTAGCGTCCCCTGTCCACTTTCAATCTAAACTGAGCAGTTGGGGTTCACGTGAGCCTATGCAGACGCGCAGCCTCGCCTGAACCCTTTCTGCCCACATATGAATACCGGGTAAGGAAAGACCTGGGGCCTTGTCATGATGTCTCACGGTGTTGCTGCACGCGTATGGTTATGCCAGGTGCTGAACATCTAATAAGTACGATATATGTGTATAGAAGGAGCTGCTTCACCAAGATCATTTCTCTTTGTGTCGGCAGTGTACATGTACCCCAGGACATGTACGTCTTTAAAACAGGCTTTTGATATACAAGCCCGTCCAACAGGAAAAATATCATTCTATGTTCTACCTCCGACCACTGGTATCCTAAAGTCGGAACTGGTAAAATTCTGCTAAACATGTTGTGAGTGCACGGAAGGACCCATCTCACTGAGTTTGTTCCTCCTGGCGCCCATGACATGTACTATCGTGCTAACTGTGTCATGGATACTCACCAGGGCCCGGAATTACAATGCCACCTTGAGGTTGGGGAGGACCTGAGTTAGGTATTGGTCTTTCAGGATGCCGGAGTGGCGTTACAAACTGATTTTTATTTTTTTACTAACCCTTTACCACAAGTGCTGCATCGGTCCGGGCAGTTTGTTTGGTGTGTCGTGTGGCATGTTGGGTGCCGGTGCTTGATTTGGTCTTCCTTAGCTTTGTGGAGGCATTGTGGTTCCGGGCCCAGGTCCATAAATGCATGTAACATCTACTGACGCATTTGTCCAAATAAAGGGAGGATACCCGTATCAGCTATACTACACACGGTGTGGATGTGTAGCGTCCCCTCTCCACATTGCAGTTTGGGTTCATATAAGCCTGTGCCGACGCACAGCCTCGCTTGAGCCCTAGCTGCCCACATGCGTATTTATAGCAGCCAGCACTGGGTATGGATAAGACCAGAGCCTTGTCATGATGTCTCACTGTGGTGCGAGTGCACTGTGACATGCTCTTATTTTTCTGCTGAAATTCAAATTAAACACAAAAAAAATCAGGTTACAAACACTTGCTACTGACCTCAGAAGAGCCGTCTCAGCGAGACTATTTCCTGTGAGTACCCTTAAATGCTCCTGTTCTGTATGCCCAAGAGACCCGCCTCGTCGAGACGGTTCTCTTGAGTACTCACAACACACATTTCAGTAAAAATGTATTTATTTTCTATTACGCACTCGAGTTGTTAGAACCAAACATAATTTATTACCAATTAGTATTGAAGGGTATTTGTAACTACATGGCTGCTACTCCGATGTATTGATGCGACTTATCTAAGTTGTGCTGCGTGACATGTCAGTGATCACATTAGTATATATTCCCAAAAGTGCTGATGACACCTTTTCCCACTTGTTTTGCTGCTTTTGCTTATATATATGGTGTGAATGTTGGTTCTCGTGTACTTGTTGTCATGTACCATGTCGATTGTACTTTATGTTTATACACCTCCATTGGTTGTTATATATTGCTGATATTGCCACTGTTATACTTCTGGGTCACTGTATCTGTACATTTAATATTTCTGCTCGGGTGTTAAGACTATTCCATGGAAAAGCTTTTGGGCTTGTTTTGGGCATAAAGCTAAATCACAATTACTTGTCCTGCCAGCAGGTAGTGACAGTGACTTCGTGCCTTGTTTACAAAGTTGTCAGAGACTTTTAATCGATATGTCGCTTGTGTATGGGGCCTGTCCTCAGGACTGATGCACAACCGATATATCGATATATTTCGATATATAGATTCGCGTTGGCTCAGGTGTGGTATACACGTTGGTGTTTTTACTTAGCAAGTGTAAACAGGGTAGTACGTTGATGTCACTCTTTGTTGGCACGACAGTAATCAAAATTATTTATCCTCCTTCCGATCATTATTCCAAACATACTCTAAATCGAGTCCTAGATCTTTGTCCTTATACTAAAATGTATTTTATTATTAATTCAAAATAATGAAGATAACAAGCCCAAGCCGATTACATGTGAGTGTCACGAATGCTGAACGGTAATCATCCTATTGACTATACTTATAGTTTCGTTTCGATAAGAGTAGTCTTATGGATAATATTACCAAGAATGTATCTTTAGGCAAGAGTATTCGCTACAGCCAAAAATCTAAATTTTAGCCCTGCATATATTGTCACGGTGATGTTTTCCCACCAGTATGATCGATGGTTTTAAATCATCCAATCAGTAATTAATACCTGGCGGGTAGCGATCATCTCATGCACGCTCCTAGTACAAGTTAACCGTATTTGTCTATGCAAACAGGCAAATATTAATCATGACCTATGAATACCATATCTTGCTGTAACATAGTTTTGAAGGGGGAAAATAGTGCGTAAAATTGTAAATGCTTTTTTTTTATCACCCATCAGTTTTAACATATGTTTGGGTGCTCAAAAGGGTCGTCTCATCGAGACGGTTCTTTTGAGTACCCACAACATATGTCTTGGTTGGTACGCACTCTTAACTAAAGTCCTGCTGAAATAGGTAAACTCAATTAGAAATTGATAGATTAGTCTAGATACTTTCCTGCGTAACCCTTGACGTGCTGAATATATTTTATATTTTTTTGTACTGCACCCCTCCCCGGTCTTTTGTCATTCGAACACACAGGTTATGTTTAAGGTGTATGTCTCCGTGGCGAGGTTGAAAACGGTGTAGATCTTGATACGATGACCTCGTCAGAGGCCATCTTATCTGGATCTATATTGTTTTGTTTTGAGTGTTTTCCTAAAGAAGGACAAAACTGGGTTCAGCATGACAGAAAGGGGGTTAACAGCAATCTGGTGTTTGTATATCCCACTGTATAATAGAGCTTCTGGATCGCAGTAGAGGCGGCAACCTCAATACTCATACCGGGCGATGATTGGGCTATCTCATCTGCTCAAAAGGGAACTCCGGTAAAGTGTCAATGAGCTGTCAAGTCTCGAAAACAAGTGCACATTTCAAAACAAAAGTCCTGACTAAGTAAACCCTTAAAGCGCATCTCACAATGAATGTGTATGCTTTGGCGTCTGTTGAAACATTTTGAAGTCTCTTTAACAAACAGCGTAGATCCAGATCAGACCGCCCCTGTAGGTTAGTCTGATCTGGGTCCACTTTGTTTGCCTATATACTTACGTAAAACGATAAACATACAGGTACGCTTTCGAATGTAGTTAGTTTGCTGGTGTTTTGAAGGTCTCTATTGTTATCAGTGCAATATGATACAGAATAACGCCTCATTTTCAAGTTTTACCTACAGATGTCAAACGTAGCCCATTGCTTGTTACGCGTTCTTGAGGTGCCGCCTTTGCAGTGGCCAGGAGTTTCTACAATACTGCAGGTACGTGGCTTGATCGACGCGCTAGGTGCACGGCAGCCACCTTGCACCTCGCGCGATGACGAATCCGCACAGAATACCAACGATGTTATCCATGTCAAAGTATATAACTACCTAAGTTACTCCATAGTTCTTGTATTATATATGTTATTTGTTATCCTTCTCTTATACTTCTGTGCTCTTCTTCTATTATTGACTGACTCCAAGACAGTAGATACCATGAAACACTTACTTGCTTCAGTTGAGAGTGTGTTAACCCGGGGTGGCCACCAGTTCGTCCGAAGAATGCTCGGTAATACTTGTTTGTGTAGATATGAATCATTTTAAATATAATACAGACGGACTTGGTGGCCATTATGGGTTGGCTTGCTCTCTAGAGCTGGGTGTAGCAAGAGGAGTAACCAAGCACAGGTTCCACCTACTGTTCCTTTCCATGATGGTTATGTGTATGGGTAGCCCGATGTCTCTCCAAATACCACTACATAGTCTGATTCTGAATATCCAAAGATCAAACGAGCTATACAAAAACATTAAATTTCCATATATTCGACGTCTTAAAATCCACCAAAACATTTTCTTCAGCAATTTACTAGTTCTAATACTTCTTACATCAGACTTGATCTTATGGGGATCTATGTTGCTTCTTCTAAGCGGTGATGTTGAGGTAAATCCTGGGCCAGACTCTGCTGAAGACACCAGTTTTACTAGTGATGATCAATCACTTACCTCCTTTGAAACTTTATCTAATCACCTAAGTGTTTTCCACCTCAATATCCAAAGCTTAGTACCAAAAATTGACATAGTTAGAAGTGAAGCCGATGCCTACGACATCCTCGTCTTCTCTGAAAGTTGGCTAAATCCTAACATATCTAATGATACAATACATATTGAAAATTTTATGCCTCCCTTTAGGACAGATAGAGTCGATCGCATCGGCGGGGGTGTCGTCATATATGTACGAGACTGTATCACATGCAAGCGGCGTGCAGACTTGGAAATTCGCGGTGTAGAAGCAGTTTGGGTGGAGCTTTATGTAAAATGCAAAAAAATCTTAGTGGGTGGTTTTTATAAACCACCGAACTGCACAATAAATTACTTTGATCTTATGAAAGAAAGTATTGATCGAGCCTGCAATACGAATATATCAGACATAATCATAACTGGAGATTTTAATTTTAATATGGCCCAAAACGCTCTCAACAAAATGTCTGAACTCATTTTAGAGTATAATTTAACCCAACTGATTTCTGAACCCACGCATGTCACTGAACACTCTTCTTCCATTCTGGACCTAATACTGGTCCGCAACAAAAACAACGTCTTACTGAGTGGCGTAGCAGACCCGTTCATACCAAATCAGATAAGATACCACAGCCCAGTAATAGTTTTACTTAAATTTACACGTCCGATAACTAAATCTTTCAAGAGACGGGTCTGGTACTATAAACTAGCTGACTATGAAAAATACAGACTCGAACTTTCTGAACGCAACATCCACGAAAAAACACAATTAACTAGCAACATTGATCAAAATATCAAAGACATTACGGAAGCTATTATGCAGGCAGCAGACAAATCCATACCTAATAAAATAGTTACAATCAAACCTTCTGACCATCCTTGGATAACATGCCATATAAAAAACATGATCCGAAAACGTAAACGCACCTTTCGCCAGTTCAAGAAAACAAACATTAATCACTATTGGTTAAAATACAAAACCATCCGTAACAATGTTGTTAAGGAAATTAGACAGTCAAAACAACAATATTTTGACAAACTTGATCAGCTACTGTCTTCCGAAAATATTGATTCTAAATTATTTTGGAAAACATCTAAACAATTACTTAATCTAAATAAATCTTCTGGAAGTATTCCAACCCTTAAGCTGAATAGCAACATTGCTGAAAATGACAAACAAAAGGCAGAACTATTAAATCACTATTTTACCTCACAAACTATGGTCGATGACGCAAATAAAGAACTACCCAATATAGATCCATCAAACCATACCTTAGATTCCATAGTAATCTCATGTCAAGATGTTAAGGATGTCCTTCTTCACCTAAATGTGACTAAGGCAAGTGGACCTGACCTTATTAGTCCAAGACTTTTGAGAGAGGGAGCCAATATTCTTGCACTTCCTTATTCTGTTATCTTCAATCGCTCACTTGATCAAGGATACTTTCCCTCTTCCTGGAAAGAAGCTAATGTCACTCCTATTTACAAAAAGGATGATAAATCATTGCCAAGTAACTATAGACCGATATCTCTCCTGAGTCAATCTGCCAAAGTAATGGAGCACTGTGTCCATAAATTTCTTTATAACTATGTAATTAGTAATCATATTTTAACTCCGTTGCAATCAGGATTCGTACACGGAGACTCAACCACTTATCAACTGCTACACACATACCACCAATTTTGTGAAGCCGTTGACAATGGTAAAGAGGTGCGAGCTGTTTTCTGCGACATTAGTAAGGCCTTCGACAGAGTCTGGCACAAGGGTTTGCTTCATAAGCTTCGGGGTATAGGCTGTTCAGAAAACATATTACTGTGGTTTAGCAGCTATCTTTCAGACCGGAGGCAAAGAGTTGTTTTAAATGGCATATTCTCTGATTGGATGGCAGTTTTTGCAGGTGTCCCTCAAGGCTCAATTCTTGGTCCTTTACTATTTCTTATCTTTATTAATGATATCGTCAAATGTATAGGAGCATCCATCCGTCTATTTGCTGATGACACTAGCTTGTACATTATAGTCGATCTACCAGATCAAGCGGCTACTATTCTCAATACTGATCTAAAAACAATTTCTGATTGGGCAAATTCTTGGCTTGTGGCATTCAATGCAAGCAAAACACTTTCAGTAATCTTCTCACGTAAATCAAACCCAGTTGTTCACCCTTCCCTCTTCATGCACGATACAATGATAAATGAAACCACAAACCATAAACACTTGGGTCTTATTCTCTCCAATAACTGTTCTTGGACAGAACATATCAATAGCATTTCTGATAAAGCATGGGCAAGACTCAATCTTATGCGAACTCTTAAATTCAGGGTAAGCAGAAGATCTTTGGAAAAAATGTATATTTCTTATGTTCGCCCTTTGATTGAATACAGCAACTCTGTGTGGGATAATTGTTCCACGGAATCTAAAAATCAACTAGAATCGATCCATATAGAAGCTGCTAGAGTAATAACTGGAGCCACTAAACTCTGCAGCATCGAAAAACTTTTTGCTGACCTTGGATGGGAGTCCCTCCAAAAACGTCGCAATAAGCACAAACTTGTTATCTTCTACAAAATTCTTCATGGCATTGCCCCAACCTATCTATCGGACATTGTACCGCCCTTAATACAAGACACAACTACATATAACCTTCGGAATGCTGGAAATATTCAGAATTACAGAGTGCACACCAACTTATTCTCCAATTCCTTCTTCCCCTCCACAGTACGCGCCTGGAACGACCTACCAAACGACATAAAGAATGCACCATCTGTAGGTTCGTTCAAATACAAAATCAATAAAAACCTGAGATCTCCTCCAAAATTCTATAATGCTGGAACACGCAAAGGTCAAATACTACAGGCAAGACTACGAATGGAGTGTAGTTCCCTAAACTCTGACTTGCACCGGAAAAACATTGTACCGAGCCCCTTCTGTCGGTGCGGTGTCTTTGAGAGTCGTAATCATTTCTTTTTTACTTGCCCGCTTTACTCGCTCGATAGACTCAGATATCTGCCAGACAATCTTGATGATTTTACTAGCAATGACCTTTTGTTTGGATGCGAAAATCAATCAGATGAATTTAACGAATCCCTTTTCCTAAAGGTACAGGAGTTTTTGATAAGGTCTGGTAGGTTTGGTTGATCCCAGTCTCTAAAGTGTTAACATTTTGATATGTCTACGTCTGGAGCCAGTCATTCTATAGCACTATGCTATACACTAAACACTAAACAGGAGTCTTTCTTTCTCTCTCTCTCTCTCTCTCTCTCTCTCTCGTTATTATACTTGTGTGTTTAAACTTGTCCAAAACCATCATATAAAATGCAGATTTTATAACATGTCTAGGAGATGATCTAAATAAGCCACCGGCTTACTGTCAGATCCTACTATCTTAACATTGTATTTATGTATATCATGCACTTTATCTGAATAAATATTGTTTAAACCAAGAATTTATTCGCTCATTTCAGGCCTTAAGATGAATTTATTCGCTGATTTCGGGTTTTTACATTAACCAATTTATTCGCTCATTTCTGGTCTTCAAATAAAAGAATTTATTCGCTCATTTCAGGCCTTATGATAAAATAATTTATTCGCTCATTTCAAGCCTTTAGATAAGAAAATTGTTCGCTCACTTTAGGCCTCTAGATAAAAGAATGTATTCGCTTATTTTAGGCCTCTAGATAAAGGATTTATACGCTCATTTCAGGCCTTAAGATAAAAGAATTTGTTCGCCCGTTTTAGTCAACTAGATAAAAGTATTTATTCGCTCATTTTAGACCTTAAGATAAAAAATTATTCTCTCATTTTAGGCTCTAGATAAAAGTATTTATACGCTCATTTCAGACCTTTAAATAAAAGAATTTGTTTGCTCATTTCAGGCCTTAAGATAAAAGAATTTGTTCGCTCATTTTATGCCTCTAGATAAAAGTATTTATACGCTCATTTCAGGCCTTAAGATAAAAGTATTTATTCGCTCATTTCAGACCTTTAGATAAAAGAATTTATACGCTCATTTCAGACCTTAAGATAAAATAATTTTTTTGCTCATTTCAGGCCTTTAGATAAAATAATTTACTCGCTCATTTCGGGCCTTAGATAAAAAAATTACTCCGACGAAGTCGAAGGGATATTGTTTTGGCGTCGTCCGTGCGTCCGTCCGTCCGTCCATACCATCCGTCCGTCCGTCTGTCCACACTTTTTGTCTGTGCGGAACCATATCTCAGTATCTATTGTCAGATTTGATTCATTCTTGGACCGTGGACTCTCGGTATCCTATAAGTTTGGTCAAAATCGACCTGTTAGCAATTGAGTTATTGTCCTTGTTTTAGTAAAGGCAATTATAAGGCAAAACCTATATTAGCTTTTTTGTGTGATGATCTTCACATTTCATCAAAGCTATTATATTCAACAACTTCTCACTATAAGACCATGATTGCCAAGTGCCTGTAGATAAGCATGGCGGTGTCAAAGTTTTACCCCGCCCCCTTCGACCCCACCTAAGGGGTCTCACCAACGCCAAAAATACTTTCACCAACGACCCCTGAGATGGGGTCAAAAGGTCATTTTCTTTTTCTTTTCTAAAAGTGGTCATATTGCATATCAAATTAAAGTGGAAGAAGTGAAGACCTACATGCAAGGTAACACTTTGAATTTACACACACCCTTGACCTCTGGGGTTGGGTTTAAAGGTCAGATATTGAAATTGTGCAGATGTAAGTATATTTTTTTATTAAACTAAGCACTAAAACATACTTGACAGGTGTTTGATATGGTCTGAATAATACTTAAGGTGAACTATGGGTTAGGTAAATGGGATTTATGTTTTGTGATTTACATGTTTCTCTCACATAACCCTTCGTCGGGGGATATAAATTTGTCGAATTTGTCTTGTTTTCGCTCATTTCAGGCCTTTAGATAAAACAATTGATTCGCTCAATTCAGGCCTTTAGATAAAAGAAAGTATACACTCATTTCAAGCCTTAAGATAAAAGAATTTATAAACTCGTTTAAGGCCTCTAGATAAAAGAATTTATTCACTCATTTTAGGACTTAAGATAAATTAATTTATTTATTCATTTCAAGCAATTAGATAAAGGAAAATTCACTCAGTTATTCACTCATGTTGAGACTTTAGATAAAATGACTTATTCGCTCATTTCAAGCCTTTAGATAAAGGACATTATTCGCTCTTTTTTGAGACTTTAGACAAAATAATTTATTCGCTCATTTCAGGCCTTTAGATAAAGGAAATTATTCACTCATGTTGGGACTTTAGATAAAGAATGTATTTGCTCATTTCAAGCCTTTAGATAGAGGAAATTATTCACTCGATAAAAGAATCGATTCGCTCATTTAAGGCTTTTAGATAAAGAATTTATTCGCTCAGGCTGTTCTTAGTTTTTCGAAAGAAATCACTAGTGGACGCGTTTGTCATTATTGTGGTTTTTAAGAGAACCTGCCAATGTAAGGTTCATTCTGAAACAGAGAACCAACATAATTTGAAGACTGCGGAATCACTTTCATTTAGTCTGTTCCTTTGTGTTCTGTTGGGTTTTCCCATACATATTGATGTAATAACTAACTGGGCTGTCCATTTTCCACTTTTGGGCGTCAACGCTAGAATTTCTTAATTATTGTGTATTTCTGTCCGTGAAGATTTGTTTAAATCTTAGCAAAGAGCGCAGAACCAGATGAATTTTTTATGCTGCATTTCATCTGGTTTCTCACTGTTTGCAAAAGTGCCCGTTTACGGGGTTTCCAGTGTACAAAGGGTTAAGCGGTACATGTAATGCATTATGCTTTCTTGCAGAGCCAACTATTTACAAAGGGCCAGAATATGAAACGATATCTACACCATCTCGATTAATCGGCTATCTCGATTAGTTGGTTATCTCTATGTACTGGGAGCAGTTTTGATACATACCTGTCGTGGTAAGCTGAAACATATTAAAGGGGACGGCAACCCTAATGGCTACTACAATACAATACAACTATTTTATTGTTTCATCTAATTTCATATGAGACATTCACAAAGGATCATTGACACTTGCTATGGGTGAATGCGGCCATTATGCCTATGGTTTACAGTAAAAATAAAAGTTTGTCAATCGTCCCTTTCTTCACCTTGATGCTACCCTGACCTGAGTACTGTATGGCTGTGAAATCCGTTTTCGATGTTAAATGCTTCAAAGATGTAAAAATTTGGTTAGAACAATCAGTTTTACATTAAGATATATAGAAATTCGAAAACATTTTTTTAAAATATCATCCCCCCACCCCCGTGTGCCAGCAAAAGCTTTTGCATGTATATGTGTTACCATATTTTACACATTGTATGGAAGTGGCTTGCTGGCGCAAGGGGGAGAAAGATGTTCAGCAGCCCAAAAACCCAGGGCCTTAGCCCATAAAATGCCTTTTCTACCAAATAAGCAAATTAATGACAGTATAGAAGTTCTTTAGAACCAACCTCCTAAATTGCTTTGTATTCTGTGCTAGTTTAATATAAAGTACTTAAAGACTAAAAGTAGAATTAGCAAGGTTTTATGCATTTTTTCATAAGAAAAAATCTCACTGTTATTAAATGACACATTATTTTGCAAACGTTCTGTACTTATCTATTTGCATGCTAGGGAATTGTTCATGTTTTAATTTTCGTCTGCTAACTTTCTTCAAAATTAAGTTTTTAAAAATAAACCACACAGGACCACCATCATAGTGTCAAACAGTTTGGATCAAGATCAATACCGACATTCTGTTGGTCTTCATCTGGGTTCTAACTGTTTGCAAAAGGCTATTGGCAGACGACAAAATTATCCACTGGCATGCAAAGAGTTATAACAGGTAAATACTTTAGTGTTCAATATATTGTCACATATAGGGATATACATGCATATGTATACCATAAATATTTGGACACTTTAAATACATTCAACATGCTATGCCCTTTGAACAAAGCAAAAGTAATATTCAAAGGGTCTAGTTAGAATTAGTTTTATTTTCCAATGCTAAATGGGACACTTTCATTCCTTCAAAAATATTCATTTCTTTTGTTGAGCTTTCAGTTTCGTATTATTTACGGTACATGTAGCAAAAATGTACAGGTAACTTCTAAATTATCTCCCCAAAATAATTTTTTAAAAAACTTATTTTGTTTTTAAAACAATTTCATCAATTATCGTGATTCGTTAATACTCTGAATATGGTATGTTCACTAGATATCACCATGCCTACCAAATAAATCAAGAAAACGTGCAGAAATCACTTTTTAAAGCACTTTTTATTTTCATGAAATTTCAGACCCCCTCCCCTTTCTACCCGCCATAACTCTAGAATGCGTAGGAATTTTGAAAATATTTTGCTAGCTGGCTCTTACCATTAGATGCACCTATTGTACTGATACTACATGCACCACACTAGAAGCTCAAAAGCAGCGTTCTGGGAATCAGAAAAATAGGCGTATAAGGCCCAAACCGTCAATGGACTTTACATTCATAAACATGTTCAACATAAATACAAAGAATGATATATCATTTAGCATAATGTTAAACAAGAGAAGTATCTGAATAAAGAAAATATCTATTCACCTATGCGGAACGGGCTTTATATGCTGAATGAAGAAATTTTGCAACTTCTTTAATTGTCGAACCACTGGAATTCAAAAGGTAGATAAACTTATTTTCACCATTTTATGTGTCAATCCTTGGACATGATTTCCTTACGTGGTCAAAAAGAGTTATTCTGATTTCGCTAAATCTAGAGCATCGTAATAACAAATGTTGCCCATCATCTATTTCTGAAACGTTGTCAGCCTTACAATACAAGCAAATACTATGTTTTATATGAAAGATCTTAATAAACCATGGATTTTGATACCAGTTTCATCTCAATCGCTTGTAAAAGTTAGAGGTTGTGGGTGTTTGAATATTTGCAAATGGACTATAATGGAAGCGGCCATATTGTAGGCTTAGTGACGTCACACAGCCTTATTAGATATGCGTAATCAAAATAAAAAAACAAGCCAATGGATTACTTGCAATTGTCTTTAATAAAAAAAATCCTTATGTATAAAGCTGCATATCTGCTGAAACACAGATGCTGTGATAGTATTGATAACTAAAAATTAAGCAGATGAAAAAATCTGAAAACTAATTAGATATTCAAAATGAAGCTAAATGTTGGCGATGTTGAATTCTTTAAATGTCCATAACTTCCCCATTTTTCAACCAATTTTGATGATACTCGTATCAAACTTCATGGTTCATAGAGCTCTTTCTGATAATTTAACATACTTATCATTAGGGTTGCTGTCCCCTTTAAATACTAACACGATTCAGACCATCCCGCTTGGGTATATGCGTAGAATGGCATCGGTAATAATATAACTTCCGCCGTTTTAAAGGGAAAAGTACCACATGCACAATCGTGTTTTTCTACAATATAAATACAATGCTTAAAAGCAAGTGAGTATGACCAGGGAATGCCACTTTCGCAGACTGCAGACCAGACCATGGCACCACGAGGAAGAGACACAAAACTGAGACATCACAGTTGTATTAATAGACTTTTCGCTTACTGTAAAGGCGGAAACTTTAATAGTCATATCTGGGCGTGGTTCGGCTATTTCATCTGCTAGACTAAGACTAGGGAAATCAGGTTCTATTTATAATTTGGTGAAGAATTAATAAGTTGGTTGGGCCGCGCAAATGTTCATGCATTTCATGAAAATCCTAACCGTACACTGAACTCACATGTATTAACCCTTAAAGCGCATAATCACAAAATGTATGGTTTGTTTTGTCGTCTATTAAAATATTTGAAGCCTCATAAACAAACAGTGTGGACCCAGATCAGACTAGACGCAAAACACATTATTTAGTCCTTTTAAAAGGATTGAACAATGTGTTTTGCGTCTATACTGAGGTAATGGCGCAAGATGATACACTTGAGGCAAATCTGGGTGCGAGTCGGGGCCGCACCCCATTCTCCTTTTCTTTCTGCCTCTCTCTCTCTGAGGGTTTTTCCGACATAACTGAAATATTGTTGACTGAGACTTAGTGCCTCAACTCAAACAATCCAATCTACAACACAACTAAGCTAAAGCAACCATCTTTCTCTTCTCTGCAATCTGGTTGCTAAACTAGAAAGGACACAAAGAAACATGTACAGCAAAACAATGACCCAACACAAACAACAGCAAAATGTGAAAAATAACAGCAGACTCACCGCACACCAAAGCTGTCTCATCGTTGGTCCGAAGGTTATTAAGCTTTTTTTACATGCTCAACGCAAATGAGCATGAAACTTAGTCTGCTGATAAGTTGTTGAAAATTCAAAATTTAGCAGCCAGATAAACATTTGAGTATTTTCAGTAGTTTACATTTTATGAATAGATAGATATCCATGCTCAGTTGAGTTGAGCACAAAAACGTGTTACTCAGACCTGGCTCCGAGGTTATAAAACTTTTGCATGCTCAACTCAGCTGAGCACGCAATTTATCCTGCTCAAAATGTTAAAATATTTTAACATTTATTCGCATGATAAATACAACATCTGAGAGACTTTTGGCAAGAAACTTCTTTATTTGTCGGTATTTTAGTTTTTTATAACCAGTTGAAATTTCGTGCTCAGTTGAGTTGAGCATGAAAAATGTTCATAACCTCAGGGCCTGGTCATTCAATACAATGACACAGAGGAGGTCCAGATACACTTGACCAACCATTCTATGTATGAAATTAGGTTTAGAGTGATCCAGTAGCATGTGCGGATCTAGAGGGGGGAAAGGGGGTCCGGACCCCCCTCCCTTGAAAAATCGCAAAGCTATTGGGTTCCTTAGCAAAACTGGTCCGGAGCCCCTGGAAAATCAGAAAGCTACCAACCCAGTATACTATGTTTGGCCATTATCGGCCCGCTAGCGAAACGCCATTTAAATGAGCATTTAAATGGCGTTTTGCGCTGGTGGGCCGATGATGGCCTACTTTAGTGGTATGATCCTCAGCATATTGTGTATGCAGGGTACACAATATGCTACCTGAGGGAGCATATCGTGTAGGGCAGCATTTTGTGGCTCTACAGTCCTCTCTCTCCACATCAACTAATAAAACCTCGTCAAATGCCGGACCCTATCTGACAAAACTTTATGGATCTACGCATGTGTATTAGAAGTTGACAGACGACACCAGGCGGCGGTCGACGGGCACTATAATAATATTGCATGTACACATCAGTTCTAATACTTCATACTGTTGTGACTAGCAGCTTCTTTCTAACTTTCCGAAGAGCCCCAAACATCCAACAATGTGAAATCCGAATAGCCGAAGACGAAGTCTTATAATTTCAATGTCGGTGAAAAGCTGACTTGATCTCTGTATGGAAGAAAGAACATGCCATGAAATGGTTATTCATCTATCGCAGAGATTTAGATTTATGTTTTTTTTATTTATTTATTTTTTTTCTTTTTTTTTCGGCTCGTTTTCATTAGTTTTAAATATGATTTTCACGGTGACGCTGTAAGATTGATAGTTAAAATGCGAGAAATGTAAAGAAATATCTTTGTCGATGGTTTAAAAAAATAATGTATGGTACGATACCTCTACCGTAGGGAAGAATTGTCGATATTTGTAGGTTACGGTCAACTAAACTAATATTTGTTGGTTACAGTCAACTGAATTTTACTACTGTTTTAGATTTTTTGCACCAGGCATGTATGGAACTAGCAATTTAAACATGCAGCTTTTGGGTGCAGGGCTTTTTTTTTCGTTCTGACTCGAGTTTTCGCGATATTCTACCCTACCGCCCACGTTTTTGTACTTGTCGAATTCGCGTTGAAAACGCATAGGAAACGCAGGTAATACGCACTGTATTTTCAACGCGAATTCCAAAAAGCCAATCCCCGCTCGTCATTGATAATACGTCGAACTGAAGTGAAATGCACTTGCCTGTCCACCAATCAATCCAGCTAATTTATCAACGCGAATCAACGTTTATCACAGCATAGCAACGCAGATCCGCATTGCAATGCATTGCTGCATAGTCATTCATTAGATGAAGGATACAATACGTTTAAACGGTTTAATAGTAAAATAAAACATTGAGGTAAGAAATAATATACTGACGTCAACTAAAAACGCCTCACTCATTATCACTGATTTCTCAGCGATGATATACAAAAATGAACAGCCACGTACTGCTTCTTTATGTAGAGGTTGGGCGATTTTGGAAAATGACTTAAACTTGATATGCAGGTGACGCGTTATTCCAATAACGTCATACAGGATCAACGTGCACATGACGGCATTATGCACCAATCGCATTTATTATATAACTAAGAAAAAAGACTCAATTTCATTGGCTTAGAGCGCTCACGTGGCCAGTCAATATATTGTCATATTCACTGGCTTGCGCCCGCTTGCCAGTGTATATTAGTTACTAAAATTAGACTCCTTGCTGTTTTTTTCCGTTCTGGTTCTGCTTTTCTAAAGCGTGCTTAATAATCATATCGTAGATGCTAAATACGCAACAAATCACGCACTGGAGCTGATCTATTTCGATTTTAATGCACAATAAACGGCGAAAACAAATTTGAAGTCTTCAGCTTCTTCCAAGTTTCCGCCTTTGCACTGAAGAACTCCCCCCCAATACTTAGACCACGTCGCGTACGTTTACATGTATTTGTAACGTCTTTCAAGCGTAAAAACGACATTACACCGTCTAACGCCATGAATGACGTCATTTACCAGTAACAAATGACGTCAGCTATCACACATTTTCCCTGCGCTTTCAAAGCTGTGAATTATTGTTTGGCATATCACACTTATTTTATCATTGGCTCTACATGCGAAGTTTGTTAGAATTCTTGTTTGTAAATGTTGAATGATGACACTCATGCACAACATATATGCAATAGTAAAAGGGTGGTCTTATTTAGGGATGCACTGTTTCTGCTAAATGCTTGTCTGTCCCAAAACTTGTCTATAGGTTCAGTATTTTTTCCAGGTGCAATAATACCTGTACATCTTTCTCTAAATGTTATATAATAAAACAGTTATTGACTAATGAGGCATTGGATATGATGTGATATCGACCAGAGAATACCAATATTGACCTTGGCTTTGCCTCGGTCAATATTGGTATTATCTGGTCGATATCACATAGTAGAGGAGCCAGGGTTCAAAAATGTCAAAAATAAGCATTTAGGTATGTCCCCTTTTTAGCAGAATTTTCACTTGTTTTATCTTTTAGTACATAGTATATGCATTATGAAACCAGATATTGCACTCAATTTAAGTCTTGCAAACATACCTGTAACAGTGTGTTTAATACGTTACCCCTCATTTTCTTAAAAACAAAAATATGTAGTTAAGTCTATTTAAGTAGAAGTTGAAATATTTAAATGAACAAAACATTTATGCAATCTGTAAGAACATGCTATTTTCTACACGTATTGATGTTTTTAAAAGTTATTTAGGTCCATTATAATGTAATTTACGTTACATTCTCAACTATACCCTTAAAATTATTGATATTATGTTAAAAAGTTTCATTTGACAAAATTTTCAATATGTGTTTAACTTCAGAATAACATGTATTTATAAGAGCGTTAACTGACCATTTCAAACCTGCAAACAGATACGTTCTAACATGAATACTTTGTCATTCATAAGCTGTTTAATTAGATAACCATAGATAAAACTTTATATAAGTTAAGAACCTCTTAAGTTTGAAAATAAGCATGCAATCTTTTCTGCTAGCTTTTAAACACCTTATAATAATTGTTTTGATATCACCGACTTCAGAGCAATACTTAACAACATTTCTGAGGTAAAATATCATATTGTTGTTTGATTTTCAATATGTAACGTAGAAAACAAAGTTGAAGACAAACAAATATTGCTAAATAGCTTAAATTATACATCACTGGAAAGCTTATTTCATTAAAAAAGAGGGTGATTGCTGTGTTTGATAGGCATAAAAAGAGCATTTGTTCCAAAAGAAGAAGTTATCAGTACTAATCAGGAGACTGTGTATATAGTTGTAAATTTTTCTTTTAAGAAATGGTATACTTCTTGACTTAAAACAAAACACATTGTTTGTTAATTTTTCTATGTTATGTTATGCAATTTATAAACTTGTAAAATGATATGTTTGATGCAACATCTTAACTAGGATACATTATCTTAAGCTTGTTCAGTCAAATTAGTTAAAGTAACATATATAACTATATATAAACAAAATATATATCATGATTATATATTTGTCTGAACCGTTTTCCATATAAAACTAAGCCTGAAAACCTAAAACAAATTTAGATATTTGGACAATTTTTTTTCTTTTAATTGAACAAAATAATCTAATAAGCTATTCAGAAGCAGCCAAAGCTTTATGTCGAACTTGGTCACACTTATCGCAATATATAAAATAGTAAATAACATATCTGTTCTATCAAATTAGATTCATTTATGATACAATATCTAAGAATTTCTGAAATGATGTGTGGATGTTGGAAACTTTGTTTGTTGTTGTTCCGATTGGTTGTGGGAGTTTTGTATCGGGCCTTTGTTTTCTAATTTGTTTCTAGTTCAGCAATCATCTTGACAAGGAAGAGAGCTGGTAGCTTTACTTAAATTATATTGTATGTATCTGTGTTCTGTGTCCCTTCTTTAAGATGCAGTGAGTCAGTCAGGAGTCTGTGATTGTGACATTTTCCTAGTTATGTTCACTTATAGAAAGAAGAGGTTTGCTGGCAATCTAGACAGCATCACCCTTTTATGAATATATAGAAAAAATGTTGTTTACATTACATTAAAGGAAACATAAGTATTTGTTATCATTTACTCTTTAAGAGAGTAGCTCTGTTATACAAATTGTTTAAGCCACATCTATTTATGCATATATCAAAACTCAGAGGGTGATTTTTGAATTTATTCGAGCTATGAACTTTAATTTCAGCTCATTTTAACATGGCTTTCATTGTTTGATTAATGAAACTGATAGTCCTTTTAACCTAGCACTACTAATTATTTGTCAAAGCAATGCAAACTTTAAAGCTAAATGGGTTATTCAAAATGAATTATTGTCGTTAAAATTGAAGAAATCATCCATAATGATGGGTTTTACATAGCAAGGCAGTGATCATATCCAAGGAATCTAGATTTCTTCAGTTGTTATTTACGATACAAAAATTACTTTATAAAATTTCAGCAGAGAGAAATTTTAAGCCAAATTTAACTTGGACAGATTAAAATTACGGTTTAAAAGATTATTTACGTTGATCAGAATGTTGATAGGAATAGCAATATTTTAGAGTAAAAATAGCAGTCATAAGATCAAACTTAGTTTTAGCAATTAGTTGATAATAAGTTCTATAATAATACCATAGCAGTCATTGGACCCCATTTTAAACAAACTGTTGCAGGAATCCTGTCAGCTGATTCCTTTTATGTGCCTTAAATAATAGATGAGTTGTAAACACATCAGGGTATAGAGACAAAAAGGCATACAATAAATTATATGTTGTGCTAATAAAATGATAATTATATGGACAATAGAGAAGGCACACTAGTTAGTATCATTACTTAACAAATAATAGATTTACATGTTATGTTAAGAAAGTATGCATAAACTTAACAAATAGTATATATGCATGTTTAATTTATCTGTCGCTCTTTTTTTATCAATCGTCTGCATAAGAAATTGTATTTCTTTCGATTTGTAAAAGTATCAAGATACATCTCAGATAGCGATAACATTGTCTCTATTGCCACTTGCACTATATGTATGTATGATACAGCATAACATTTGTTGAGTATACTATCTGAAAGTATTCTTTGAAAGTAAGTATGGGTGCAAAGATCAGGAGTCGATACAATCAAGTACCACACCCGACCTACTTTGAAAGTAGCAGAAGTATAGATTTTGTTTCTTTTCCATGAACTATCAATATACCATAAACATAGCATCGTTTAACAAGTTGGTACATGTTTTATGGGTATCAATTAGTTAGCTTTAAGGACTGAATGACGATTGTTATGATTACGTATTGTGAGTGTAAAAAATAAATAGTGTCCTGCTGAATAAAACAAACATTAAAGCAGATTCTATCACGTATGCTGATAAGCTATGTAGCTAAAAAAGCAAACGTCTGCAAACATTCTGGAATATATGATCAATCAAGTCCTATTCTAGAAAGTTGTTTGCTCAAGGTCCTGATTATCGAAGTCTAATCATTTAGAAATGTCTACAATACTAACAATGTCGGGGAGCTTTTCCAACTTATTAGCAGACATGTGTCTGTTTCTAAAGTATTAAAATGGTAATTTAGAATAAATGCTGTCCTGTTTCATTGCTTCACAAACATGTAGAACCAGGCAACAGTAACGATCTTTATATTTTTGTTATATACATAACCAACATAAATAATACTCTTTTTCCAAAGCGGACACGCTGTAGATTCTAAAATATTATAACCCCAAGGATAGCTAAGGTGGGTGCTAAATCAGAGACAGAAATCATCACGATTTCCACAAACTTCAGTTTTGTTTCATATGACACCAATGAAGGTATCTTTAATGTTTCATTTCTTGATTTGGACTTCTGCTCGGAATATCTTACATTTTTTAGAGTTTTAAGGTATATTTTGTGCCTTATTGTTTTAAATATAGCTGCTGTAACGAATAACTGTTTATAAATGCATATATTTGATGGCTTTTACAATGTGTGATGGATCTGACTATGTTACTGCGTGCTTTTTATTTATTCATTTAGCTGTTGGCGGTGAAAGAAAATGCCTTGTATATGTCAATTAACGCCATTTGGTGCATAAAAAGAAGCAAATACATGGTAGTGACACAGAGTTTAAAGAATCATTTAAGCTTTTTGAAACAATTTAGTTATGAATGATAAATAGGTATCAATTATCCTATTTACATGATTCCTAAAACATATACTTAATGGCATTTATGTGCTTTATTTTCAAGTTTTTCCCTTTAAACCAAATATGATTTTGCTGATGTTGCATCTCATTCGTATTAAATGTTTAAAAATACAAAATTTTCCAATCTAATTTTGAGCACAAAGACGGTAGTCAATTTCATTTTCACCTGCTAGCTGTTTGAACGCATATACACATAACATTGCACAAAATATTGTTTTAAAAGAAAGTAACATATATAACAGAACTTCAAGGTGCCTAAATTATTATAATTATTATTCTGCTATTAAGATGCATCTTTTTAAAAGATCAATCATAACGATATGTAAAAAAAAGATGCAAATGACAATAACACTATACTAGGAGTTTCCTTATTATCTAATGGTAACGTATCAGACTTGGTTATTGCATGGTAAATGCACATGTCCATCAAAAGCTAAGAGACATTTTATAATATGTAAAGTAGCTATGAGAATCTTAATGTACAAAAATCTCCCTCCATAAGTCTTTTGGCAGCCCATGGCCAAGTAAACAATAGTAATTTATTTGAATGTAAGTAACGTATATAACAATTACGTAAGTGTAAGTCATTTAAACTTATTGTCAGTTTGGTGCTTTTAATTAAGTTACTTTAAAGCAATATGCAGATAGTAGGAAATGTGACCTATCTGGTCTAAATAACTTTTCTTTTCAGTAATGTAGCGAATAGCCTACTACATGAAGCCTGCATGAGGGTAGCTATGGTTACCCCATAAATAAACATCTTTTGCAAGACTTAAAATTTGTGCAATATCTGTTTTCACACTTCTGAAACATCATACTAACACAGGATATAGTCTAAAATTCTGCTACTTTCCGGCCACTTTTTTCCAATTTTTGAATCTCTGGCTCCCCTACTAACATCATATCCAATGCCTCATTAGTCAATAATTGTATAATGATTTCAATTTGAATTTGCACCCAGTGTGTGCTGTTAATGTTTTGCTAAACAATGAACAAATATTGGATAATTTTTACAAACAGTTGTGCTTGCGAGTAATAACTTTATGAAATTATGACATCATATTTAAGACAAAATGTAAGGTTCGTTTATGAAACTTGCCAATATTCTCATTTTCCTTCAAGTAATGGAAAAATTGATAAGGGGGTACATTAGGTAATGTACACGGAATATGCCTACATAAAATTACGTTATTTAAGATGAGCTGTAACGCCCAATGGCAAGTCGTTTGTCTACGTTAACGTCATCCAAAACGGCCGTCTGGAACACGTGCCAGATTGCATTTTCTCAGCAATCGTCGCTGGTTAAAGACTAAAGACTTATGCAAATGATTCGTCGCAATATTTTCACCCACTTTGCAAAGTCATGACGTTTTAGTTTTACTGAAATGCATGGCGAAAAGGTGGGTGGGGTAAGTTGTTTCGTTCAGCAGACGCATACAAACATTGTCTGAATATTTAAAACGCATTTTTGGTAAAATAGAGACTGTTTTAAAATAGTCAAACACGTTTATTCTAGTCAACAGATTGTGTCTGGAAACAACGCAAATGTGGCTAAAATCTTGTGTTGCACGAAACTGGTGACCTCTGTCTCAAACAGAGGTCGTTTTCTCAGCCTCAAATATTCTTTAAGCAATTTTGTTGTCATGAGATACGTTTGACTGATAAGATGTTATAATGCACTGAACTTCATAGCTTTATAGTGTAGGCCCCTATGTCGAAATTTGGGCTCCCGTGTGCAATTTTTGGTAAAAGTGATTCTTATCGATTTTCTACTAGAAAAATATATGCAGTGTAGGTAAAAGATGTTTACAATTTTTTCTTGCAGTATTAACGTCACAGTGACGTCACAAAATGGGGTACCGTCTTTTCACTTGCATCAAAGAGCTTATATGTGGTGGGGTTATTTACACACCTAAAATAATCTTATTTTATTTTTTTATCTTTGTTGCATTAATATGGTTAAAAACGTCTATAGAAACACTAAAATGAAAAGTTGATTCAATATGGACTTTAATTTTACGCGAAATTGACGTCGATTTGACGTCAATGTGCTGGAAAAACACATTTCGTACAAAAAAATAATAATTCTGGAAATTCGCGAGTGCCTTGCGACTAAAATCAGATATTAGCATAATTCATTTTTGTATGTTCCTGGCTTAGCTTTCTGAAACAAGTTAGCTCTCTGATGGTTGGGGCGTTTAGCTGCTACAGCGTGTTATTAACGTTACCCTACTTTTTTTTAAAAAAAAATAGATGTAATCAAGTTTGTTAAGGTAATACTTGAATTATTTAAATTCGACAAACATTCATGTATCATACAAGAACATTTCATTCCTTGCATATATTCATGTTTATAAAAGTTAATTGGGCCCACTGTAATGTTATTCATGTTACATTTTAAGCTACTCCCTTTAAAATCACTGAAATTCTGTTAAATAATTTTCTTTGATAAGCTTCCCAGTTAACTTTCAGGTTTTGAATACACCTTCCAAAAGACAAGTAATGGACCATTATATAGCTGTCAACAGTTTGTTTGTATCACAAATACTTTAAGAGTTATAAACTGTTAAGTATGATGACTCTGAACAAAAAAGTTCATTCTTTAATTTAGCATAAAATTCAATTGGAAAACCTTTAAACACCAACTATGAGCATTCTATTGATAAGCATGAGTGAAAAGCCATGCCCTACTTCGTTACTGGTGTAAAATATTAGCTTTGTTTTTGTTTGTAGGGCATCATGTAACGTATAATACAACTTTCAAGACTGCATATACATTGCTTTATTCCGTATATTAAACGTCATAGGATAATTTATTTCATCTCAAAACTGACTGTGCATGTTAAATAGATACCAATCTGTCTGAAAAAAAGGATTAATCAGTTTGTATTTAAGTTCCTACTAATTATCCATGCACATTTACATTTGCAAAATAGTATATATTTGAACTTTTTACATCTACAAAGAAATGATTTGCCCAAAATTATAGATTTTAAAATTCATAAACAAAGGAAATAATAGCACTCAAGTAACAGCACATAGAAGGGTACAGTTTATTTTCTGTCAAATTTGTTAAAATAACGTAATAGTACTGTACAAAATATATTATATTGTCATATGTTTATCCAAAATGGTAACAAAGACAATTGCTAATAACTGAGCTAGAAAAAGCTAATTTTATTATTTTAAATTTAGAGCTTTGTAATATTTTCTGAAGAATTCTAAGTTTAATTGAGCTACTTCTATTCAGTTATTTAAAGTGTCTGTAATTAGTTATTGTTTAAAGTGACTGTCTCGAAATCAATTTATATCCTGACTTTTAGCTGTGTAGGCATATGGTAACGCATTACAGAAGCTTTGAACTTTATTTTCGTCTATATACAGCATAATTTTCGTTGTGCAACCAACAAAACTGTCCATCACATTACGTAAGTACCTTGAAATACTTGCTCAACCAATAATATCTAAAGAACTGCTTTATTCATGAGAAACATTTCCCTGGAAATAAAAAACGTTGATTATAGTGGCGAGTTTTACTTAAAGGCAAAATAAGATATGGTCATATACAGGGAATATGTCAGCTATTACTGCGATACCGACATTTCAGCTAAAATTGTATCTGGCCAAATTTTAACAGGTGACATTCAAGTTATTGTAAAGAAAATTTTACAATGGTGTTTATATTGCTGGATAGAATTGTGAAATATTAAAAATAGTGCAGTCAAGATATTAGATCTGATATAGTTTAAGCAATAAATGTTTATATACCTGATGTTAATTTCCACTAAACAGAACGTTGGCAAATAGTACACCAACCTCGCAAACATGATCAATGTAATCATTAATAACAATGTTTTACATGTATATGCGTACTTAAAATTAGAATGAGTTGTTGACTTGCTAGGACATAGTTTCAAAGGAGCATGCACAATACTAACTGTTCAGCATTTAGATGGCACTCTTCTCAGTATCAACATTGTCACCAAAGATAGTCGCACATGCAAAGTTTAAAAAATGTGTATGGACTTATGCATATCTAAATTGTCATGTATACTTTAATTCAGTTATCTCTTAAAGAAAGCATTTCATTTAAATGTACAGAACATCATTATAAATCTCAGAGGTTGATTTAGCAGTGCCTCATTGTCAATTGTGTAATATGTGTGTATAGTATAATTGATATGTTTTTGAGCGTAGCGTAAGTAAAAATCACGTTGCTTTTAGATGAAAAATATTTTTAGATTATTTACTGTAGTTCATCAATAAATATTTGGACTAACAAATGCATTGTTTAATCACACATGATGGTGCAGAGGGACTAGCGTTCTAAAATTTGGTCATCAACCTCCATACTACTTTGTGTATACGAGCAGCGAAGGCTCTGGCGAGTCTACCTACACATATGCACAGGCTCACCTGAGCATTCATTGCTCAACACTGCGACAAGAACCAAAATCAAATGGGCTTATTCCTTTGATATGTTCTTTCTGTACTAGTAAAAGTAAGTAAGGGTGCAAAGATCAGGAATCGATACAATCAAGTACCACACCTGACCCAGGATACCAATGGGAAAGTGACAGACTCACAGCAGACACCACAAACGAGAGCCAAGAGGTCAGCCCTTTCCCAGCAGGTGACCACAAAGCACATATAAACAGACGTGCACAAAGACATAGCAAACACGAGACAAAACAAAAACATAAAAGATCCACAAAAGAAGTACCGCCTTGGAACGGTCAGTAAAATATTTTACTGGAGGGCTTAAACCGGTTTAACGGCGCCAACCTCACCCTTAATTCAGATTTTGTTTGATTTGAACTATGCAAAGAATTATTAGGCTGCAATTTTGTACCAACGATAATGTTCATATTTGACATGCTAAATATCAATTTGATATTATCTGCAACAAATTGCCACTGTAAGACTAATGGGTCTAATTGATAGAATAATGCAAAACAAATAATTTATCAAAAGAAATAATTTTGTTGTGAATCAGCTATTTTAGCAATGGCTGCAATATACATGTAATGCTAACAATGCCTGGGGCTTTTCTAAGTGATAAACATATCTTTTTCAAGTTTATGACTAAAACGAACCATTAAAACAAATGTTGTTCTGTTTGAATGCTTCACAATAGTTTAGAACCAGACAGAACAAATGGTAAGACAGTGCAATATGTCCTTAAAATTATCTTGGTATGCATTTTACTATCTTTATTGGTATGCTTTTGTCGCCAAACTGGACATCGTTCTGATATAAAGCAGTTATAACCATAGGGATAGGCTTGGCGTGTGTCATACCTTTGGGCAAAAATCGTTGTTATTTTTTTTTTTTTAAATCATTTCAGTTTATTTTTTCAAAAGAAAAGGATAAAAGACTGTTTTAAATTCTCAATTTTGATATATGCTTGAATTGACCTACGATTTCAAATTCTGAAAAGGTTTTTATTTCTGAATGGTATCAGCATAGTAGTTGTAATTAATAGCTGGCTTAAACAGCATATGATGAATCTGACTAAGCTAGTCCATGCTTAATATTATTGTGTTATCTGAAATACGATACAATAAAATACAATATATTTTATTCAGCATTAAGCATATAACAATGTTTATAAACTACACTATAAGTTAACATATAAATGTAGTGATACAACAACAATAATTTTTCTGAGCAGCATCTAGCATTTCTTCTAATATGTTCGATGATTTAATATGTGTCTTTTATATATCATTTCGCGTATAAAAGAGGCAATATATCAGTGTCAGTGAGCTAAAAGATATCATTTAGTAAGAATTGAAGAAAATAAAAAGTCGTTTACACATTCAATAAAACGCACAGACTCAAAAATCGTTGTATGTGAATAAAGTTCAAATTTTATTATTTCATTTATTCATGCGCTGTTTGTATTTTCCTTAAATGATATTGGCATGTATGAATACATGTAAGGAGTAATTAGATAAGATTTCCAATTATTTACAGTAACGTAGAAAATTTTTGTTATATTTGCGTGATATCGACCTAACCGCTAAAGAGTTAACATACATTATTGTGTGGCTTGTAGAATGTGGTTTTAGAAAAAAATATGATGTACAAAACTCCCCTAGGAGGTATTATGGTAGTCCAATGGCTAGTGACAGTAATACATTGAATAGTTATACAGTTGAAGTAACATATATAACTGTAACATCATAGCGGTGCAGTGTTTAAATGCATACCGGCTGTTCTCTTTATTTAATATGTTTAAAGGCAAATAGCATGTTGATAAATAATAATTAGGTATAGCTTGATATTTGCCAAATAGGATTTGAAACTATAATAGGGTAACGTAGTTAACATGCCTGTCTAAATATAGTTCAGAGACCTAACGTATGTCCTTTTGCATCTTATATAATTCAGTTTTAGAAAATTATAGTGAACAATATTCTCCCTGCTGTGTGGAGAGGAGGGTCTAGCTATTTGAGCTTTCACTATCACAGAATTTTTATGTTGGTACTGACGTCACTTTTCCGTGTACAGACATCATTTTTAAGTTAATGTAACCTCTTAAAAATCAAGAGTCAGAGTCTATGCTCCGAAATCAACATGTCACCAGTAAAATTACCACAACTAATCAAAAAGTTCATGTTTATGCCTGCTGGGATTTATAACACTCAACTTTCAAGTCTTAAATAAGCTAAAAATGGGAATATCACTTTGTGACGTCACTGTGACGTAAAAAAGCCAAAGAAAAATTGTAAACATCTTTTTTCTTAAACAGGAGACATTTTTCTACAAGAAAATGTATGTTTGACACTTTTACCAAAAAATGCACACGGAATTACACAGCGGCCTACACTATTAGTCTGATCAGTCTAAGAGATATTCACGTTACCTTTTTATTGAGGCGTTTTTTCTTGACGTCAGTATATGTTTTACGCAAGATGATAACGCAAACACATTTCAGTATCGATTTTTCTAAATAGGCAATTTGATTGGTTAATGCACTAACGCTTCCCATGTCATATAAATATTCATGAGATTGTCTTGCGTTTATACGAGTTGATTCGCGTTTTCAACGCACTTTAAATCGTACGTGCGTACAACGCATTGAAAATGCGCTCGAAACGCGAATTCACAGCACAAATACGTGGGCGTCAGTGTATCAATCCTGTACCCTAGAAGCATAACTACAGATATTTTGGAATAGCATAGGTTCCTTAGGCCAAACACTTAACTAAGCTCAGCTGACGGAAGACATAACAAAGTATAAATACCCCCATTTTTTTCTTCTCAATTTCTTTAAAAAATTCTTACGTTACTCATATCAAATATGCCTTCTGTCACTTCGTCGTATATCATTTTTTAAAGATATTTCTTGTAATATCCTAATTTGAATTGGGATTTTCGGTATGCTATACAAATAATCCATGCAAGGATCACTGGCGCAAATGACGAGATATCTGAGTTATTCATTTATGCAATAAATTCAAATGGTCTGTTCATCTCTTGCAAAGTAAGTGAAGCCCTTGCTTCACGTTAACTTTGCAAGCAACCCAGTGTGTTCATGATTCCACATGAACAGACCAAAATTGATTATTGCTTATATTTACATCTTATCATAAATATCTAATGTATAGAAATCATTTATAATTTAGGAAACAAAATAGTTTTGTATTTTTTATTGCATGGAAGGTTTTGTTGGAATGTAAAACGGAAAAGCAGAACAGGCAGAGAGAACACGGACAGCCAATGGATCAAACAAGAGGCTTGTTTTGCACATGGGAATCCGGTGTTGCTCAATATCAATTACAACATCAGTGTCACTTCTGGCGAATAAATTTTACATTCGAAGCGTATTGCACGGCAAGTGAGCTTGGCAGCTGTCGATCAATTTTATGTCTTCATGTGGCTATGAACGGTTTCAAAAATCTAAAGATTCATTAAAGGCGTGTTCCGAAAATGTAAATATGATGTTATGACTGGCAACTTCTTACTAAAATGTCGCAAGAGCCCCAAACATCATACAATGTGAAATCTGGTCAACTTGTTTTGTGTGTTTTAGATTTTACGTTTTACGTCCCAGTCAACAGCTATAGTCATGTCGAGGCTGTCAGTTCACCTACCCACATTATTTAGCACACTGGTTGCTTACAACGGCGATTTCATAACCATGTTAGCACATTGGAGTCAACAGCCATGGTCAACGGCCATTTCATACTGCCCACGGAGATGGTACTAACAGTGAGTAGGATGAGCCGCTAACAAAAAAGCGAAAAAAAACAAATTGCGTAAGCCATATACATAGAAAAAAAAATGTGATTATTTCCTTACCCATCAATTTAAACATGTGTTTTGTGTGCTCAAAAGAACCGTCTCATTGAGACGGTTCTTTTGAGTACCCACAACATATGTTTAGGACGAGAAACGAAGAAAAAGTTTTCCTATACACGCTCTTATCTTGAGGCCTGCATATATACTGAGGGAAAAAAGTTTAGCAATTATTTATAATGGGGTTTCCCATAGGCGATCTTTAAAGCTTTAGATCTTTTTAATTGGCAGCTTCGCAAACATGTCAGTTGTTTGAAAATGACCCAATGGCTACCCGAAAGTGGTCAAAAGAAACAAAATCCGAATTCATAGTGAGGATTTGATCTGCTGAGCATTTCAATTTCAAGCGTTATTCAATTGAAAGGGAGGTAATTTGGAAACATACGAGTTTCAACTAAAAACTGTACGAAAATGGTGAACTTAATATTCAGTTTTAAACCGTTTTTCACTTTCTTGCTTTTGGATCTAAACATTTGACAGAAAAATGACACTTTTAATCGAAAACTATTCGCACTATTGCCAGATAAGCTGTTTTAGCAAGGGGGGCATAAAATCAGACCTTACATTATGTAAAATGTCAAACTGTTAATGTCATCGTACTCGTGAACGTTTGTCAACATATATTTTTGACACTATGAAATTAAAAGTCCTATTTCTTCTAAACTGTGAATCCCCAAAGTAAATTGCTAAACTTTTTTCCCTCAGTATATTTTGTTTTGGTAGAATAAGCATGGCAAACAACAGAATGTGCTAATCAATCTTCACATTTTGACATTTGGATAAGTTATATAATTCTTTTCTAACCTTGGGCTGGGTATTTGATTGTGGTGTTTCCTTGTCAAAAACCCAATAAACAGACATGGTGTTTGAATAGGGAAAAGGCGCTTACAATAAAAACAAAATAAGAGATTTTGCAGGACAGCATAGCTCACCTGAATAGCAATTATTCTTCAAACCAACAGTTCTAAACAATTGTATTTACTATCCTGCCAGCCAAGAGTGACAGTGGCGTCATGTTTTGTTTACAAAGTTATCAGGACATAGAATCGATAGGTCACATATGTAATATCCTATCCACAGGATAGGTTAAATACACATGTGATCTATCGATTCCGTTAGCTCAAATGGAGTGTACAAGTTAATGTTTTAACAAAACTTTACGTCACTGCCATTTTTGGCTGGCAGGACAGTAGTATATATTAATCATGATGCACTGCTGGGTATGAAACCCTTAAAGCGCCAATCACGACTGCAGCAGACACCATATTTTGCTACATCTATCCTTATTTTCGAAAAAAAGGTATGATATTTCATGAGAATCGTCTGCCAGCAGACGATTCTCATGAAATATCATAGCTTATTTTTATGCGATCAAACATCTACGTGTCTTGATCAACATCAGAACTACGGGTGAGGTTGATACCGTTAAACATGATTTTCATGCCTTATTTGTTATTTTTGAAAAAGTAGCACTTGATATTGTCGTCTACTGCAAATTATAGGTGGCACTATATGAGTTAAAAGACTGACAAAGGGTATCTGAGATTTCATACAGTTTTTACTGCGTTAAAAATTCTTATCTTATAATAGAGCTTTTGGAACAACTTTAATATTCATATCTGGTCGTGGTTCCGATCCGCTCTTTCATCTGCTTAAAAACGGAAATAAGGTTTATTTATAATTTGGTAAAGAGTTAATAACTGTTTTAGCCACGTAAACTCGCGCGTCTTCCATGAAAATCGTGACCGTTGTATATTCACTGCACTCACATGTATGAAAGCTTTATCAATCACAACACGTCGTCTGCTTTCGTCGTCTGCAGTCTGATCTGGGGTTCACACTGTTTGCCTCTATTCTTACATTAACCAATAAACAGAAATTTTAGTGGCATTTAAGGGTTAGATAATTTGTTCTTTGTCAATATTTAGAGTCAGAGGCTAATAAACTTCACGATAGAGCTAACAAATTATATAACGCATTTTATTTTCAAGCCTAGGTGTTATGCTCAACATTTCCTTAGTCCTCATAACTATTCTGACGTCAACCATAAATGAGATTTTATCAAAATTCCATTCATTAACAAAGGTATTCTTTGACTTTTCGCTTACTGTTAAGGCGGCGCCTCATGAATGCGTAATTAGGGCTGGTCAAACATAGACATAGGTAGAGCTGAAAATGAGGCGTGGTTTAATTCAATAGTAACTGTATCATATTGCGCCATTACCTCAGAAAAGACGCAAAACACATTATTTAGTCATTAAAACGCCAGCAAAATAACTGCATCTGAAAATGTCTATTTAACATAAGCATAGAGGCAAACATTGTGGACCCAGATCAGACTGCCCCTACAGGAGCAGTCTGATCTGGGTCCACAGTGTATGTCTATGAGGCTTCAAATATTTTATCGGACGACAAAAACATACATTTTGTGATAATGTGCTTTAAGTGTTTATAAATGTGAGTTCAGTGTGTATACGGTTAGGAATTCATGAAATGCACGCGCGTTTGCGCGGCCCAAAAAACTTGCTAATTCATCACCAAATTATAAATAGAACCTGATTTCCCTTCCTTAGCAGATGAAATAGCCGAACCACGCCCAGATATGAATATTAAAGTTGCCGCCTTTACAGTAAGCGAAAAGTCTATTAATATGACGTCTATCGATTTGCATAGTATCTTTAAAGATAAATCAGTGATTTCCTCTGTTCCAAATCACGTTAATAATACATTTTCTATAAATATAACAAACCTAGAAAGGTCTACTACACTTCTGCAGTTTCGTCTCAAATTTGAGCGTTGAAAGACGCATAAAGTCGCACATCACCAACAAAATGTGACGTAATTAATGACGTCAATCAATTTCCGCCAGTATATTGCAGGATTTTCTGTCGCAATTTTTGACGTTATCCAATCAGACGTCGCGTTACAAAAGCAAGTGCATTAGAATTCACAATCAGTCTGAATAAGGATTATTCTGGTATAACTCCAATAATCCTTATGTTATTATCTCGTACCAGTATTTTAAATGGATAACCCGGATGTCACATAGAATGGCGTTTCTGCTGTTGTTAATTCGTTGTTCATTGTTGCTTCCATTGTGAGGTTCTGTGTTTGTTCCATGTTTTTGTTGTGCATTACTGTGTCCTTTCTAGTTTTACAATCATCTTGATTGGGGTGAGAGAGCCATTTGCTTTACTTTGTTTGCCTTCCTAGAGTCTAGTGATTGTTGATGTTCTGTGCCTCTTCCTCACGGTGCCGTTGGCTGGTCCACAGAGTGTGATTGTGGTATTTTCTGATCATGCTTACTTGATTTTTTTATTTAAGTGATATCCGAATAACCCATAATATGATTATTGTTGTGATCTGTATTTGGAATCCTTATAATTTTATAACATGATGTCCCAAACACGTTGGCATTTTGGAAAACATTGCCATTTCATTCATTTTCATACTATAACAATGAAACCTTCACAAATATTTTCATTTGAATACTATTTAAAGTGATACATGTTTCAGGTGATTATTGATTATATAGTTTAACGTAATTAATCGTCCTTGATTTTCATTTTTCGTAGGTCAATATTTCTTAAACTTTTTTTCATTATGAAACATAATGTCTTAGATTCAAACTGAGTCTTTCTATATTGTGGAAATAGTAATATTCCTGATTTAATATATACATGTAATATGTATTATTTGTTGCGTTTCTTTTGCGTTTAAGTATACTAAAATCAAGTTCTAATCGGTCAATTTTCAAACTCATTATTTCTGACCAGACGCTAATCAAAGTGAAATAAATTTTTGCCTAGTTATGTGCATTTTAATGGGCAAACGTTTAGCGGTGTTTTTGAACATTTTTATTTTACTTCAAAGTTTCTGGGGAATAAATATGCAAAAAAAAAACGATTTTCTTTTAAAGAAAATGGTTTTGAGAGTAGTTTTTATAAAATTGACGTTTAGGTGGTTACAAACGGGTCTGTCCGACTTGAAAAACACCAAACAATTGAAATTTTGCTTATGGTAGATATTTTACGCATTTTTAAAAATGTTACATTTTTCGAAATTTTTCGAAATTTTAAAATTCACCAGTAGCTCCTGGTAAGATTGTCAAATGCACTTAATTTTATTTGAACACTGTAGGCCAAACACAGTAGAACTTGAGCAGTCCATGTTTGGCGATTAAAGTTTTACGACTACTGTACACTTCCGGTTTCAATGTGAGTGTTTAAAAATCGATTTGGTAGCATCATATTTTTGTTTTGTTTTTTCAATTCTCAAAGAAGAACGGTGACGTCGGGTGATAATGAATAATCGCTGAAATTTCAATGAAGTGTCGCTGATAATGAAGCGCACAGAGCAGTTCAAATCTCTATGCAAATTGCAA
This sequence comes from Loripinus fragilis, assembly GCA_964019695.1. Classification (NCBI taxonomy): domain Eukaryota; kingdom Metazoa; phylum Mollusca; class Bivalvia; order Lucinida; family Lucinidae; genus Loripinus; species Loripinus fragilis. The sequence continues at coordinate 85,690,457 of OZ026524.1, forward strand.
GCTTAAAGTTGAATTTCAATGATTAACCTGCTAAAAGTGTTTGTCTTATGTTGTTGAGTAGCAAAACCGACGAGTCCGGTGGAAACAAAACTTTTGAGGTTTATTCTTCTTATATTCATGGTGGCAACAAACAAAAACGTTAATTTACAAGGGCTCTGTGTTATGGTTTATACCGTAGAAAAAGTGTGACTTTTTGAAATGGGGGTACCTTTTCTCTAACTTTGTCCCTGCAAAACGTACACGTCATTTTTAAATGAAATAACTTGCAGAGTCTTGCCAAAGTATTGCTTTATTTAAAAAAGCACGAGTTTTGTATACCCTATGTTTCACTTTCTGAACTAGCGTAAAAATGTAAGGTGACCGATTAGCACTTGGTTTTAGTATATATATATATTGATTGTATAAATTTATATATTTTGTAAACTTTTTTGTGGAAAATATTTTGGCATTTAAAAAGCCAGAGTCAAGGATATTGAGTCACATGACCAAACTAAAGGGTCAGTCCTTTCTTTAAATACCTCTCTTGGTGGTCATATGCATTTCTACTATATATATATATATATATATATATGAGATGTAATCATATTTAAGGTCTCTTTTGATTAAAAAATAAGTTATTTGAACCTAGATTGTGATGCCATACATGATCTAGAAGTGGAAGATTTGCTTGAGGAACATGTTTATTGCAAATTTTGGCCATCTTATCAAATTTCCTGTTGCACTGAAACGCGCTGAATGCGCTGTTTTCAAATCAAATGCCAATGGCGTAGCAAGAACGATAAAAAGTTACGCACATCAAAGGGAACTACTGGATCATGCAATGATTTTATTTAATTGCGTCCCTTTTCACAATGGGAACTCCTCTTAAAAGAAAGAATTTGCTCCCAGAGGGAGCGAATTTTGCCTTTAAGAGCAGTTCCTTATGGTACGGAAAATCACTTTTATCACATTAGGTGACCTCCCTTGAACGTTACTATTTTTATTACGCGCGTGCGTAACTGCGTAATGGGAGCGACGCCTCTGTACGGACTAGAGGTTTTATTTCGAAGTAACACAAATTTACTTATAGAGAAGTAGACAGCAACCAAAATTGGGTTAATGTTCGATATTAAACATTCGTTATTAAACATTCGATATTCAACATTAGAATGTTGAATATCGAACATCAAACCAATATTTGGTTGTTGGCGTAGACATAAATATATATAACCCCAAAAATTAATGATTATCAATTTTTCACTAGACTTATAAAGTCTGATGAGATTGTTTTTTTGCATATTCATTTTCGCTCATATTGATCTATTTCACTAGATATCCAAATTCCTGTCAAATACTTTTTTCTCTTCTGCTTGAGCCAGCATAAATTAAAATTCTGGACTGGAATACGCCAAAAAAGATAAGATATGGAATGGTATTGGTTGGTATGAATTCATAGGTCCTACAACATCTACAACTGATATAAGTCTCATTTTTCACGTATCAAACATACATTTTGGGTGCTTAAAAGAAACGCATAAAGGAGATTGTTCTTTTACGCACCCAAAACATATGCAATTACAGAAAGTTATTAAAGTACCAAATATATTTTGAATTAGAGAGTATTTCGAAAATCGGAATTTAAATATTTGAAGTTCTAATGTATTCAGTATCTAAGGAAACTGTTGTTTGCAGGCTTAAAAGGAACAAAATATTGACAGGAAACGTTTGGTTACAACTAAAGAAAAAGATGTGAATCTTGAGAAATATTGTTAACTACAAACCAAAAGAGAGAGAAATTATTTATAAAGGACCTCTGACACTTTGATAGGGTATCTGCCTGTTTTCAGATGCTTCCCAAAACTTCCCTATGCAAAAGATATCACTGGTATCCTTTTTGATAGAACGCTTGATGTATTAGGAACGAAATATGATTTAAATTAGACAGGCAGATGCCTACCATAAAAAAGTAGACACTACCAAAGGGGGTAGGGGTTGCAAAATTTGACTTCACCAAAACATTTAGAAATCAATTATTTTCACGTGTAAGGGTATTTTATCATCAATACTCGATTACAAATCACAGTGAAAGTGTTTTTAAAGTCCAAAATCATAAGCATTTTAATGATTATTTTTGTTGTTGTGTTTTCTATCTGATTTGTTAAGAAATATTTTGAAGTGCAACTGTAGTCCATATTCAACCTTGATGACATGCAAAATTATGCAGCGATGTATCATAACCATTCACCCATGCGTAAAGTACACCTAGGGCGGACTTGGTTTAGCAATTTTAGAGTACTCGGCGTACGCCAGAACAGCCCCTTAAACAAGTAAAACTGGGCAGTTTGGAGTACTCCGGAATAAATCAAGCGATAAAAAACATTTCCGCGCATGCAGGCAGTGATCCGCCATCTATTTTGGAACAGGTCACGTGACTGTTCTGTCTACACCACCTCGGGAGACGGAGTACTCCGGCGTACGCCAGCACAAATGTTCCAGTGCACTTGATCTTTGTTCTGCCTGTTCGGAGTGGAAGGAGTAAAGAGAACAGCTAAATCAAGTCTGCCCCTAGTCAGTGGCCATGTAGTTTATGTGAATTGGATAGATACAGTATATGTGCAAAATAATCTACCAACTGAATTTAGTAAAAGGACAATTTTCATAATCTAAAGAAAAACATGCTAAACGTTGTAATATTCCATGACTGATGGGTTGTGAAAAGTAAGCTTACTTGTACTAATTATTTCCTTATACTGGAAAAAAAGATTTTCAAGAGAGCACACCAAAAATCCAAATGCTAATGTTCCGGCTCGCCCAGACGTCACATTTTGGGCTGTGGGATATCATTCTCCCCCAAGTCCAAGCTAGCTTTTCACATATCTTATGTAAAATATGAGAACACACTTACGTGCAAAAGGATTAGTTGGGACTCGGGGGGATGATGTTTTAAAAATATGTTTCTATTTCCTATATGAATAATACAAAAAGTGACCATTTTAGCCTCAAAATAGCCGTATATTAATGCAAATAGGAAATCAAATGCAAAATCATAAAATAGAGACCAACAGTGAGCTTATATTTGAAGATGAAGCATTTGATTGACTTTATTTTTTATCAAAATTATAGGCAGCGATACACTGTGATTCCCATTACCACCGTCAGAGGTCCTTTTAGAGCATTAACTCCGTAAATATACTGGCGTCAAGAAAAAACGCCTCATCTAAAAATAAACGTGAATATCTCTTAGACTAATCAAACTAAAGTTATGAAATTTAGTTCATTTTAACATCTTATCAGTCAAGAGTATCTCATGAAAACAAACTTGCTGAAAGAATATTTGAGGCTGAGAAAACGACCTCGGTTAGAGACAAGGGTCACCATTTTGAGCAACACAAGATTTTAGCCACATTTGCTTTGTTTCCAGACACAATCCGTTGACAAGAAAAACGTGTTTTGCCATTGTAAAACAGTCTCTTTTTTACCAAAAATGCGTTTATAATGTTCAGACAATTTTTGTATGCGTCTGCTGAACAAAACAACTTACCCCACCCACCATTTTGCCATGCATTTCAGTAAAACTTAAATGTCATGACTCTGCAAAGTGAGTGAAAATATTGTTACGAATCTTTTGCAAAAGTCTTTAGTCTTTAATCAGTTACGATTGCTGAGGAAACGCAATCTGGCACTTGTTCCAGACGGCCGTTTTGGATGACGTTAACGTAGACAAACGACTGGCCATTGGGCGTTACAGCTCATCTTAAATAACGTTATTTTATGTAGGCATATTCTGCGTATATTACCTAATGTACCCCCTTATCATTTTTCCATTTCTTTAAGCATAACGAGCATGTTGGCAAGTTTCGTAAACGAACCTTGCATTTGGTCTTTAATATGACGTCATAATTTCATAAAGTTATTACTCGCAAGCACAACTATTCTAGAAAATGATCCAAAAATTGTCCATTGATGAGCATAACATTAACGGCACACACTGGGTGCAAATTCAAATTGAAATCATAAGCGAACGATTGCTTAATGCCGTCATGTGTACGTTGAGCCAGTATGACCTCATCGGAATAACGCGTCACCTGCATATCAAATTAGCGTCATTTTCCAACATCACCCAACCTCTACATAAAGAAGCAGTATGTGGTTGTTCATTTTTGGAACTCGGGATCTGTTCAATATTAGCTATTCTAGAGAGTTATATCTGGTTTCGAAATTTCTACACTTTGAAGAAATAGTTCGTGTTAAAATGGCTGTTTGCTTTGAAATGATAGTGAGTGAAACATAAACCACAGTGCAGTTATTCAAAAATATGTCTTTTGTTGCCGATTTTCATTCGAAAGTTGAACTTTTACTGAGTTAATGGTGTTTTTGCGAATTGGGAAGCTCCCGTGTCACTTTTTAACGGTTATTCGGTCATTTCAGGAACAGTAACTCTTATTTAATTGTTTCTATGAATGGACACTGCATTGCAGCGTGATGCGCGCATGAATATCGCTGTTAATCAGGTCAACCACGCCTCGTAGTGTATTCCAATGAATGGAAATAAGCCGTTTCATGATAAAACCTGCCTTTCAGAATTTTAAAAGACTACTCTGTTTTATACAGGGGTTATAGTTAGTTCTCAGAAATTTGATGTCGCAAGTTGAGCTATCATACCTTACATGTATAACCAACAGCAGTGTGCACGTGCTGGTCATTGCATAAGGATATATCTCAGTCACGCATACATGTCATAAACTGAATGCCCTGGCGCTTTCACATCGTTCCTTGATTAGATTTCTTGTAAATGTTTTAGTATTTGGGCCAGCTCATTTAATTTATCACACCCTTTATACATGAAAGCGCAGCCATCCACTATATTTCGGTCTCTGTATTCTTCCTGCGTGTACGCTGTTCATATAAACATTAATGCGGCAGATACCGTAATGCATTTAACATGCGTGAAGTAATCATGCATGCACAGCCATCAAGTGGGTCTATGCACCTAATTTTCGGCACATATGTTCGTCCAAATGGTGCCTGCTTAAGGCGTCTGCTGCACATAGTTGATAACTTTATTTGCTTATCTTAGTACAGAGGCAAACTCCAAGTGTTCAAGTAATTAATAGAGTCGGATCTGGAATGCTCTCTTTTCAGTACATATTTTTGTCCACAAACATTATTTGCCCGATTGTTGTTAGTTATTTCCCTGTAAGTGTTCTTGCTAGTATGCACGCATGTGCAGTCTGTTTTTGAGCTTTCGGTACTCAACCTGGGTAGTGTTTAATGCAGACGGATCTTTGGAAATTTATATAAAAAATAAATAAATAAAAGAAAGTCAGTACCTATTTGTGTACACAATAATTATTTCAGAAAAGAGCCCAGTTTTGTTTGGTTATTTTGTACTAGTGAACGCTCTTGTGAGAATGCGCGCATGTACGATTTCGTGGAAAAATCAATGCAGTCGGAACTTTGGCAAGTTTATAAAACAGTCAGATCCTATCAGAATATGCCGAAACGACCCACCCTAAAACCAGGCCGAAAACGACCCAGCCGAAACTACCCACGGCCGGAAACCTATGTTTAATGAATGTGCTACATCCGCTTTCCAGCGTCAAGGCAGTGACCGATATATAGGTCACTGGTCATTGTTACCACGTCGTGCAACAGAACCCATAGCGGCTTCTTTGATCTTAAACATTGCTATCAGCGAGCCTCTGCTGATAACATAAGCAGAAAGTTTGGTCCCAGATCTGGTCTGACAAAGAGTTTAAAATTGATCAAACTTGGCGGATTTCCTGACTTCTTTTATCATACATTTGAATCTACATGTAAAAACAAAGGCGCCGATGGGACTGCGCGGGCGCTCAGAGTGGTCCCTGCTTTTAACAAAGTCGGGGTTCTCGCGGCTTTAAACATGATATAGGCGTCTGGTAAATAAAGCAAATTTCGTTAATCTCAAGGTCTATTCTGTTTTCAAATACAGAGCCAAAAACCATGCTCTATAAGTTCCTTACATGCGTATATGAGCAGTTTAAGGCCTAAACTTAAACGGTAAGATTTGCCTTATGCGATTCTGTCTTATAAGACTCCTTCTTTGAATAACTACCTGGAGATAGTTTCATCACGGAGGGAGGTTTCATTGTTGTTTATGTAAAATTGATTGATTGATTGTCAGTGAGTGAATAATTGATTGATTGTATTTGTGTACATCATTCGGTTTGTTGATACATGTACTCACATGTAGCTTGTGATGTAATGAAAGAACGAACTCTTTATCTGCTAAAGCCGAGTTCATTGATATGGCACTTAATGCCATATCTTTTCTTGTTATATATCATCGCTAAGAAATCAGTGATAATGAGTGAGGCGTTTTTAGTTGACGTCAGTATATAATAAAATGCAATCATAATAATACCTTCAAAGAGTATTCAAATGATAGTAAATGTGTGAAACATTACATTGGATGAGACTTTAAGCCGTTGCCCCATCTTCTGAGACGCTTTAAAACCTGAACCACTGCCGGTGGAGACTCCGGGTGTTCCTGGACATAGAACCACAAAAACCATAAACCCACCCGGACAGTACTGGTACAGCCAAGGAACAAGGCCATAAAAAGGGAGAAAGAGAAAAATTCCATTGGCGTAGTAAAAATATAGTAAATAGCAATGCTCTATGAAAGTACCACATTCTCGGGACCTGAATAACCTTTATGTGAATTATTGCTGTGGCGTTAGATTTATCCATTTATGCCCATAGGAGTTTCCCATCCCTATCAGTTGAATGAATCGACTTCGAATTTGAGGGTTGTTGGGTAGTAATTTACAATTTTATTTAAATCTCAAAAGTCCAGTCTATAACCAAATAGTGAGGAACCTGATCAAATGCCGTGTTCTGCGGCGTCTGTCGATGTCCCATAAAAAGGACGCTAGGCTTATATATGGATTAATTCACATAAACACGTATTATAAATTTGATATACTATTATTTTTAATCAAATTTAATATATATTGGCCCCTTAAACACTGGATGCAAACAGTGTATATCCTAATTAGGGTCCGCTGTGTTAGTTTTTACAACACTTGGATTCCTTAACAGCCCCCACCCTCCTCCAACGGACAAGGTCCAACATGCTTAAAGTCTGTCTTTAGGGCTTGTAATGTAAACTTCTTTCACACGGCGGAGACCATATACCTAAGGAGTAAAGAAACGCAACAAACACTTTGAGTCATTGTAAGCATAACCTATGATGCAAGGTTTAAGTGCAAATTATATTTATTCATAGGAGCAGTATGTGTCCGTCAAATAACAGCAGGTTCAACGTAATTATCGAATACGTAATCATTCTGGTATACGCGTAATCAGCCTGACCCCCGTAGTAAACTGCTGAAACAAGATCAATAAAAGCAAAGTTTGATTCAACCATCGATTTTAATGTTTTAAAGTCTTGGCATAGATTGCGGATCAAGGAAATGATCAAATGGCGACCTTCCTGTAGGATTCTGAAACGGCTAAACTTTCTTTTCTGCTTGAAATTTATTCAATACAAGGACTTTTTGTTCAAGAATTATGACTTGAGATCTTTAGACGTCAAAAAAAACTCAATTCTGGCGTCAAAAGTTGATATCTTACATTTTAATGGTATCCATAATGTTTTTGTGTTTTTTCTAATGATAAAATGGTCCAGTGACAATGTTTTGGTTACAGTTAACGAGTTTAGTGTTCACTCTCGTCATGTAATCAGGTGTTGTCACTTGCGTTATACCGTGTTTTGTTTGGCTAACGTCAATATAAACACCCTACCAGCGTATTTCTACGATATCTGAAAAGTAAGTTTTTCCCAAGAAAGCATGTTCAGATGTCTCTAGGTTTATCTTATCCCGTACATTCACCAGCGACCCAAAACTGGCAGCTCTAAGTGACGTTTATCGCTTATTCACTACCATTGGGTATCTTGCCATTCAAGTAGCGTGTTTTGGCGCAATATTTGACAGCAATACGAATATGACTGGACATTTGTTTTATTTGCACATTGTCAAGTCGACGCAAAATAACCAAGCATGAAAAAGACGGGGTTTCTTGATCTTTATTCTGACGTTATCGTCATATTTCACGTTTTCATGGATTTTCATCTTGTAGCGTAAAATGCAGCGTTAAAATGACGTTTTGGTATTTCATCACATGCTATAAATACTCAATAATAAATTTTCAAAAGAGATTTCACCAAACCGTCATTTAAACACGCAAAAATTATATTTTTGTCCGTTGCGTTTCTTTATTCCTTAAGAATACATGTATGACACATTAAAAATGGCGGATACTTGTCAAACCCCCTCGATTTAGGTAAGACTTTCCTTGATATTTCCGTTAATACTGTTCAGATTTTCATGGGGTTTGAAGCAGATATCCCGAAAAATATCGCAACATGTCCATAGATAGCGAATTTCAGACAAAGATCTGGTTAAAAAGTTATTGACGTGCAACCGAATTTTTCGGTTGCTCGTCAACAAATTTTTAACCAGATCTTTGTCCGAAAGTGGCATACAAAGGGCATGTTGCTGTCATTTTTTCTGGGGTATCTGCTTCAAACCACATGCAAATATGACCAGTTTCAACGGAAATATCAAAGAAAGTCTTACCTGATTCGACGTTTTTTTCAATGGTAGCCGACTTAGTTGTAGCTTTGAAGTCACGTTATTCTCCACCGTGTTACATTTTTTGGAGGGTGTTGATATTCAGCACACTGGTTTCTTAACCCCCCCCCCCCCCATTCCACTACGGCGATTCCGCTACGATTCGAAATTTTGGTCAAAATGGCACGAATCGTAGCAGAAACGGCAAGAGCGCAGTAGAAACGCAGTAGAAGCGCCCAGGTCGTAGTAGAAGCGTATCGGAATTTCAGATTCTATATAGAAAGGATACAAAAGCGCAACGAAAGCGTAGCTCCATCGCCGAGGTCGTAGCAAGGTCGCAGCTACATCGCCATCAGCGTAGACTAAGCGTAACCAGATCTTCATTGTCGTAGTGGGATCGTAGCAGCAGCGTAGCGGAAGCGAAGTAAAAGCGTAGTGGAAGCCTCAAGTCCCAAAATCGTGTGGCTGTCTACGCTTCCGCGGCGATTTGGAATAATTTGAGAAAACGCTAGATCGCCATGAGCGTAGCCGAATCGCCGTCCAGTGGAATGGGGGTTTTATGGTGTGTAGCTTACAACGACGATTTCATAACCCTGTTATGACATTGGAGTCAACGGCCATGGCCAAATTTGTTTCATATTGCCCACGGAGAAGGTACTAACAATAGGAAGAAGGCGCTAACATTAAGCCAACAGGAAGGAAAAATCAAACGTTAGCAATATAATATTTTGTTTTGGTAGGATAACCATGGCAAACAACAGAATATGCTAAACAATCTTCATTCAACGTCGCTCGACCTTGGTATATGCTATATATTCCTTTCTGATCATGTTCTTGGTATATGTTATATATTCCTTTCTAATCATGTTCTGTGTTCATGATTTTGACCTTCAGATAGGTTATATATTTTGAGTTCGACCTTGGGATAGGTTGTATATTACTTTCTACTGGTATATTGCACCTCAAATGGAACACAATTTTTCGTTTTTAAAATTTTACATGAAGTTCTCTTCACCCTGAAAATTTGCATGCGCATAGATATTGCAAAACCCTAACTAGATTTAAGTTTTAGCGGAGATTGATATCAATGTTACTGCTCTGATATCTTGTAAAAAATAAATATCTTCGTTTTTGTTGGAATGTAATACCCGTTTAGTACCCATTTTTTTACTGTCAGTGCAAAACACCTTGGATAGATATCGTAGTATTTGCGCAGCTATAAAATGACCATTAGAGATTACAGCAGACGATTATTTTGTAACATCAAATGGTGCGGTATACGATGCAATCCACGCTGCTTATATAGTTCTGCGGATAATGGGTTATTAACGCGTTTCATGCCTACCAAGTACCATCATTTTGCCTGCTTACGCCTGGCTAACTAGTTGTATGTTTGTTCATGTGTCTGTATGTGCGAGCGTACAACTAGAAATGCACAGGTCTGAAAATACTAATAAGATCACAGATGTACGCGCTCTTACATGTACTACATTTTATTTTATATTTAACTTTTACTGCTTCTTCATATGATGGAAAATATGCATGTTTCCATATGGGAGTGGTGTGATCAATAAGCAGACTCATTCATGGAATAGCCAGGCAAATGGGCGCTTCCAACTTAGAGGGCATTTTGGGTAGTAGACATCTATATATGTAGCCTTTCGTTTGTGTCGCCGTCTTTGTGACGTGGTTAGATAACTGAAATATTGTTGACTATCCTGATAAACAGCAATGCAAGCCAATATACTGCTACATTTAAAACCCACTGATGCATTGTAAATTGTCTTATATTAGTATATACATGGTTTTATATTCAACTGATAGTCATTGATCCATATCGCTCAAGGTACAAGAAGGGAATGTTATTTGCCATAAAACATTAAGAATGTAAAAATTCCATCCTATCCCAGCATTTATGAAAACGTATACAAACTTCAAAAAATATTTTTGGTTAGGGGTTTTTGGTTAATATATATATAGTTCGAATTAAATTTGAAATTCCCATTTTAAATTTAATGTTATTGCCAAAAACACAGCGTTCCATTTGAAGGGCTGTACCCCAGTAACCTTGGTCTGTATCGTGGGATATGTTATATAATAATTATGTGAGTTCGACCTTGAGATATGTTATATAATTAGTATGTGAGTCCGACCTTGGGGTTTTTATATATTAGAGTTCGACCTTCACAGTATGTAAACTGAAATAAACATCCTGTACCCGTTCCTCCTAGCTCTCGCCTTATACATATGAATTACAGCACTCGTGCGTAACCAGCTGTCGGAAATCGTGATGTGAGAGTTGTTGGTACATCTGTAATTGCGAGGGCCCACCTATTAAAATTCATTTTTTCCATAGATCTTCGTAACTGTTACAGTTAAAACCATATAATCATGTACACATGTGATTGCCAATTCCACTAAAACCATGCAAACTGACATTTAAGCTCGTTTTCGACATCGAAGGGCTCTGATTGTGAGCAAGTGCTTTTAACAAAGCAAAATGCAAAGGAGGAAACCGTTAAAATCATGGAATAAAACGGAATAAAAAAGATAAAATGGCTTTTCTTACCTTGTTCGAATGTGTATTGTCTGTATCGCTAACAATTTAAATCGAAACGTGTACATGTACCTAAATACACGCATTTTTCCGACTACTGGTCACGCACGAGTGTTGTTATTCATGTTTATAAGGCGAGAGCTAGGAGGAACGGGTACAAGATGTTCATTTCAGTTTACATACTGTGACCTTGGGATAGGTTGTATATCCATTTTGCTCTTTGATTTTTACATTCCCTGGTCATACTGCTTTGTTTTTTTTAACTTAACATGTATCTAGCGCGTGTTTGAATAGGGAAAACGAGCTGACAATAAAATAAAGAGATTTTGCAGGACAGTATATCTCACCTGAATAGCAATTACTCTCCAAGCAAACAGTTCTAAAACATGATATTGACCTTTATCTCAAGATACAGTAAAACCTGTCTTAAGCTGCCACTCAAAAATAGACAAAACAAAGGTCTTAAAGACAAATGGTAGCTTAATGTAGTCGAAAGTGTTGCAGAATGCTCTCTTGGAGCATTCTGCAATACTTTTGACCTGTATTAAGCGATGATCAGACTTGAAAACCAGTTTTCGGTCTTCTTTTTGAGTGACCGCTCAAGACAGGTTTTACTGTAACTGTCGTGCTGGGTATCAAAAGGCTGATTCTTCTTACACAGCAGAAAAGAGTATCCGAGACTATACCCTGAGTTAGAAATTCTTAACTTACCAGTCTGGTTTGGTATCGCAATATTTTATTTCAATTTATTCATACATATACTGAGGGAAAAAAGTTTAGCAATATACTTTGGGAATTCACAGTTTAGAAGAAATAGGACTTATAATTCCATACTGTCAAAAATATATGTTGACAGACGTTCACGAGTACGATGACATTAACAGGTTGAAGTTTCACATAATGTAAAGTCTGATTGTATGCCCCCTAGCTAAAATAGCTTATCTGGCATTAGTGCGAAGAGTTTTCGACTAAAAGTTTCATTTTTTCTGTCAAATGTTTAGATCCAAAAGCAAAAAAGTGAAAAACGGTTTAAAACTGAATGTTATGTTCACCCTTTTCATCGATTTAGTTGAAAATTGTATTTTTCCAAATTACCTACCTTTCAATTGAATAATGTTTGAAATTAAAATGCTCAGCAGATCAAATCCTAACTATGAAGTCGGATTTTGTTTCTTTGGACCACTTGCGGGTAGCCATTAGGTCATTTTCTAACAACAGGCATGTTTGAGAATCTGCCTATTAAAAAGATCTAAAGCTTCAAAGATCGCCTATGGGAAACCCCATTATAAATAATTGCTAAACTTTTCCCCCTCAGTATATATTTAAACATTTACAGTATCAATGGAACAGAGTCTGCGAGAAAGCTAGAAGCTTATAAGAAGTCTGGGGTGGGTGCTCCCAAACAGAGGCAAAGCAAATAGAACAATGTAAACTTCAAGTCGCAAGAATTATCGCTGGCCTTCCAGTTTTTTTTTTTTCAGCGTTGAGCTCCAAGCTCATATTCTCTGAAACCGGCTGGGAAACCCAAGCAGATCTAGAAAGAATAAAAAGACAATACTGATGTATAGCATTATCGACAAAAATGCACCTTCATACTTACTGTCCTGCCAGCCAAGAGTGACAGTGACGTCGTGTTTTGTTTACTATATTAAGTAAAACATTAACTTGTACACTCCACTTGAGCTAACGCGAATCGTTATATCATTTGTGTATTAATCCTATCCTGCGGATAGGATTAATAAACAAGTGATCCATCGATTCTTAGCCCTGATAACTTTGTAAATAAAACATGACGCCACTGTCACTCTAGGCTGGCAGGACAGTAATCAATCTTATTCCCAGTATTGTTGAAACTTCAGCTACACCTCGCAAAACAGAAACAATTTATAAATCCAACTAATTAGCATATGCTCATTAAATGTAGTAAACGGAAGAAAAACAGTAAGGATCAGGAATCGATACAATCAAGTACCACACCTGTCGCAGGATACCAAATGGGAATTAACAAAATCACAATAAACATAACAAACGAGAGCCAAGGGGTCAGCCCTTTCCCTTCAAGTGACCACAAGACAGCAATGAACAGACTCTAAAGTATGAGAAACACAAGACATAATTCCACAAAAGAAGTACCGCCTTAAACTGGAACGGTCAGTAAAGTTATTTTACTGGAGGGCTCAAACCGGTTTCACGGCGCATCAACCTCACCCTTAGTTCAGATGTGGATCAAGACCCCTACGTATGTACAAACGTAATGTATTTGTTATTTTGGGGAGCAGAATTTCTTTATATCCGCATTTTTAAGTACAAGATAGCATAAACCATGAGTCCGTCCGTCACAGCGCAATCTCCTCTTCAATTTTTTGACGAAGGGTGTTCATATTTTGCACAATAATTATCTATTGTGTATAGATGACAACGAAGGTTTCAGATTGCCGGTATGGTTTGGAGAAAAAAGGATAAGTTAAAAATATCCATAAAATTAGTCTAATGTCTAATAACGAAAACCCCTCTTACTGTCCTGCCAGCCAAGAGTGACAGTGCCGTCCTGTTTTGTTTACACAGTTATCAGGGACTTAGAATCGATAGATCATTTGTGTATTAATCCTATCCGCAGGATAGGATTAATACACAAGTGATCTATTGATTCGCATTAGCTTAAGAAGAATGTACGTTAATATTTTACTTAACAATTGTAAGCAAAAAAGACGTCACGGTCTGGCACGACAGTACATTTGTATGGATTTTTTACATAGTTACGATGATAACATCTGGTATACAGGTGACAACGAAGGTTATGGATCCCCCTCATCACCTTGGAATCAAAGGTCAAGGGCAAATATACTTTAAATCTGTCTGTATGACTCGTGACGTGAGCTTTTAGTGTTCGATGTAATGAGTTCATATTTGACACAATGATTGCGTAAGGCGTGTAGATGAAAACAAATGTTTCGGATCCCAGGTGTCGCCTTGGAGTCAAAGGTCAAGGGCAAATATATTTTATATATGTCTATATCGCTTGTACCTTGAGCAAGTCTTAAATTTGGATGGATGGAGTTCATATTTGGCTCAATGATTGCTCATGGTTTTAAGATGACAATTACAATTTGGATTGCCGATATGACTTGGTGTTAACGGTCAAGGTCAAATAAACTTTAAATGTGTATGCCCTTTACGCCAACTCATCTTACATTTTAGATGAGTGTTGATATTTGGCAAAATTACTACTTATGGTATTTAGATAGCAGCAAGTTTCTGATTTCAGGTCAAGGTTAAATCACTTAAAATTTGTCTGTACATAGCGGGTCACGCAAATTTTTCATGCAATTTGGTGCATGTGTTACATATGTTGCACAAAAAGTGTCTATGGCATGTAGATACCAACGTAAGTTTTGAATTGTTGATAGGACATTTGGGTCAAAGCTCAAGGTCAAACTACCTAAATCAGTCTGTATGGTGAAGAATACTAAGCCATATAATGCGTTCAAAAGATATGTAATGTATCCTAGTGTTTAGTGCAATGCCAAGGGATGAGTCTGTAGCACACATTCATGCGTTTTTGGATATACGTTTGAGACGCGACATGAGATTTCCAACAATGTGGTATGTGCAACCAGCAAAGGCTCAGACCAGCCTGCGCATACGCGCAGTCTGATCAGAACCTTTGCTGGTCGCTTGAATATTCTTTGAACTATAAACTACTGACCGAACATCATTTGGAGCTTCTAAGCTTAAAAGGAGGCTGCACAGGCTCGTCTGAGTCTACACTTGTCAAAATGCCACATTGTTGGAAATCACATGTCACGGCTTATTTGTGCTGTTCTAATTAATGGTATTGTATCTACCAAAATTTACGATAAACGTGGCGATTGTCTATTTCCGTGTTTTAGATGGTAATGGTCCTAACACTACATCATAGGGTGCTTATAATTCTCAACTCATCCGATTTGCTAGAGAATCTAGCCATGTTGCACACTTCAACGTTAAGAAGAGGGCAAAGGTCAGTAATCGATGCAATCAAGTACCACACCAGTGACCCGAGACACGATATGGGAAAGTGACAATAACACTAGTAAACATCACACACAAGAGAGCGAAGATATCAGCCCTTTCCCAGCAAATGGTTATAAAGCTGCAAGGAACATACAAGACAGTATACGAGTAATAAAGACAAACGTGAAACATAAATAACATAAAGGATCTAAAATAAAAAGAAGCAGCGCCTCAGCAAAAAAAATCACTGGAGGGCTTAACGCTCTTAATAAATTTTCAACAGAGAAACTTCTTAGACAATGCTTTTGGTATCATGATATTTGTAAAACGTTTTGCCTTATTTTATCACTGATACTATGATTTGGTAACTTTTCATAGTGGATTTAAATCTCTCTAGCACGCAGTAATTTTATGGCCACTTAGTGTAGAAATGAAAGACATTTTGCCTCATTGCGACAGACTGCATGCTTGTTGGTCAACTCAATAACGCTTGACATCTTTGCTTTCCTCTTTAATTGCAAATCGTCGAGTCGGACCTCAAACACTTTGATGGTTCTGACTTAAAGACATATTTATATATGAGAAGGTCGGGCCTGATACGGTGTCTTTGGTCAGTCCACTGTGGTTTAACTGTTGGATTTCTTTTGCTCCTGTATTCAGTTATATATACTGCTGAGTCCTTATCTTTGTTTATCTCCTTATTATATTTGTTTTGTATGTACTTGGAGATGATGCACTGATACATTAGATATATTTCATTTGAACCAAACATCTATGTGTCTTGATCCACATCAGATCTAAAGTCGAGTTGTGCCTTGGCGTGAGAAAACCTGTCTTCCGGGTTTGCGAACAACAAAGGCGCAGACCAGCCTGCGTTTTGTCGCGACGAGGCCCAATTTGATTTTCTGTTGACCGTCCCAATGTGGTGCTTCTTTTGTGGATGCTTTTTGTTATTTGTGTTTCATTTTCATCTTTGAAATCTGTCTGGTCTGTTCCTTGTGGCCTTGTGGTCAGCGGCTGGAAAAGGGCTGACCTCTTGCTTCTTTTGTGTATTGTGTTTCCTTGTGTTTTAGTCGCTTTCCCAAGTGGTGTTCCAGATAAAGTATAATACTTGATTGATTTGCCTTCCAATGAAACAGGGTTTGATGAAGGGTGTTCATATTGGACATACTGTTTGACTATGGCGTTAAGATTATAGTAAGGCCAGATTTTTTTTTTATTAGTTGATTTACGGGAATATTTTTTTCAGATTTAGGGTAAGGTGGACGAAAAAAAAGCAAAAAAAAAAGCTCTGAAAATGACCAGTTAAAAAAGAAGAAGAAAAAGCTCAGAAAATGACCAGTTGACTGGTCATTTTCAGAGCTTTTTTTCCAGAGCTTTTTTTTTCTCTTTTTTGATATCTCCAGAACAAACAGTAAAATTAGTAAAGTAAACCAAAAGTCTGTACTAGATCTTAAAATGTTTCTTAATTTTCCTGCATATGACAGTCCCTTTAAACAGTGTCATTCTCAAGAATACACAAACAGAACCTCAATTTTTTTTCAACGAAACAAATAATATTTAGAGTCGGCGGATAAAATAAGAAATTAATTTTAGATTTTTTTCTACTTTCTGGAAAAATACAGTAGGAGGGTTTAGTCTATGTCGAATGGGCCAAAAAAATGGTCCCGTGTAAATTTCGTGACGATTTTTGGCGACCTATATAAAATTAAACTTTGGGGTATTTGCAACAATTTCAACCAGTTCGCCCATCTGAGTTCGGCGTCTGGTCCGAGTAATGACGTCATCAAAATGGCGGCCATCGCACAATTATGATGCGTATGTATTTAAGAAAAATCAAAGTATGTTGGCAAAATAAACGTTTTTGTTAATAGATTGAATGCCAGTACTGCTCCAGATTTTAAACAGAAACAATATCTACAAAGAATTTTACTTTGAAATGCAATAGGTCATCTTGCCCATGAGCATAGGGCATGAGTCACATTGTAGCAACCTGTCGAAAAGGACAAAATTTGGCCCCGTGTAAATTTCGTGATGATTTTCGGCGAACTATATCAAATTAAACTTTGAGGCATTAGCAACGATTAGTTTCAGTTCACACATCTGAGATCCGTTTCTTGGGTAAATAGTGACGTCATCAAAATGGCGGTCAACGCGCTATTGATACGAATATTCATAGTATATGTATTAAAGTATGTTAGCCAAACAAAGTCTTTTATATTTTAGTGCTCGTGCCGCTCCATATTGTTAATAGAAACTACATTTACACAATAGTGTACACGCCCGTTTGACACAGTAATTGGCTATTGAGCGTAGACTATAATAAAGGCCTCAGATCTGATCATGGATGTGACCTTGGAATCGAAGATCAAAATCAAATATAATTAGAATCTATCTGACTTATGGCTCGTAACACGAACTCCTCTTTTATGTTTTGACTAAGGGTGTTCATATTTGGCACAATGGTTGCCTTTGGTGTGTAGATTGCAACAAAAATTTAAGATCACCGATATGACTTATGAGTCAAAGGTCAAGGTCAAATATATTTAAAATTTGCCTAACAGCTCTTAAAGCAAACTCCACATTCATAAATCCACCAACCCGAAGTGTCTATTATCCGTTTATCCATAACTCTTGTATCTCATTAAACCTTTAAAATTCTCTAAGCTTTGGTCAAATGTTCACCTCAGATAGACGGTGTGCAGAACCCATGACTAAATTACGCAGACTCAAAGTCAGGGTTACAGTTACAGGTAATAGAATTTAGCCTTCCATTGCGCGTATGCTCCATATCTCCTAAAACCCTTGAATGATTATCATTACACTTTGATAAGATGTTAAGCTCAGTGCGAGGTTGTGCAAAGCATATAGCTCAATCATGCAATCTCAAGGCCAAGGTCACAGTTGAAGGTAATGGGATTGAACATTGAATTTCATGTCCACCCTATATTTAATTTTGGTCGAATAGTTGTCTAAGTTAGACGATGTGTGAAGCGTGTAATTCAACCATGTCCACAAGGTCGTGGTCACCACTGGTGACCACAAGTTTGAGCCTTTCATTCTATGTCCGCACACTCTCACCTTTACCCTGAAATTATTTAATAAAATATTGGTGAAATGTCTGGTTCAGTGAGAGGATATGCAAAACGTATGACAACACTGTGGCTAAAGCTCTATGTCAGTAGATGTTGCTGATTTTTCTGGATTAATGTCAGGCAAGGTAAAATATTGTGTTGGAAAGCTTTCAGTATCGCCGATTCTTCTGTCCATGAAGCTTCATGTCCCACTGGAAGACGGGACTAAGAATGCTCTCGAACAATATATTTGCCTGCTTGTCAACCAGGAACAACCATAGGAAATTTTACTAGGTTAAGATAGTGGATGTTTCGTAGGAAACTAAACTTTCTCTTCTCCGGAGTGTCAAAAGTTCTCAGTATCAAAGCATCATATGAAAATCAACAAAGGAGTCAATTCTCACTATATAGTTGCTTGAAAGTAAGAAAGACGGCAAAGATCAAGAAACGATAAATCAAGTACCACACCTGACCCAGGATACCACATTGGAAAGTAACAATACAATAAACATTCATAAACACGAAAATCATGTTGGAGTTGATAAGGTGTCACTTATGTTCCTATTGTAACAAAATTACCTCCTTGCGTCACTTCTCACTACAAATAACTTATGCACTAGCATTTGTTTGAACAGCATTGCTTGTATTACAACGGCGAATTATTTTTGTGGTATTCTGTCGCCTAAGTGATATGCGAAGCCCTCTCGGGGGGGGGGGGGGGGGGGGGTACATATTTCCTTGTTCTTCTGAAATAAATTGGCTTATTCCTCTGTTCCCTCTATTTTTGTTTTCTTATATTCCCCGTTCCCCAATATTGTCTCTGTTCCCCTCAAAATTTGGTCTTTCTCCTCTGCTCCCCTGAAATAAATGTCATTTCCCCTTTCTCACCAAAACCCCTGCGAATGCCTTATATGCACCTGACTGATAGACCAGGTCAATGAGCCCAGCAATCAATAATTCCTATAGTATGGCTCCAAAGCTATCAAATAGGGCAAAACCTGAATTTATGGACTCAGGGTCATTTTGAATAAAATAGGAACCCCAAAATGACTGGCACTGTAGCGCAATCGGTAATGAGTTCGATTGCTGATACAGGGATCGTGAGTTCGATCCGGGCCCAACACTTTCGTGGAGGTCTATCATGAAATATTTTCTATCGTCATTCTCCTTCTTTCAGTGATTCAAGAAGGGATATTGTCAGTTACAAGCGAAAGCGTATGCACAAAGTACTGCCTAGTCTAAGCCTGTCCCTGAAAAGCGTGGTTAGGTTAACTGACCATCTCGACATGGCCTTGACAATTGACTGGGACTTTAAGCCCAAAACTAAAGTATCCCATAAAAGCTCCAGGGGTCAGTCATATTTATATAGTATGGTCTCAAATTCATCAAACCAAAGGAGCGGCTGTACTCCTCGCCTTGTAAACCAAGGGCTGTGTGTTTGATCTCCGGCTTCACTAGTCTGTCAGATGAGAATTTAAGCTGTGGCCCCGTCACGAAATGACCTTAGCTGTAGTAGGGACGTTGAGCACAAACAAACAATCAAATAAACAAAAGGAAACAAAAAAACACTCAATTTCAGCATGATGTCCTACGGGATAACTAGGACGGTAATGGGTTCTGGTCAATTTTATTTGAATCGCAAGCCCCAAACGGGTTCCAGCGATTGGAAAAAAAAGAAACGCGTCATTGTCGTATCAGAAGACACCAAATAGATCAAATAAAGACAAAAAATAGATTCCAGCAAGAAATTCCCCGTAACAAGTACTTTGAATCTAATTACGTATGTATATATGTGCATAAGTAGCACTTAAGCGGCTTAACAGAACCCAAATGTGGGAACTGGTTTAAATTGCTAATTATGCCCCAAAGTTTATTTTGATATAGGTCACCAAAAATCGTCACAAAATTTACACGAGATTCCCATTCGACAAAGATTATAAGGTCAAATGTCGTGTACATGTACGATAACAGCTCTATAATTCGGCTCTAGGCCTATTTCAATGAAATAAGGACCCCAAAAATAGATTTTTTCATTCTAGGGAAATAAAACCTAATTCACTTCATATTTTGTATAGAATGGCCCCAAATTAACTAAACCAGAATAAAATCACTTAATTTTAGCACGAACTTTCTACAGGATTACAACAAATGTAATGGGATCTGGGTCAAATTTATCGATTTTGGAGCCCCAAATGGACTTTAGGCGTCTGAAAAAAATGGAACACATCTTTTTCGTATTTTTTGACCTCCAATCAGTTAAATAAAGACGAAAAATCATTTCTAGCAATAAATTCTCCCTCAACTATTGCTTTAAATACGATGTCTTATATGTGTACATAAGTAGCACTATGGCCGCCATTTTGATGACGTCATTACTCGGACCAGACGCGGAACTCAGATGGGCGAACTGGTTCAAATTGTTACATATGACCTAAAGTTTATTTTGGTATAGGTCGCCAAAAATCGTCACAAAATTTACACGGGATGCCCATTCGACATAGACTAGTTTGTAAATCGACTAATAACAAATTCTGGCCAAAAGGTGTATAATCCAACGTATGGCCTTGGATTTAAAGGTCAATGTCAAAAAAAAACTTTCTGTCTGTATGGCGTGCATTGCTAATGTCTTATATTTTTATGGAGGTGTTGATTAGTCTAGCCCCAGACCCTATCTTTTTTGCATTTTCTTCTTATGAAGGATCACAAAAGTAATGAAGAAAGCAAAGATCAGGAATTGATAAATCAAGTACCACACCTGACTTGAAACACAATATGGGAAAGTGACAAATCACACACAGGAGAGGCAAGAGGTCAGACCTTTCCCAACAGGTTATCACAAGGCTGCAAGGAACAGACAAGACAGTTTGATAAAAACAAACGCAAAAACAGCTACACATATAGTTTACAGACAATCCCTGGCTGAAAAAGATAGGTTACTGTTTAGCAAGTGAGCCTGGATTAAAGAGGCAATTAAGAACGATGTGAAGAGAAAACAATAGTAAAAACGACATGGGCCAGTCTAGGTGTATATATTTGGTGCACAGATTGCCAATGGTGTATAGATGATAACAAAGGTTTCATATTCCTGACATTTTAGGCAACAGTCAAGTCACAATATTTAATACTATTAAACATTGGCGTAGCTCCCACTACGCAGTTACGCACGTGCATAATAAAAATAGCAATAATCGAGGGAGGTCACCTAATGTGGTAAAAGTTAATTTTCCATACCATAAGGAACTGCTCTTAAAGGAAAGAATTCGCTCCCTCTGGAAGCAAATTCTTTCCTTTAAAAGAAGTTCCCATTTTGAAAATGGATGTTAATTGAAGAGAATCAATGCTTGATCCGGTAGTCTCCCTTTGATGTGCGTAACCATTTCGGCGTTCTGGCTACGCTACTGTTTATGATCAATTTTAAAAGGGGGGTTTGCTAACATCATGAACCATGTGCATTGTTTCACTAGGATAAGCTTGCCCACGGACAAGGTACGAGCAAATTGAAAAGTTAGGGTCATTCAACGGACATAGTTCAACCATGTGTATAGCATATATCTTCCTTGGCATTTCCTTAAACTATCCTTATCTTATGAAATGCTTGAAATGGGAGAAGGCGCTAATTATATGTCACCCATGTTTGTTGATTTGCTAGGATAAGCGTACCAAACAACAGAATGTGCTAACAATGGTCTTTCAACGGACATTTCAGTTTGACATTGGGATATGTTATATATTCCTTTCTAGCCTTGAACTTTCCATAAAACTACTTTATGTAAGCATGTGTTTGAACAGAGAGAAGAGGTATTCCGCAGGGTAGCGTATCTCGCTTGAATAGTACCGTTCCTCTAAGCATGATCGAGTTTTGCAACCATCAAGCGACCTTGTGGGAATTAAAGCGACGGCATTGATATTTAATATATGAGCCAGTGCATGAGATTTCCAACAATGTGGCATGTGTGCGACCAGCAAAGGCTCAGACCAGCCTGCGTATACGCACAGTCTGATCAGAGCCTTTGCTCGTCGCTTGAATATTCTAAGAGTGTTAATTAAGCTACTGACTGAACACCATTTGGAGTTCCTAAGCTTAAAAGGAGATTGCACAGGTTGGTATGAGTCTACACTTGTCAAAATGCCACATTGTTGGAAATCACATATCACGGCTCAATTATATAAGTCTGAAAAGCATAAGTGTATTTCGTCTGAAAAGTACCGTTCCTTTAAGTATTACTCATCCAGAGACATTGTCGGAAGTCAATTATGTTATTGTTATGTAAAGGTGAAGTCATCACGTTGTGTACAGCTCAGCGTTTTCATAAACTTCTTTGAGTCTATTATTTCTACATGTATAAAAATGCGGAAGGAGTTCTAGCGATAAGGCGTATATTTTCCCTAGATGGCCACGATAACAAACACCAAATGTATTAATTGTCCAAATGCATATAAAACCCAAGAATTACGGAAGAATAATATATTCCCTTAGTATCAAAATCCGTTTCAAAGCCTTTAATTTATGTTTAAGTCGCCAAAACTTGCGTTTTCCACCACCACCCCTCATTTTACCCCTCATCTCTTACAAGATTTGCCTGATCTGGGACTGCTCTGTTTGCAAAAGTGAAGTGTTAAAGGCGGATCTATGAGGTAAAGGGATAAGAGGGTCCACCCATAAGTGGCTCTCTGTGTGCATGCAACAAGTAGTTTTAGATGACCAAGACTCATGAGCAGTCCCAGTGTGATCCGGTGTGCCCCAGGAATCGGTTTTAGGGCAGAGCATATTCCTAAGCTTTATCAATGATTTGCCGGACAATATCAGGTGGTCTTCTTTTGTTCGGACTGATGCTTAACGTCCCAGTGAACAGCTATGGTCATGTCGGTACGGTCAGTTCACCTAACCACACTTTTTAACTGACAACAACCCTTCTTGCATTAGCAGAAGGGAGGGGAATGGTCGTAGAAATTATTTTAGGATCAATCTCCACGAAAGTATGGGACCGACCCTTAGATCTGCAGTAAGATACGTATCAGCAGTCAGACACGTTACCGACTGCACTATGCGGCCCGGTAGGTGGTCTTCTGTTCGTCTGTTAGCGGACCACTGTATATACTATCCTATGAAATATAATATTCACTTCAGAACTGTTTGATCCTGCAAGAAGACCTTACTAGCCGTTGGCAAATGTAATTCAATGTGGCCGTGAGTGACTCGGCATCAGCACCACAAACGCATTTATTTTGACTAGGCCTATTACCTGCACAACCAAACCTTGGAAGATGTTCAGTCAGCAGACCTTGGTATAAACATCACTGATAACATGGATTTGGGTCAACACATCTTTGAAAGTTTTTCTAAAGCAACTAAGACACATGGTTTTCTTCGCGGGAACATGGCTTTTGCACCTAACAATGGCGTAGCGAGAACGCTGAAAAACTTACGTGCATCAAAGGGAGACTACTGTATCAAGCAATGATTCTCTTCAATTGCGTCCCTTTTCAAAATGGGAGCTTCTCTTAAAGGAAAGAATTTGCTCCCAGAGGGAGCGAATTCTTTCCTTTATGAGTTGTTCCTTATAGTATGGAAAATACCTTTTATCACATTGAGTGACCTCCCTTGAATGTTTCTATTTTTATTACGCATTCAGTGCAGATGGCCTGCTTAACGGGTGCTACCCCAATGGCTATGAGTACAAAGGAGCTAGAGTATGCAGCACTGATTTGGAACTCAGATAAACCTGACTGAGAACGTTCAGAGAATGGCAGCACGCAAACAAAGTTTTCTGGAAAGCTGGCATACGATATTGAAGATATACAAGAGGCGCCTGCCAAACTTGCGATGTTTCCACAATAAATTCTAATGATCCTGCAAATGTAACGCGACACCTGATTGGATAACGTCAAAACAAATTCAACAGTCTAAACAACGTTAATCTGCGATGTCAGATCGACGTCCAACTTCTACGTCGTCTTAACGTTGGATTTTGGTTGGATTTCGGTCACGACACGGGCGATAAGAATACAACATCTGTACAACGTTAAAATTTTGATGCCGGTTCGATCCTGTCAACATATTTTTCTGGATTTTAATTTTAAATATGTCTTCAAACACATCCGCTGGCGACGGTAATATCAATTACGATTTTTCCCCGAATATCTCAAGTCCACATCAACAATTTGAAGGCTTCTTCAAGCTTGGCCTTTGAAAGCGGAATTAAAAAGTACTAAGACGCTGATAATGTGCAATTTCTTTGAAAACTGCATAAGGCAGCCCAGATAGAACCTTGCAACCAATATAGAACAATTTAAAACGTCCCTGTAGCAAACAGTGTGAACCCAGATCAGACTGCTCTCCTATGAGCAGTCTGATCGGGGCCACACTGTGTGTCCTTATGTCGAATTACGAGTAAGTCATTTGTGTAAGCATTCACATGATCAAGTCTTGCAACCAAAACAGATCCATTTAAATCGGTTTTAACCATCCCTGTAGTAAACAGCGTGGACCAAGATCAGATTGCTCTCAAGTCCTGTTTATGATTTTTAAGGTGTTAATAAATATTTAGTTAAAATAGGCGGCAGGAAAATGTTTTTTTTTTAAAAAAAACTGCGGAAGATTTGGAGAAAAACTTATTTCAATCTTTCTACCGCAAGAACTAGTCATACCTCCTCATGCTGCGGACTGAAAACTGTGGGTGAGATGTCTGGTTTGGGCAGGCCTCGTCGCGACAAAACCTGCCTTCGGGGTTTCCGACAAAGCGAGTTACAAACCAGTCCTCCGAGTTACAAAGACTAGCTAGAAAATTGAAATTCCACTTGCAGCAAGTTTACACATAATTCTTTCCAAAAATCGAATGACAAAGGCGCTGATCAGACTGCGCGGATGCGCAGTCTGGTCTGCGCCAGTGTTGTTGATGAACCCCTGAAAACAGGTTTTCTCACGTCGATGCCAAATAGTAAGCAGGTATTCAGAAGACAGAACAGGGGATGAAAATTTGCAGTGATTGTTTAACAATCTGAAATTTTAATCATGTGTTTTTGGTTGGGTATATGTTGGATTTTGGTTGTTTGGACGTTGGATTTTGGTTGTGTGGACGTTGGATTTTGGTTTTGTGGGCGTTGGATTATGGTTATATGGACGTTGGATTTTGGTTGGGTGGATGTTTGATTTGGGTTATTTGGTCGTTTGATAGACGTCAGAATGTGACGTCTAATCAACATCATACATCATTTCAACGTATGATTTGGACTTTGTTACAACGTTAGATTCTGATGTCAAATCAATTTGCAAATACAACCAAAACACAACGCAGATCAAACGTCAGTATCTGACGTCAATTGTTTGCTGGGATTGCTTTTGCTGTTAGGCACGCGTGGAATGTACAATATATGAAACCTGTGCAAATTGCACAGGTTTCATAGTTTGGCATTCACGCGGTTCTGTATCTTTAAATTTAAAAAAAAATACGATATCAAGTTATATGTAGTGTATTCAAAAGAAGTTATGATGCGTATCTACAGTATTATAATAGTGAGACATTTCTTATTATGCATGTTTAAGTTTTAAAATCTAATGGATGTATTATGTGGTAAGTAAAGCGAAGCAATTTTTTTTATTTTTTGTTTGATGCTTTACGTCAAAGTCAATCATTTTTCAGTCATGTGGCATTGTCTGAACGATTTTCTGTCTTCCTGAGTTGAACCAGTATACTAAGCAGAGAACATCATGCGCGGATCCAGAGGGGGACAGGGTGTCCGGATCACCCCCTCCCCCTGAAAAATCACAAAATTTTAGGGTTTCTTAGCAATACTGGTTCGGATCCCCTGAAAATCACAAAGCTACCAAGCCAGAATTCAATGTCGGGCCATCATCGGCACGCCAGCGAAACGCCAATCATTTAAATGGCGTTTCGCTGGCGGGCCGATGATGGTCAACTTATAGTGGTATTTGGATCCTCCCTCCCCTCATCAACTAATAAAAAAAACTTTGTCAATGTTGGACCCCCTCTGACAAAACTTTCTGGATCCAGTCATGATTATTGTGTCTTGCTCACGGACACAGCACAAAGACTCCAGTAACCCACAAGTTTTACTCTCTACCACTCCGCCCATAGTTTTCTTTATAGATCAGAATCAAAATAAAAAAGCCGGCTTTAAAATGTTTATCTAAAGTATCATTCAAATGGAACCATACAGACGTGGGTGTCTGTGTTTACCCTTACCAATTTTAGCACGAAATATATCACAATGTGCAAGGTGTACACTGATGTAGGTGGTATAAAATAGCTATACCATATTTTTCCACCTGTACGTAAGATAATCCACTCGCTAAAGCTCGTTGATTATCTCCTACAGGCGGGTAAGTTAACGTGTGTGATGCGAACTTGTTATTATAATTTATCAAAATAGAAATGGTGTTTATGAAACACTGTGACCCCAACCATTTGCCTGTCCATAAGGATGGTACTCTATCTCAAGACAAGAGTCGTGTTAAGTTTGAAGCTTCTAGAGCCCAGTGCATGTACTACTCAACCGCTTCTATCACAGCTCCGAGCTATAATAATGATTACAAGTTTTCAATACCCAAATTTGCAAAGGGCAATAACTCAAAAATATAGGAGATGGCTTTTAGCTTACTGTCAGATCCTGTAACCATTGATAATGTATTTATTGTATGGATGTAGAATACTTCAATAAAATATTGTTTAAACCAACTCAAAAAAATATAATAACTTATTTTAAGTTGTGCCATGTAATCTACTAGCTGACCAAGTTTGAAGCTGCTAGGTCTAAGGGGTTATTGCAAAAGGTGTAATTCTGGGGCCTCATAAACATGTAAATATCACCAGGAAATATCACACTCACCTTTGAAGGTCTGTGTCGGAGGGGCTCTAGATTCTTTTTTTCAGTAGTTTAGCTCATTTTGGTGTGTGTTTTTTATATTTTCTTTAAGATGGTTTCCTATTTCTCTTTTGGTGTTCTTTACAGGTCGCTGAATAACCTGCTACTATTTATAGTAGTTTTGGGGTCGTCCATCGCGGAAGAGGTAATTATAATATAGTGTATGGGGATACGGATAAACCAGGACTTTAGTTAAGATCTAATTTTCTTATTTCTCACCCAAAACATATGTTGTGGGAACTTAAATGAGACGGTTCTTTTGAACACCCAAGACATATGTTAAAATTGATGGGTAAGAAAATATTTACAATTTTACGCTATCTAAACCTGTGAATTAAACGGAGTCAGTTTTCAGTTTTCGCTTATCGCATTTGCGAGCAGCAAAGACTCGGACAAGCCTGCGCACCCGCAAAGTCTCGCCTGACCCTGCACTGCTCGCATACCCTAAGAAGAGGTGAAGATGGAAGCTCAAATCGAAAAATAAACGAAACTTCTCAAATTAAAATCGAAACTTCACGTTGCTCATAAATGACGATCAAAAGATCCATATTTCTTTCAAGGGAGCGCAGTGGCTTGTGGTAGAGTGATTGACTCGAAACGATAGGCTTGTGGATTCGAACCTCACTGGCGTCACTGTGTTGTGTCCTTGAGCAAACAAAGTAATCATTGCTTAGTACTGATTCAGCCCAGGAAGACTCGTCCCGACATATAATAGCTAAAAATGGTGACCTGAACGTAAAGAATCAAATCAAACTAACAAAAATATTTCGGTTAAAAGAACCACATTTAAGAATTGTTCCGAAAGCCAGGTCCCATTTCTGAATAGACTGGTTGAGAAATACACATTATTATAATAGTAACTTGATCTGGCGTACTGTATCACGTCGAATGGATGAGGTCATACCATCGGATCATCCGAGACACGAAGCGTCGAGGGTGATCCAATGGTATGGCGACATACACGAGGCGTGATACTGTACGCCAGGTCAAGTTACTTTTAAAATAATATGTTTAATATATACCCTTTTCTGGCATTATTTTGATTTTAAAAATTGTTTTGGTCTTTAATACAGAAAAGTTGCAGGAACGTTTGTCATTACGTTTGTCACGTCATACAGGTCATATTCACGTCATATAATATGAGGTTTCGTCATCATATTTCCCGTCTCAGGTTCCATGCTTGAAATTAACTTTACGTAACGTCACCGCAAAAGCAGGTAACCGACGTTAGCCTCGTTTTAAAGGATAGTGATATGGATTCAGAAAACCTCAGTTCGTTGATCCGCTTTCTTATTCTATTTATCAGTTTACAACCTGGTTCACTGTTCAAACTAGCGATAATGATGTATTTATAGAGTTTTGTGTCGATTCAATGTCATTGACGACGTCATTCAAAAAGTGCAACGTCATCATAACCTGATAAAGACACATGCCGTGAGATAGGCAACGTTTATGAGGTCAATGTGCAACAATGCAATTAATACGAGAGGTAACTGATAAACTTTAATAGAATCTGAATATTCACTATAAGATAACTCAAATGTCTACTTACTTGTAGTTACGTTACCAACCATATCCTGTAGACGATGATGTAGGGCATCTTTTGAGCAATCCAAGTAAGTAAAAGTTATTTTTCGTATCGTAAAAATATTACTTAACTAATACGGTACTTAACTTTAAGGGGGTATTGAAATTCTGGGCCCAATGCCCAGAATTACAATGCCTCCTTAAAGTTAAGGAAGACTTAAGTATTGATATTTCAACATGTTCCATTAAATGCTTAATAGATTGCCAGGATCGATGCAGTACTTGTGGTCAAAGATGCCATTGTGACCTAAAGAAAAAATGAAACCATTTTGATTGTAATCACTTTGAAACGTTATTTATTGCATCCTGATACCACCTAAGGATCATTCCTGTGACAATCTACTTATTTAGTGGTTTAAGAGAAGAAGATGTTGCTTAATTAAAGCCAATTGTTGTCTGACGGCGAACGATGGACATCATAGGATCACATAGGGTCACCGTGAGCCTATTGCTCAGATGAGCTAAAACAAAATGGGGAGGAGTATAGTACATAAGAATATTCAGCATGACAAGGGTTAATGACGTGTGCTTCATAATTTCAGGATTGGCTTTTCATTCAAATCCAGATGATAAAAGTACTCTCATAAGACACATCACGGAGAAGCCATCGACATATATAAGAAACATATTGGCGCATTGAACAAAAAACCGGCAGGTAGATGTTGTTCCCGAGGTTATAAAGCTTTTTCAGCATTAAACTGAGCATTAAATTTATCATCTCATAAATGTATTTGGCATTTTAACATTTACTAGCATGACAAATGCATCTGAGATTTTGAAAGCAAGCAGTCTTTATTTTTCAGCATTTCAGTTTTTGAGTTGTTGAAATTCCATGCTTAGTTGCATTGTGCATGAAAAAAGTTTTTATAACCTCAAGCCAGGACACGTGACTTTAAAAGTTCTGATTTTTATAATTTTAGGATTGGCTTTTCATCCAAATCCAGATGGAAAGAGTACTCTCATAAGATACATCACGAAGAAACCATCAACATATAAGGAATATGTTGACGCATTGAACAAGAAACTGGCAGGTAGATCTAGAGTCAACTCACGATAAGAGAAGTGACAATAGACATGTGACAGAAATAAAGTAAAACCTGTCTTAAGCGACCGATCAAAAAGAAGACCAAAAATTGGTTTTCAAGACCAATTATCGCTTAATGCAGGACAATAGTGTTGCAGAATGCTCAAAGGGGGCATTCTGCAATACTTTCGACCTGCATTAAGCTACCTTTTGCCTTTAAGACCTTTGTTTTGACTACTTTTGACAGGCCCCTTAAGACATATTCTACTGTAGTTACAACAGAAATGTGAAAGAAATACATGTACCTGCATTTTTCCTATCAAGTGAACACAGAAGCACAACGTGGCAACTACGTAGCTTCACACTGATTGTGTGCAAAGTATAGATCTAAACACTTTAGATTTCTTTAATATATACTGTCTCGATCAATGGCTGATCATTACGGCAGGGATCTATTTATCTTAAATGGATATACAAAAGATCACTACATAATGATTAGGTCATTGACGTACATCTATACCTACCTACCTACCTACCTACCTACCTACCTACCTACCTACCTACCTACCTTTCTATCTATCTATCTATCTATCTATCTATCTATCTATCTATCTATCTACCTACCTACCTACCTACCTACCTACCTACCTACCTATCTATCTATCTATCTATCTATCTATCTATCTATCTATCTATCTAATCTATCTAATCTATCTATCTATCTATCTATCTATCTATCTATCTATCTAATCTATCTATCTATCTATCTATCTATCTATCTATCTATCTATCTATCTATCTATCTATCTATCTATCTAATCTATCTATCTATCTATCTATCTATCTATCTATCTATCTAATCTGTCTGTCTGTCTATCTATCTATCTATCTATCTATCTATCTATCTATCTATCTATCTATCTATCTATCTATCTATCTATCTAATCTGTCTGTCTGTCTGTCTATCTATCTATCTATCTATCTATCTATCTATCTATATATCTATCTATCTATCTAATCTGTCTGTCTGTCTGTCTGTCTGTCTATCTATCTATCTATCTATCTATCTATCTATCTATCTATCTATCTATCTATCTATCTATCTAATCTATCTATCTATCTATCTATCTGTCTATCTATCTATCTATCTATCTATCTATCTATCTATCTATCTATCTATCTTTCCGTACGCACCGACAAATCAACCCTTATTGGACAAGTTAGATTTCCAAAAAGTCCCTATCTATCTATGTCTCCAAGCAATAACACCAAATAGTTTTTGGTAGGTTGTGATCAGAGTGCAGTTCGCTTAATGTCTGTTGCCAGTCCCAACTGCACATGTGGTAGAATTGAGACTATCACTCAGCCACTCATTTCTTGTTTGACTGTTCATGATTTTGCGTGACCAAGACATGATGTTGGCACGTGCTGGCTGACTGCAGAACTAAGGAAAGGAAGCTCTGGATAATGATGAAACTGAATGCATATAATAATTCACAGATTAAGATAAACAAAAATTATCAGCGTAAAATTGTAAATATTTTCTTACCCAGCAATTTTAACATATGTTTTGGGTGCTCAAAAGAACAGTCTCATTGGGACGGTTCTTTTGAGTACCCACAACATATGTTTTGGTTGAGAAATAAGAAAATTCAATTTTCGTTACGCACTCTTAACTAAAGTCCTGCATATTTCTACAAGTTCAGACATTATCGTCCACACAATGTGTTTAAGTAATGCATAGACAATGTCTTGCTACTTTTAAAATGTTTGGTTGATTTGATTCTTTACGTCCCAGTCAACAATTTTTCAGTTATGTCTGGGTTGAACCAGTACTTTTGAATTGCATAATTGGAAGTGTACCCAATGTTCCAAGTCCCATACACGTATCCTCTTTACGGTTTGAATGGCGGCTATTCTATACAATTTTGCATTGAAAATTCAGACGCACTTTACCAAAACATTCAAGAATGATCTAACAATGTTTTAAAAGAAAACTGCTTAGAACTGTTTATGATCTATTTTGCTGTTTCAGTCGCAGGAAATATGAAACCTGTGCAATTTGCACAGGTTTTCATATTTTGTACATTTCATGCCATTCTTAACCATTAAAACTTGCATCGTTTGATTATTACGTCCCAGTCAAGTCGGGACGGCTCTTCCTTGGCTGAACCAGTGCTAAGCAGCGGATAAAGTGTCTTGCCTAAGGACACAACGCACAGTAACTCTGCTGACGGTGAGTCTGGAACAAGCGACCCTTTGATCACCAGTCTAACGCTCTACCTTCATTAGCAGATTTTCAATATCTCACTTGACTAAAGAGGTTTCAAGATGGGACTTACCTGTATGAAACCGAATTTCTTTCAGAAAGACAAATATCGCTATTATGTCAGAAAAAAACTCCACTTTATTTACCCCCCCCCCCCCCCAACACACACATCCTGCAAGGCGCTCACAATCCCTTCATAAAGATTGGCATTTGAGCATTCTGCCTGGCATAACTCGAGGGAATGGAGTACTACTATTATTGAGTAAAAATTAAGGTCTTTAAACTTGCAGAATATCACAACAGTAGAAGATGGCGTGCACTAAAATCTGGTGATCT
The DNA here is from genome assembly GCA_964019695.1 of Loripinus fragilis. Lineage (NCBI taxonomy): Eukaryota > Metazoa > Mollusca > Bivalvia > Lucinida > Lucinidae > Loripinus > Loripinus fragilis. The sequence continues at coordinate 85,722,777 of OZ026524.1, forward strand.
GATAGACTGTTCTAGCTATGACAAGTACCGACCACCATACATGGAAGACAAGGTCTGCTACTTCAACTTCGAAGACCTTGGAACAAGCTGTGTCAAGGTGCTGGATTATGGTTATAATGCGAGCCGACCATGTGTCTTGTTCAACATGGACAGGGTATGTGCATTACCGCCATGGAACAGAATCTTAGGTGAAATTTTGGGCTGAAAAAATCATCTTAAGACACATATAGAGTCCATGGGTGATACAGTTCATCCTGATTAAGCACTCATGCATTCTGCATATGCGATAAAATGTATTACTTGCATTCACTGTAAGGAATAGCCTCAAAATCCAGGCTCATATCTGAGCCTCCTTCAGCTTAATTGAATAATTGGTCAGGCAGTATATTATCACAGTAGGAACTGACCACCAACAGTTGTAAACCTAGCTATCTAATGGTGCAAAGGTGTTTTAGAAAGATAAGATAGATTCTGTTTGTCAGCTAGCATACTCAATTTAGTAATCTATTCTGAAGAATGTTTATGAAATCAAATTTTACAAGTATAACTTTTTGCATGCTATTTTTTTTAATTCTTTTGTTATCATTTGCTGACTTTTTCATTAATATTTTGCTTTTCGAACAATTCTTTCCGAAACACCACCAGGGTATCAAACTGTTTTAGAATCCAGATTTTGTCAGTCCGTATCTGGGTCCAAAATGTTTGCAACGGTTATCAGCAGATGACAAAAGTCATTGGAAAGAATTAAACATTCTAATAGATTACAACAATTGTTTTCATCTACTAAAAAGACCTCTTAATTTAGACCTCATTGAACCCCTCGGTTATATTTTTGTAAAGTCGAACTTACAAGTCTATACTTCTTTTTTTTTTGCCAAGACATAAAATGAAGGTACTCATTAGAGCCTCATTCTAGCAGATCTAGCAAGTACAAGCAAAATATTAAACTGTAAAAGCCATTTCAGTTGTAAAAATCGCACGCAAACAGTGAATATCTTAATTATGAGCTTTTTGATCGGGGTCTACACTATTTGCCTAGACCTGTCTGTCCAAAAATCAAAAATATTTTGCATTATTTTAAATGATAAGTCATATAAATGGACATAAGCATTGTGACAAATCTAACAAACTGGTGCATCCAGTCTGACTGGCCTGTACACCCGCTCATTCTTGCCAGACAATTCGCTGTATGTTTTGCTGTTCAGTGAGCACATAGCCAAGGCTTTGCAGTTCAGATTGGTTGGATGCCCATCCAAATTTGATTCATCGCCACGTGCAGTTAACCGACAGCCCCACAGTCTCTACTTTTATCGTCCTATGTCACCTATGCAAGCTTGGTCAATGCATCCCCTATTTCGGACATTTCAAAGCGCCTGTTTGACCTTAGGTCAAGGTCACCAAAAATATCATCAACTCTTCCCTTTCTCCCAATAATGTGTATATGCAAGATTATCCACTGGTTCAGAAGATGTTCATGGGCCAGACTAGCTAGTTTCTGCCATTAAGGCGTCATCAGTGACCCTCTTATAGTTTCAAAGTTCCACAATGAAACCCATGCTCTTTGCCTCTTCCTAGCTATGCAAGCTTGGTCAAAATACATCCACTTGTTTAGAAGATAAAGCACCAAACCATATTTCGAACATTTCAAAGTGTATGCAGTAATCCATCCACTAGTGAGGCCCCCCAGGGGGGTCCGTGCTCCCTTGATCCCTGAAAATAATGCATTGATCTCCCCAGATCCCTGAAAATAATTGCCTTGGCTCCCTAAAAGTAGTTTGCCTTTGATCCCCAAATCCCTAAAAATAGACCAGCTTCTCCCAAGATCCCCAAAATATAAGTCAATTCTCCCTAAAATGTATTTTTCTTTTTTCGTAGGATTAAAATTACATACTTAAAAACTATGAAGCTATACAAGAGTGCATGACTTAATGATAACTTAATATTTTGCCTTATAAATACATGTAAAGACAGGGCTTAGTCATGGAATACATGACATATACTCAAACAAAAAAGAAACGTCGGATTTTCATGGTACTGTATCTTTCCATCTAGTTAAGATGTTACAACAAAAATAAAACCAAAATGTTTATCAAACGTCGGACACACAAAGATTGGTAATTATTTGATTTCATCTTCTTATCTTGAAGGGTTATTGAACCTAATGTGCACACAGCTTTTTCCATTATTATCAGGAAGTTATTCATCAAAACGTGACACATTATACGTTAAAGAGCAGCCAGGATCGTCCAACGATGAAAAAACATCTAAAAATCTAAAGTCTGCTTATTGAACGAGAGAAATTGCCGTTCAAAACCTTTAATTTACGCAATTAACTGAAATTACCTCCCTTTGAATTAAACAAATAACAATTTTAGATCTTCCAAAGCTCCTTAACCTAACATTATATTGAGACCGTTTTTGTTTTAACGTGTTGTGTTTGTTTATGACAACAATTACACAAAAGAGAACAATAAAAACTATGGCTGAAGTCATGCATCAAAGGTTTACTAAATCTGTGTTTTATGCCCTACCCCTTACTCCAAAATCATCCGAAAATTTCCATTATCAATCGTTTTGATGCTGATTAGTCTTCATTAATGTTGAAATGCTTGTGATGACGAAAAAAAATCAAATTTGCCCGAATCTGTTGATTATCAAAATGCTGGACCAAAAATGAATTTTCTGAGTGTTTTCACGCACGCTCGTGATCCATGTTTTGTGACGTCAGAGTATGTTACAGATTAATGGCTGTGGTCGTAAAAGCAATGCATACAGCTAGCAAGCATAACATCTTACTATAGAGCTTGCTCAGTGATGTTTAAATGCGCATAAAATTCGGGATTATGTATGGACACACAAGCTATTGGTGTTGTGACTTTTGATTTTAAGGGTTCTCGTGTTCGCTGCTTTGTCAGCGGCTCTACTAATTACCAAATGAATTTCTCTTAAGTGAAAAACGTTTCTAAATGATCACAGTTGGTAATGTGAAAATTTAAATGAAATGCGTTCATACATTTGGCACTGGCAGACATAAACGTCAAGCGGACATAACTTTTTTGTTTCAGTATATAATTATTTCAGTTAAATGCATGATGCTGTTGCTTTACCTGGTAGAGTGGGCATGGCGGAATGCTCTCTAGATTTGATTTTTTTACTTAGAGACAGACTATTTGTTTTTCTGGTGGTGGGGGCTGATTTTTTCCAACAGCTTAAACTAGATTTTTTATATAGACAAAGTGAAAGTATTTTTTTTTGTAATACAATTGTCTACAATTGCTATTAGCCGTTTAACTTCAGTTTCATCAAATAAGTTTTATATCTGATCAGTTTTTTTTTATAAAAATGAGCTTATTATCTAAAAAGAGGATTACATAGCAAGTGCATAGGTAGCACTGTAACAATACGCAGCCAGACTCGTGCTAGGGGGGTCCGGGGGCATGCTCCCCCGGGAAAATTTTGATAAAAATGGTGCGATGTGGTGCAATCTGAGCGTTCCAAAGTATGCTATTTCCAAGCTAAAAATCAACAATTTTAAGGTTAATAAATCAACAACAACACAAGTTAATTGCCATATATTTTCCTGATGTTAATCTAGTCTGGATGTACAAGTTATACGAAAATAAATACATTTAGAATTTACAAGGGAGGGGGGGTCTGGGGGGGCTACCCCCCCCCCCCCCCGAAGCAGAAGAAATTTTAAAAAATCAAACAAAATGGAGGCTTTTCCTTTATTTTTTTTGCTTTTTGGCAGGGCTCCCTAGATCCCCAAAACTATGAGCTTGCTCCCCAGCTCCCCTAAAATAATTACCAGTGCTCCCTAGATCCCTGAAAATAAATAGCCATTCTCCCCAGATCCCCAAAACCCCTGGGGGCCCCACTAGTACAGAAGATAACACATAGAAACGAAACTGATGCGTATGTTTGCTAGCATAATTGATTAATATATTTGCTAGCATTATTGACTAAATTAAGTATCACACCAAACACTGTGGACCCTGATCAGACTGACAGTGTTGCAACTCAAAAACAATTTTCAAAATTACTTTTCCCCGACTTTTTATCGTTTTCCAGGCCTTTGTTGATGGCTGATCATTATAGCCACTCTCATCCGTGGGCAGTTAAACAAAATTGGCCTAAATAGTTATTTTTGATGTTAACACTCTATATATGCGTGGGTATTCTTTCTTGCTTTTATTGATGGCTGCTGATTCTTAAAAAGTATTAAAGAAATCTATCAGAGTGTCAAACGGTTTGGATCCAGATCAGAACCGACGTCGGTCCTTATCTGGAGCCAAACTGTGTGCAAAGGTTATCAGCAGATGATGAAAGGCGCCTTGAGTATGATTAATCTTTAACTCTTTGAATGCTTGTTTTTTTTTAATAAAAATGTTTTATCAAAAGTCTTTCAGGAACACTATATCAGACTTTTAAGGAACGTGTATCCAGATCAGGACCGACATTTTTTTTAGGTCGGACCTGATCTTGATTCATACTGTCTGAAAAAGTTATAGTTATCAGCAGACACACATTGAGTGAAGCTTCTGAAGTTTGGCAGCCATATTAAAAATAAAACTAGGAAAAAATGGAATTACACACATTTTAAACAGCTGCGTCCTAAAGTAGTGAACAATTACACATGTAATCATATATTGATGGTACTTCACAGAACCACCGTGCTAATGTGATTCTAAGGAGCATACACAATCTACGAACAAGAAAAAAATGAAGAAAATTTATGAATATATACAATATATAAAGAAAAATACTCATCCATTCCTACTTTTTTCTTTTTTTAAACTAGTGACGCATCTTATATAGGTCACTGTTCAAACTCACCGGAGAAAAATATAGATTTAAAATGGCGAATAAAATATTTTGTTTTGTTTGATTTGATTCTTTATGTACCAGTCAACAGTCTTTCAGTTACGTCTGGAGGGGTCTTCCTGGGTTGAACCAGTACTAATTTTTAAGCAAGGATAAATGAGTCTTGCTCGAGACACAACGCAGTGAAAACGGTGAGGCCCGAACCCACGGCCAATAGGTCCCGGGTCAAGCACTCTACCACTGAGCCACTGCGCTCATATTTACAAAAACAGAACATGTGTATATTGTTACACCCAGGAAGCAACAGCAGCATGTGTTATGTTGACCATATGAAACCATATCAGCATATCAATTAACAAGTTATTGGAAATCCACAGTAGGCCACTGTCTAAGTGGCCTTTGATTATCTTATATGAACTCATTTATTTTGGCAATCTCACCTATAGTATGGAGGCTATTCCTTAGAGTGCATTGCTGTAATTTGGTATCGATACTACTTAGTTATCAATCTACACTATGATTTAGTTGTTGCTTTTTATTTGTTGAATTTTGTAGTGAGTAGTCGAGTTTACTCACTATTTTGTGTTAACGTCTCACCAACAGCTAAGGTCACATGGAGACGGGGTCACGGCTGAATCCTATCCGACAGACTGGAGGGATCGGGGCTTGAACTCGGGGACCCCTTGGTATAAGGCGAACGGTTTATCCACTACACTACGGCGACCAATATGTTGTTGTTGTGTTGTTTTTTTAAATAACAATCGAATAGGAAATCTCGATGTGAACTATGATATATACACAATATCATAATAGTAACTTGATCTGGCGTACTGTATCACGTCGAGTGGATGAGGTCATACCATCGGATCACCGGAGACGCGTAGCGTCGAGGGTGATCCAATGGTATGGCCTCATCCACGAGACGTGATACTGTACGCCAGATCAAGTTACTATTATGATAATATGTTTATTATATGCCTTTTTCTGACATTCTTTCTGATTTTAAAACCTGTTTTGGTCTTTAATCCCGAAAATATGCGGGAACGTTTGCCATAACGTTACGTTTCTTGACGTCACGTCAATATGTTTTCCGTCTCTGGTTCCATGCTTGCAATTTACTTTACGTAACGTCGCCGCAAAAGCAGGTTACCGACGTTAGCCTCGTTTTAAAGGATAGTGATATGGATTCAGAAAACCTCAGTTCGTTGATCCGGCTTTCCGTATCAGATGGCCAGAAAACAGACAGTTCTAAAGCCGTATCAGTTATAGGTATATAATAATGTTAGTTATGTTCCCATTGTGTGTGGTAAACAGTAAAACCTGTCTTAAGCGACCTATCAAAAAGAAGACCAAAATTGTTTTCAAACCCATTATCTCTTAATGCAGGTCAAAAGTATTGCAATTCTACAATACTTACGACCTTCATTAAGCTACCATTTGTCTTTAAGATGTTTGTTTTGTCTATTTTTGAGTGGCCGTTTTAGACAGGTTTTACTGTAGTTCTCTGTGCCTTTCTGTTGCGTTTGGTAATCGTATCACTGAGGAATAGAGAGCTGGTTGTTTTGCTTCTTGTTTTGCTTCATTTGTGTGCATGTCTGTGTTCTAATGTCATAGGTTGGTTTGTGTTCTGTTATATTATGTCATTTCCAGGTTATACCCAACAGCCAATGACGTCAAAACAACGTTGAAACGTTGTTTTGACGTCTCGTGCCTGCTTGGCACTCACTTGTTAGTTTTTACCGATTTTATCATTGATGTTTTGCGTCCTTTCTTATTGTGGCAATCGTTTCATTTTTTTATCAGATATCTATAGTTTTCTTACTTGCATTTTGTAAATGTGAAATGCAAGTACATGCAGATGGGTGAGGATGCAGTGGCTCAGTGGTAAAGTGCTGAACTTGAGATGGAGGGGCCGCTGGCTCAAGACGGGAGTGGAGGCACTGTGTTCAGGGCTATGGAGCTTTAGTTATATTTTCTTCTTCAGGTCTTCAGCTGGTTGCCGAGTCCCTACAGTAACAGCATGGTACCAGGAATGATACATGATCTTTGGTCACAGTATTATGTCACTTTGAAATGTGATGGAGCGGTAAGTGATATCAAATCTGGCAGGTAGTCATGCCGAATATGACTAATTTACATCGTCCAATCCGATTCGTTTAGCACAGATGATGTGATTACACAGATGGCGCGGGTCGAGTGCGTTTTTTTTGAAGAGTGTAAGTATTGACCTGATTTAAACATTTTCCGCAGGATTTGATCGAAACCAATGGTGAATCTCACTTAGGTATTGATTAGCCTACCACGATACGAAATTGGGCTCTGGTCCGCCTTTTGATGTATGACCAATCAATTGAAATAGGTGCATTTTTTCAAGGAATATTTTTAAAGAACTCGCTCAGAATCACATTTAAACATCGTTTATCAGAAATGTACCTACAGGGAGCCACTTTAGTTACGCACCACCTTTCCAGGGCCCACATTTTTTTTATTTTTAGAATCAAACATTCTCTATGTTGATTTACTCAACGACATTTTATCTGTTTGATGGATTCGAAAAAATATCAAAATCACTCTTGCGAATCATTCTGCAACGTCAAAGGCAATTTTGACAAAAATGCTCGTGCGACCCAACCGTCTATATTTTCGATTTGTGTTTTGCGCTAGGAGTTATCCATGGTGATCGTTGTGACAGAAAAACACCAAAAATAATTGTTTTATTCAAGTAAAACCTCTTTTTTGATCGTTGAAGTAAGGAACACTGTTATTTTTTGAAGAAATGCTCGTTTTGACGTTATATTAACGTCAGTTACAGTAATCAAATAAGGTTTCCTTCGCAAATTGTTTTGTTATGAGTCACTTATTGACATAGAAGTATCAAAACACTGAATCATCTCATCAAAGACACGTCTTATAGCCATGGTAGTTGTGACGTCATCACTAACGTCAACACTATGCCGCCAATAAAATCCATCTATTTTGTACGAAAATAAACGGCGAATACATGGTTGTTTAAAATACAATTATAAAAGAAGTGTTTTGATTACTAGTTTACTCAGAATCATACGAAATTTTAATTAACTTTCAAACCTTGGTCAGCTGGGAACCAAAATAGTAAAGCGTTTAAAAAAACTGACAAAATTAACAAACACATTCCATTCTTAGATATTGCTAAGAATAAATCGGCTCTTATCTCTGGCATTGCAGAAATTCGACCCTGAAAAAAATGTGATCTGAGTGTCATTCGAAATAATGCAATGTGAAATGGTGTTTTGAGGGCAGTGCCCTTCAAGATCTATTTTCTCACTTGTTCCTCATCTGATCACAATTTCAATGGCTAATGTAAATATAGATGCGCTTTACGTTGGTATTCTCAGAATAAAAATAGCATATTTTTTCCAGAGAAATTTTACATTTTATAAGTGGTGCGCAACTAAAGTGGGTCACTGTATTGCATGAGAAAGATCAACGCCTTTCCTTCCATCATGCCCAACGACAGATGACATACGAGTACAAGTAAAATATGACAACGTTAAGCACATACACCAATCCCAAAATGATACCTTTAGCAGTTTATATACAAAAAATGGTAACGTTTAGCACAGATATATCTTATTTCCATATTGTCGGTTTGAATAGCTTTTTGCTTATAGCCCTTGCTTTTTGCAACAAAAAGCAATTGTTTAAATTCTATTGTACTCCTCATAATTAGATCTATGTACATTTGTTAGAGATGCAATGCATTCCAAATATTGCAATAAAATCAATTATTTTCTTAGTCATTGCTTCCATAGTGAGTATGATTAATGAGAATGATGAAACAGCACAATCTCACATTGCAGACCAACCTATGGCACAGCAAGGACGAGGCACAGAACATTTACATTAACAAGACAGCAGACAGGGTAGATTCACTATCATAAACACCTCACATTATCACCACCATTTAACAATACCCCACATTTTGAACGAATCATGTTCTCTTGATGGATATGCATCGTATATGGTTCATCCGGCATCTTCTATGGTTTGATTTAATTAAATTTTGTGGGCCAAAATGGTTATGTGCCGAATTGGTCATGGGCCAAAATGGTCATTTGCCGAAAAGACCCACAACCTAGAGATTTTGGTGCCAGCTCTACTTTATAAAGGCAACATGATCCAAATACTTGTAATTTCCGGTACAAGTGACTATTGTCATAGGTAAAATATATATCTAATACGCGTCTGGCTGATTGCATCCAATTATCCATCCAATTTTATGAAAACTGATAAGGTTTGTGCTAAACAGGATCGACATTCTGGGAATTTATTGCATCAGTGTCAACAAAATTCCAGACCAATTACCTCATATTTCAAGGAAGTACCAGGCCGTGTAGCATAGTCAGTAACGTGTCTGACTGAAATCCCAGGGGTCTTCAGTTTGATCCCGGTCCAGTCCCATACTTTCGTGGAGATTTGATAATGAAATAATTTCTACAGCCATTTATCTCCTTTCCTTTGATTCAAGAAGGATTATTGTCAGCCATAGGCGAACCTATGTGCACGCAGTACTAGTTAACCGCTTAGTCAAGCTTGCCCAGGAAAAAGTGAACCAGGTCAATACTTATTCTTCAAGAACGCCCTAGACCCGCGCCATCTGTGCAAAACGCATCCACCTGTGCTAAATGAATTGAGTTGGACGGTGTGTAATTACTAATCTTTTCCCTGCAATAGTCCTGTTATAGACATGTATTTTCATGCCCATTATTTCCCCATCCATTCAATCCCCATTCCCTTTTTTCAAAAATCATGTTTTTTTTCTTTCTCAAGAAATTTGAACAGCAATTATTCGGTTATCAACTGGACTTGTAAAATTTGCTGTTTTGTTGTGATTTGGAGGGGGAAAGAATAGGCCGGCCTGGTCTTTCCCTCCTCCAGAGTTTCTTCATTTGAACCGTGACATGTGATTTCCAACAATGTGGCATTTTGACAAGTGTAGACTCATACGAGCCTGTGCAGCCTCTTTCTAAGCTTAGAAACTCCAAATTGTGCTCAGTCAGTAGCTGAACACTCATGGAATATTAAAGCCACTTGCAAAGGCTAAGATCAGACGGCGCGTATGCGCAGGCAGGTCTGAGCCTTTGCTGGTCGCACATACCACATTGTTGGAAATCTCATGCTGTGGCTCATTTCTATTTATCATTTCAATTCAGTATCCACAACTTATATTCTGATAATTAATGTAGAAATTAATCGTTATTTGTCCAGGAGACACACGTCAAAACGACGCCATACCAACTTCGATGTGACGTCATGACATTGCATCGACGTTGATGCAACGTTTTTTAAGGTTGTGTGTCTGCTGGGTGGTTACAATTTATTATATAGATAGGTGAACATTCAAAATTTACCAAATCCTGAACTTTAGATATTGAAATCTTAAGACTTCCAGTGTGTCTACAATTTTTAACAATTACAAGCTTTAATGCTGAATTGTCTTTAGATAAACTGAAGATAAATCAGAGCATCTATTATAGTAGTGTTTCCCCTAGCCAGTTTTAGCATGGTGTCACACCATGCCCCTTTTCTCTAGCGCCATGCCCTTTTTCCCAGCGCCATGCCCCTTTTCTAAAACTACATAAAATGGCCTACATTTTGGTAAAAAAAAAATCATGAGAATCTGAATAAAACTAAGGAAGTTAGTTTTTTTTTCAGTTTGAGGCCTGAAGTAGCAAGGAAGACACATGCTGTTTCAATATTTTACTCAGTGTTAATCCTTTTACAATGGTCACTAATTACCTGAGGCAATTTTGACACATCACTTTGATGACAATACCCAAATAAGCAATTATTAAAAATGAAGTGTGAATTTGAACCACTGAACATTTTAAGGTACAAGTAAAATTGTCCTAAACAAATACTGTAAAGAAAGGCAGCCTGATTAAAAACTTATGGTGTGATCTTGGCTATTAATGAAAAAAATGATTCCCATAATAGTGAGATTCTGATAAATTTTAAAAATTAAAAAAAATAAGTTTGTGCTCATAAATAGGTGCTGAGAAACTGCCATTCAACAGTCAGTTTGAAAATACTAAAATTAGTCAATAGTTTGTATTTAAAAAGGACAGTTAACAGCTGCATCATGCTAAGGGACATATATTTTTATTTGGCAATATCATATTCAATTTCCAACTTGGGCTTAAAAGTGCCTTTCGCATCAAGTTAAAGAATGCCCCCCTTAGCCTGTCGCCGTGCGTTCAAAAGTGCCCTCTTAGCCTGTTGTCACGCGCTTAAAGTGCCATTTTCCTGGAAACTTTACCATGCCCTTTTTTGGGGCTGGGGGAAACACTATATAGGCTTCCTGATATTCAGTATTTTGAGGCTGACTTTCTACTGAAAGTCAACCTCAAAATCCTGAATTCAGGAATAAGCCTGAAAACTTTCGCCCATGTATATTAAATTCAAACCATGTCATTTTAGCTTTAAACTACTGATAGTTAAGTAAAAGACATCCAACTACCATCTGTCAAATGCATTACATTATACTGTCAAATCTTGTTTATTCAAGGCGCTTGGGATAAGAGTTTTACTTTAAAATAATTAGTAGTTTGATAAGTAGGGAATGTAAATTATTAATTTTTTTTTTTTTTGATTTGATTCCTTAACAGGATAATAATTCAGGATTAATCCTGAAAACTTTCACACATGCATTATGTATATTTCAGGATGCTTCGTCACGTGACAACATTGGCCAACTGAACTACTATCCAAAAAACGGATTTGCTTTCAAGTACTTCCCGTACACAGGTCAACCAGAGTGGCTACCTCCCCTTGTGTTTGTGCAGTTTGATTCCATAACACCTTCCTTGTTGGTTCGCGTCGTGTGCCAGGTGTTCGCCAGTAATATCTTCCATAGCCAGAGACTAGACACAGGAATGGTGAACTTTGAACTTTTAGTAGACTGATCAGGCCCCGAGGTTATAAAACTTGAGTCCAGTCTCACACTCAAAATAAAGCGCAACGATTGGCTGCTTGTGGACACGTGTCCGCAAGCAGCCAATCATTGCGCTTTATTTTGAGTTTGAGAATGAACTCAAGTTTTATAACCTCAAGGCCAGGGTCTTATTCACTCTCTAGAAGAACACATGTACATTGCAGTCCTTTTATAACACTATAAAAATTCTGAAATTGAGAAATTTAAACCTTAAATTTAATTTTCTTTGCTTTTGTTCGATTTGATTCTTTACGTCCCAGTTAGCAATTTTTAGTTACGCCGGTACATTTTGAGGACATGTGACATTTGTACCCCCCAGACATAATTTCTTGGCACAACAATGTGTCTGTAACTCCCTTTCTCTAGAAAGTTTGTGATGATGCTTTTTGTTCCAGTCAACCATTTTTCAGACACATTGCCACTTTTCCTGGGTTGAACCAGTACTAAGCAGAGGATGCTCAAGGACACAATGCAGTGCCTCCAGTGAGGCTCTATAAAGTACCACATCTAAACTTGCTATATAAAAACCTTCAATATTTACTACAAGGCCCTTTTTCAGCTTGTTCAGCTGTGTGATTTCAATTAATACAGTGGATTCTGGGGGCTGCAAGGAAAACTGCAGATCCTGATCAGAATCAGATGACTTCTTTAGATAAAACTGAAAATCATTTGAGCCGCGGAATGAGATTTCCAACAATTTGACATTTTGACAAGTGATCTGAGGCTTTGCTGGTCGCACATACCACATTGTTGAAAATCTCATGCTAGGCTCATTTCATAATCTGCCTAATCTGAAAATCATTTTATAATCTGCCTAATTAAGCATTTTGAGGCAGACTTTCTGTGGAAAGTTAGCCTCTAAATCTGAATTCAGTAATGATCCTGAAAACTTTCATCCATTCAAGAAAGAGTAATATGTATCTGCAGTTGAACTTCTAGTCTAAAAGAAGTAACTCTTACAAGCTTTGGAACAATTTTTTAACACCAGTTCTGCTTCTCACTCCCCCCCTGTATGAGGGGAGATGGGTTATTTTGAGTGTTTAACTCTTTCCTTGCTAGCGGCGGCTTTTGTCTAATGTCATCTGCTGAAAACCTTTGCAAACAGTTTGAATCCAGATCAGGATCAAAACGGTTTGGCACTCTGGTAGTGTTCCTGAAAGAATTTTCTAAATGAAATAGTTAATTTTGGAAAGTCAGCAGTTGACACCCAAAGCATGAAAAAAAATTACCCAGAGTGCAAAAGGTTAAGGAAGCCTGTTCATAAGGCCATTTAAAAAAAATAATTGTGTTTAGGGTAACGGGTCTGAAATTTTTTGGCACACATTTTTTTCCCTGGAAAAAATATATAATTCTATGCATTTTGAAAGGCATAAATTTAGCCTTTCAAAATGCATAAAATTATATTTTTTCCAGAACTCTAGGTTTCACCAGTAAATTTAGGTAGGGTTGGGTTACCCTTAACACAGGCATTATTTTTTAATTTTGCCTATTAATAAAGTGCAATACAAAACAGGCCATATTTTCTGCAACACACAGATTTCTTTTCTTGCATACCTTCCATTTTTATCCTCAGGAGGTGGGGTTTCTGTTTGTGACTATTTTAAAGTCTGACAGTTTATGCAGACATCAATTAATAACAACCATGCATGTTAAATCCAGTATTTTCTTTTCAGATAGCACAGGAAACTCTAAATCATGCTAAAATGCTAATTTGAGATTTCCTTATATATGCTATATACATGCTCGAAATTTATTTTTAATGCACTATATCCCATTCAACAGTTTTTCAGTCATGTCCCGACGTTTTTCCCAATCATCCTGGGTTGAACCAGTACTAAGCAGAGGATAAATCTTGCTCAAAGACACATGCCAGTGACTCGGGTGAGTCTCAAACTAGCAACCCTTCAATCACAAGTCTAACATTCTACCACAGAACCCCTCCTGTCCTCCTCATGCAGGGGACAAAAATTCCACTCATCCACTCGTAATTACGCTAGAAAGGATGAGTAATTCTTATGGGAAGAATTACTCGAGGGTCATTATTACATATAATTCCCTTACGTTCTTGATTGCATATCAAGGTTGGGCGGAAAATTCCACCCCGGTATTTACCGGTGGAATTACCGGTATTTCCCGTCATGGCAAATAAGGCTCAAGTGGCAAATAATGGCAAATATAACTTTTTTGCTGCGAAATACAAGCAACTATGACTTTTAGCTATAAACTGCAGCAGATATCTTTAGAAAGTTGACTTAAAATAGAGAAATTTAACTAAATGAGTGAAATTGTAATTATTGAATACGAGGCTATCAGCATATAACCTTTGAATACCGGTACATTTAATTATGTTAGAACAGCCAAAATTTAATCTTAGACTGAAATTTTGAAATAATTTTAACAAAAAATATCTTAAGCCCTTATCATGCTAAATATTTTACGTACACAAATCTCCCAATATTTATCCTGTTCGACTTAAATCTGTATTTTCAATTAGTGTGGAAAACAGTGTGGATCCTGATAAGATGGCTTCCGAAAGAAAGCAGCTGATCAGGATCTAGGGTTTCAAAAAAGGATTAAAGAGGGCAAGGGTTAATTTTGGGTTCAGTGGGACAAGGGTAAATTCTAATTTGACCTTTAACCCTTAAAGCGCCAAGAAAAAATGCATCTGAAAATGTTGTCCGCTGAAGTTGTTTGCTGCAAAAAATTGCCTAACATTACTGACGAATTAAGTATAGAAGCAAACAGCGGGAGCCGTCTGATCGGGGTCCACACTGTTTGCCATAGAGGCTTCTTAAACATTTCAGCAGACGAGAAAAGCAGACAACATTTGTTGCGATTGGCGCATTAAGGGTTAAATGGGGAGAAAATTTACCTGTGTATCTGGCAATTGTGTCACACCTGTCCCTGTCATAAATTGTTAAAACAACACATCTCCCCAGCAAACCTTAATTAAGTGGACACAGTATAGCTAGGGGCAAGGGTTAACAATAGGATGTCATGATTGACTTCATATTTTAACTTAAGACATTTAAAGTCCAGGTGACCACAAACAGGGGTGTCTTAAATTGAGTTATAGTATGGCGTCAAACTTCTAAGTTTCACTTTATTAAATGTAAATGTTAAAAGAATTAGACTTATACCTTAAACTAAGATAATTTAGCTGATAGCCTGATAAACCAGTAGAAACGAAAGTCAAATAACCTCTTTTATTGAAATTACCAATCTAAATGTAGAGTGAAAAAATTCCAGGGTTGTAAATCATATTTGCCAGTATTTTCCGTTATTTGCCAGTATTTTCCGGTATTTCCCGGTAAATGCCACTGGCATGGCAAATATGCTTATTTGCTGGCATTTTGCCAACCTTGTTGCATACACTTTTAAAGGACAAGTGCATGTGTTTGCAGGACGAGTGAAAATTGTAAGTCACTCGTACTGCAGGACAAGTGCAATATTGAAATATTTTTGTTCCCTGTCAGGTCCCTTAATAACCAAAAAAGCTTGGTCAATATGAGATGTTAATTTTTCTGAAAGCAAAATTATCTTTAAAACCCACAAAAAACTTTCTTCAGTTGCTATAAAGCATGAAGTGTGACCTGTGTAGAAATTGAATATATATGGATTTACAATAAACACAAGATGAAATTAAATAATTTTTTAATACACCTATGGCTCAGAATCACATGTGCGTACAGATAACCTGTGTTCTTCCACAAAAAATAGGAGTTGACGCAATCACCATTCCATTCAATCGTCTCTTGATTATGTTCGCAATTAATGCAGCGGCTCGCAGCCCTATTGCACTCGAAATGGACAAAACTCCAGGATGGAGTTTTGTCCAATTCGAGTGCAATAGGGCTGCTTATCCGATTCAAACCCATTCTGGATGCCTCTTACACCGATACCAATATAAATACTGAAAAGGGACAAAGAGAGAGGCTTACGTGAAACTGACAATATGATATTACCTAATATATATTACAAAGTAGCACTTACCAACCTGACAAGAGGAGAAAAAAACAAGGACCGAAAGGGCCCCTGCCCCTAGAGGGATCTCTCACCCTTCAAATATCCTCTCTCAACTCACCTTACACATATATGTAGCAAAAGCTTGATATCCTTAAATATCAAACAAAACAGATATCAAATAGTTATCTTACAGATAAAAATTTTCTCCCTAAAATGCATAAGCTGGGAGTCCGTATTTTGTCACACTGATAAATATCAGTTAAATTTACTCGTCACAACTCGTCTCAAGGACAAGTCAATATCTTATTACTAATGTACTACTCTTCAACTTTGTATTAAATATTCGACAAAAATCCCGTCAATAATAATGAATCCAAGAAGGTGAATTCCGCTAGCAGACAAAAGGTCACGTATACAAAGATTCCGACTTTGTATAAATGACAAGCGCACAAATAAACGTGAACAGTTTGACAGCACTAGATCAGATCCGCTACATTCATAGGCATCTCCTCAATTTGAGTGTTGTAGAATTGTTCTATATCTCGTAGAGTCCTAGAGTCATCCGATGTTAAGAAGTTGATAGCTACTCCTTTTCGTCCAAATCGACCACCTCGTCCAATTCTGAAAAAATACATAAAGTTCAATTATACATAGGTCCAGATTGTTTTGTTTGATGATTCTTTACGTCCCATCAACAATCTCTCCGTTATGTAGGGGCAGGTCATCCTGGGTTAAACCAGTACTAAGTTAGGATAAATTTGTCTTGCTCAAAGACCACAACGCGGAAGGCACGAACCTGCGGCCCCTCGGTCTCGAGTTCCGCACTCTCCCACTGAGCCACTGAGCTCCAGATATACATAGGTCCAGATAATTTGTTTGTTTGATTTAATTCTTTACCTTTGTTTGATTTAATTCTTTACGTCCCAGTCAACAATTTTTCAGTTATGTTGAGATTGGTCTTCCTGGGTTGAACCAGTGCTAAGCAAGGATTAATGTGTCTTGCTCAAGGACATAACACAGTGAAGCAGGTGAGGCTCCAACCCTTCGATCTCGAGACAAGCATTCTACCACTTAGCCACTGCGCTCCCTATAGGCCCAGATAACAATTTTTCAGCGAAAAATTGAGATTTATTTCTTATCCATCAGTTCAAACATGTGTTTTGGGTGCTCAAAAAACCCGTCTTATTGAGACAGTTCCTATTAGTACCCACCACCTGTTGCGAATAAGAAAAATAATTTTCTATCTGGAGGCCTGTGTCAGTGCGTTGGACTCTCTCACAGGTCTAGATAAACAAATATCCACAGTTGTATTTCTAAATACAATTCTAAACTTTCATCCAGTCCCAAAGAAAATGATCGTATAGAAAATCTAGTGAGACTCGCTTGCAGCAAATTTTATAAAAAGAGGAAATCCTCTAAAAGAAGGAAGATTCTTAACACTGATATTGCCCTTTTTTCATATAAAAAACTGAGGGGGCAGACATGTGATAACCAGTGATAATTATTTTGGATTTTTGGAAGCTACCTTTTCCTGAACATTTGGGAAGATATTTTATACTAGAGGACCTGAAGGTCCTGAGGCGCTCACCTGATCTCCTTAATAATTGTAAAACAGGTCAAGGTCAGCTACAGCTTATAATGAAACATATTTTGTTTTACCATATATGGGGGTTGCAGCCATTTTGGTCCAATAACCTAAACAATCTAACAGCCCAGTGATTTCTGAGAAAAGATGTTTAGATAGGAATGTAGTGGTCCAAATGAGTGGCCTTGGATTAAAGGTCACAGGTCAGCTTGACATTTGGTACTTATATAAAACCATTGTCTCATTAGGTTAAATATTTCTCACAGGTATTATAATTTCGGCTAAAACAGTTATAGAAAAATGAACATTTTAAGATTTTCCCATTATAAATGCATTAGGAATCAAATTTGACCTTGCCATAAAGTAGATCATGGTCAACCTAGATCCATCATTTGTGCAAACCTGGTAGGGACCACATCCTCAATGCTACATAGTAAGTCCCAAGGCCATTGGCGTTTTGGTTCCAGAGAAGAAGATATTTAAATAGTTTTTACCATATATGGGCTTGGTGGCCATCTTAGTCATGTGACCATAACAATTTATACAAATTCTGGCTAACCAATGATAAGTAGTGGTCATATGAATTTTGATTTCTATTGACCTAGTGGTTTCTGAGTAATATGTTGATGAGACTCCAATATGAGCGACCTTGGCTGAAAGATCAAAGGTCAACCTTGACCTTTGAAACTTATATATAGCCATTGTCTCATTAGTTTTAACATATCAAGTAAGAATAATGACTTTGGCTTCAACAGTATTCAAAAAATCAACTTTTCAAAAAATTTCCCATTTAAATGCATTAGGATGCAAATTTGACCTTGACGTTAAGAAGGTTTAGGTCAACCTAGGATCATTATTTGAACAAACTTGGTAGGCCCAATACCCCTAATGCTACATACCAAGTCCCAAGGTCATCGGCCTCCTGGTTCTTGAGAAGAAGATTTTTAAATGGTTTTTACCATATATGGGCATGGCGGCCATCTTGGTCATGTGACCTAAATGTTTTGAATAAATTTTGGTCATGTGACCTAAATGTTTTGAATAAATTTTGGCTATCTTATCATAAGGAGTCTTCACATGAAATTTGAGTTCAATTGGGCCAATGGTTTGTGAGAAAACTAAGTTTTAATATATTGATTAGACCACAATATGAGCGACCTTGGCTGAAAGGTCAAAGGTCAACCTTGACCTTTGAAACTTATTTATAGCCATTGTCTCATTAGTTTTAACATATCAAGTAAGAATAATGACTTAGGCTTCAACAGTATTCAAAAAATCAACTTTTCAAAAAATTCCCATTTAAATGCATTAGGAAGCAAATTTGACCTTGACGTTAAGTAGGTTAAAGTCAACCTAGGATCATTATTTGAACAAACTTGGTAGGCCCAATACCCCCAATGCTACATACCAAGTCCCAAGGTCATCCGCCTCCTGGTTCTGGAGAAGAAGATTTTCAAAGGGTTTTTACCATATATGGGCATGGCGGCCATCTTGGTCATGTGACCTAAATGTTTTGAATAAATTTTGGCTATCTTATCATAAGGAGTCTTCACATGAAATTTGAGTTCAATTGGGCCAATGGTTTGTGAGAAAACTAAGTTTTAATATATTGATTAGACCACAATATGAGCGACCTTGGCTAAAAGGTCAAAGGTCAACCTTGACCTTTGAAACTTATTTATAGCCATTGTCTCATTAGTTTTAACATATCAAGTAAGAATAATGACTTTAGCTTCAACAGTATTCAAAAAATCAACTTTTCAAAAAAATTCCTATTTAAATGCATTAGGAAGCAAATTTGACCTTGACGTTAAGTAGGTCAAAGTCAACCTAGGATCATTATTTGAACAAACTTGGTAGGCCCAACACCCCCAATGCTACATACCAAGTCCCAAGGTCATCGGCCTTCTGGTTCTGGAGAAGAAGATTTTTAAAGGGTTTTTACCATATATGGGCGTGGCGGCCATCTTGGTCATGTGACCAGGACCAATTGAACAAACTTTCGTTCCCGTATCCTAAGGAGTCTCCATATGAAATTTGAGTTCAATTGGCCCAGTGGTTTCAGAGGAGAAGATGTTTGAAAATGTTGACGGACGGACGACAGACGACGGACGGACGGACAACGGAGTGACTGGTATACTATTAGCTCACCAATGAGCCTTCGGCTCAGGTGAGCTAAAAAAGAGGGAAAATAAGTGCTAAAATACATGAAATTGGGAAAATAAAGGCCATTTTTGGATTGGGAATGACTCCCATATGAGGCGGTGTAAATGGCCAAATAAAATCACTGAATTTTAACATATACTGTCAGAATGATTTATTGTTTCAAACATGGAAAATGTTGATTTAATCATTGAAAAACAACATATATCCACAGATGAATTTCATTTTGCATCTGAATGAGACACCATAGCAATATATTAACAATGATGACACTTTAAGATGCACCAGGCTATACTAAAAATATTTTGTTTACATAGGGCCAGTTTAGCAAAACATTTTAGCGTAAAATTGCGCTTATTTTCTTACCCATCAGTTTAAACATATGTTTTGGGTGCTCAAAAAAAAACGTATCGATATGAGTACCCACAACATATGCTTTGGTTGAGAAAATAATAAAAATAATTTTCTGGTACACACTGTTATCTGGAGGCCTGGCTTACTTATCAACCAAAATATATGTTGTGGGTACACGAAAGAACTATCTCATTGAGAAGGTTCTTTTGAGAGCCCAAAACAAATGTTTAAACTGATGGATGAGGAAATATTCAACATTAATTTTTCTTGTATAAATATGGATATTGCAGCATTGACCTGTTGGTAAAAATCAAGGGTCAGGGCCCTAAAAATTGAGCGTGTTTGGGTAACCCGAAACACACAGCTATTTCTAGCCAAAATGACTGGATAAGAAGCGGCAAACCATTATTGTTGGCTGATGAACAGAAGAGTTGGCACTTATTGCATAATATGCACGCTGTGAAAGCTCAGATGAGCATTTAGTCTCACCAAAACCTTCACTACTTGCACACGTTAAGTAGCCCCATTAGAATTCTTATGAGCTGCAGGCTTCCAGATTAAAAATGTAATCAAAATATTATCATTTCTCAACCCATAACATGTTGTGGGTGCTCAAAAGAACCGTCTCATTGAGACAGTTCTTTTGAGCACCCAAAACATGTTTTAACAGATAAAATAATTACAGGAAAAAATTTTTGGTTAATCTTGAGGCCTGGAGCTAGATAAATGTAAATTGGGAAATTTTTTGGAGTTTTTTATTTTTGCCAAACCTCAAGAAATGACAAATCACTGTGTCCTTTACTAATGTAGCCGTAGGTAAATTATGCCCTTGTCGACATTTTTTTAACGCTGCAAATGTCTTTAAACGCTATTCCCTAAAATAAAATCCTCACGAAAATTTCCCAATTTACAGTATTTTATTTGAACCCTGGCCTTGAGGTTATAAAACTTATAAAAACTACAGTCTCAAACTCAAAATAAAGCACATTGATTGGCTGCTTGCGGACACGTGTCCGCAAGCAGCCAATCACTGTGCTTTATTTTGAGTTTGAGAATGAACTCAAGTTTTATAACCTCTAGGCCTGGTCATCGTACCTGTGAATGTAGTTTTCTCTGTTAGCCGGGAGATCATAGTTTATAACTAGTGACACTTGCTGTACATCTATTCCTCTAGCCAACAAGTCAGTTGTGATGAGAACACGACTAGATCCAGTACGGAACTCTCTCATAATAACGTCTCTCTCTTTCTGATCCATATCACCGTGCTTAAAAGTTGAGAGGAAAAAAAAGTTATATTTATAAATACAACAGACAGAAACAGATTTTTTTGGCTCTTAAAATATTTTTAATACATGTATCTATAGCTTCACAAATTTTTGAGTTGGTTTGTTGTTTTACATTCCTGGGCAAGATTGACTAAGCCGTTAACCAGTACTCTGTGCACATACTTTCGCTTGTAACTGACAACAACCCTTTTTGATTCAGCAAGGGAGGAGAATGGCCAAAGAAATTATTTCATGATCAATCCAGGAAAGCATGGGACCAGGCCAGGATCGGACTTGCTATCCCTGGATCTGCAGTCAGACTCGGTACCGACTGTGTTACTGGGCCCGTTATTGCTCGCAAAGAATGCCAAATAAATAAAACTATCATTCAACAGTTGATGCCAGTATGGGGAACTGTCCTTCATATGTTGAGCTCTCAAAATAAGGCCATCCTTAAAAAAATTGTATGCTGTCACCCTACTCATAATTTTCCCAGTGGGTAGGTAAGTAGGTATTTAATTTTTTTACAGATTTGTTGAAAAGACATTAAAAACGAAGAAAAAATGTCAAAAATTAGAATAATTTAAACTACTTCTCTGAAACGGCCATAAAATATTTCAGGTACGTGGCATTTTGAGCAAGTTGGTCAAGTGACGGCAAACACAAAAATATTTAAAAATGGCCTAACGGTCTCCACGAAAGATTCTTTTGAGCATGCAATACATAGCTTAGAATCTACTTTTGGGTATTAAAATAACCCCAATTTTCCATGATTTTTTTTTCTATACAAATCTAACGTTTATAAGATGCTGATGGCTTAAATACACTCTTGATTTCTGACAACCAGTTGAGTTTATCTTACCATGGCGGAGACTGTGAAATCTCTTGATAACATCTTCTCTGTGAGCCAGTCTACCTTCCGTCTTGTGTTACAGAAGATTACAGCTTGGGTGATGGTAAGGGTCTCGTACAGATCACATAGAGTGTCAAGTTTCCATTCCTGCAACAGAAAAGAACATAATTTACTGTGAATGTCTGCTGAAATATTTTAGAAGCCTCTTTGGTCAAACTGTTTAGACCCAGCTAAGGCAGTATGATACCGGGTCCACAAATTCTGAAATATTTCAGTGTTCAGACAACAAAAGGAAATGATGTAATAGGCACTTTATGGGTTAATTCCAGGGGACAAAAATTCCACTCGTCCGCTTGTATTTACGAGTGGATTTTAGCAAGGACAAGTGATTCTTCCCAAAGCACTCGTCCTTAGGGACGAGTGCTAAAATCTGCGGGTGAAACTAGCATTTTCTGAATGGCAGAAAGCGTTTTCATCGAGCCACATATCTTTTCAATTCCGAAAGTAGAAACCGGATGTTGTGATTGCAAATGGCGAATAAAAGCTGCACAGTATAATGCGCGGTAGTGCGGTAGACTGTATCGAAGTAAATATTGATTTTTTCGGAGCGCATTTTCATCAATGAAATAGGTTTGACAGACTGTATCGCTGTAATTATTGAATTTCTTCTTGACGGTCGTAATTCTGCTGAAATATCTCTGCAGAAAAAGCGGAAAGTAAACGCAATTTTGAGAAAAGAAAGTCGCAACATGAGACTGAGTATTGAATGTAAAACTATTTTGGTCAGTATATGGGATGCAGTTATGAAACTGACTGCAGTTGGTAATTATTATTTGAGCAGTGATAAGGAACTTCAAAAACATCAAATCTGCCCCCCCCCCCCCCCCCATTTTCTTTATTGCATACATTTTTTTAAGGACGAGTGCATGTGTTTGCAGGATGAGTGAAAATTGTAAGTCACTTGTCCTGCAGGGCGAGTGCAATATTAAAATATTTTTGTCCCCTGAATTCTTAGTCCACTTAATATGCATCATATTTTAAACTTAATTCACTTTATATTAAAATTAGGCATTTTATTAATGCCAAAAATAAATAAGTGTGTTTCGGGTAACAGGTCTGAAATTTTTAGGTATGGTAAATTATATTTTTTTCTGGAAAAAAAAATATAATTTTATGCATTTTGTAAGGCATTTCAAGACAGTACCATGTCATAGTTTATGATATCTCATGCTAACGCAGTATGCATGATGGATAGAAGGACTGATGGACCAACTTACACAATAAGCCCCATCAACTTATCCAAAGTTTCATTTTGGGTCATAAAAACCACAATATGCAGCATGATGAAAGGACTTATGGACCAACTACACAATAAGCCCCATCAACTTATCCAAAGTTTGGGTCATAAAAACCACAATATGCAGCATGATGGAAGGACTGATGGACCAACTACACAATAAGCCCAATCAACTTATCCAAAGTTTGGGTAATAAAAACCACAATATGCAGCTTATCTGAACTTGTTAGGGTATAGACCTCCAGCTAAGAGAGTGTAATTAAAAATGAATTTCATTAGTTCTTAAGCTGTGGGAACTCAAAAGTTAGAGAATTGTCTCAATGAAACAGTTCTTTTGAATACCCAAAACACATGTTTAATGGATAGGAAAATAAATCACATTTTTACGCACAAAAAGTTTGCTTACCTGAACCTATTTTAGATAAAAAAAAATTCAGAGTACCTTGTAGATATCTGCTTACCCATCATTTTTAACAGACATCATTTGGGTGCTCATTGAGACGGTTCTTTTGAGTATCAACACCATTTGGGCGCTCAAAAGAACTGTTTCATCGAGACAATTCTTTTGAGTACTCGCAACATATTTGGTTGAGAAATAAGAAAATTAAAACTAAAACCCGGACCTATGGCCTTTATTTGAACATGTGAAACATGGTTTGAAGCCTTTTCATTAGCAGGCAGCAGAAAGCTAAATTGCCTTCTATTCTTCTAGTGGAGCTGTCTACTTTAAAATCATCGCAAATATTACCCATGCTTTTTTAACCCTTTACCCCATAGAGACGCCTTTTTATGCTTTTGCCAACAGAGCAGTACCAGATCAGGCAGCTCGTGTAAGAGCTGCCTGATCAGGGTCTACTCTGTTTGCTTATGGAAATATGATATATCTGATCATACACTATTAGACCTGACAAGTAATTACTTTGTTCTATGTACCAACATGAAAGTTTAATCATAAAATTATTCCTAGTGGGTGGAGCCTAGCATGAATATTCATGAGGTAAAGGGTTAAATGTTGACTGGAATCTTACCTCTTTTTCAACTTGAATATAAAACTGTCTAATACCCTCAAGGGTGAGTTCTTCCTTCTTCACTAGAATACGTATAGGTTCTCTCATGAACCGCTTCGTCACCTCTAACACTTCATCAGGCATTGTTGCAGACAGTAATACCACCTGAAAATCAAACGTAATCAGCTGCCGTTCACAGAGAAGATTGGAATGAATGTATGAAACAGAATAGTCCAAGATCAGCTTAAGCGCTCTTGGATCAGTATTGTTGTGCCTAATTGCCAATAACAGGGCTCCAAATAAGAGGGGGTAAAGGGTATTTCAGCATTGATTTTTTGGAATTCTGCATTGAAAAATAAATTGAAGGGTGAAAATACCCTTTGCAGTTTGAGGTTTCAGTGCTGCTTTTCAATTTATGTGGTGAAATATTTGTTCTTAGTTAGAAAAAAACTAATTAATATACACCAATTGTATAAATCTTGGAAGTTTTCCTTTAAACGCAACATGTATTTTTGATTCAAGCAATTTTTCTTTAAAATATGTTAAGCAAATATTGGGTCTTTTTACAAGGCTTTGCATTTTCTGCAATCTGACATTTTTAATATGCAGTAAAATACTCATTAAATTTAAATGAAGGGGGTGAAATACCCATTGGTCCAAATCCTTATCTAGACCACTGCAATAATTGAAATGAAGATTATAAGTTGCCATTCAAGCTCGATTTCAAAATTCTTAAATTTTTCTCTGACTTCTGGATGTTTCCCAAAACTTATTGACAACTTTTAACTGCTTCCCTAACAGACTTTAATAATTCACCCAAATTCATCTGTGATTAATTCTTTTAATAATTTGCAAGATAATTAATAAAATTGTAATATAACACCCAAAGTCAGGATTATGAGGAAAAGAATGTATAAGGGTGCTTTCAAAAATAATGCATCCATTTCTTTAATCATTGTTTATAGACTATCTAAAGCAGATTTATTGCTAAAATTAATTTTAAGATATGTAATTAATGTTTTTCTTGCATCATGCCAAGTTTCATCGCTTTAGAATGTTCCGTTCAAAAATTACATGGAAAAATGTCATCAAAATTGTCACAAGGGTAACACTTTTTTGTGACATTTTTTCTCTTACCTTCGATTCAACTGTAAATTGTATTAAACACTATTCATGTATAGTCAAATTGTGAATTGCAGTTGAAATATAGCATAAAAGCTGTAGGAAAATAATCTTTTCATCTATTTTAAACCAGATAAATCGGAAATTTGTAACCTTTTATAAACACACCCTTTCAAATTTTTATCATACAGAATTTCATATGATTGGAGTAAAGTGAATTGCCTCATAAAATATACAAAGCTTTATTCATAAGGAATGCTGTTTTAATGACTAGCAGTCTTTTAGCTATCTAAAGGAACCAACTTGCCTATAAAACAACAAGTATGATTTTATGTAGCCAGTACTGAAAAAAACCACCCCGATATGTCACAAGTGTAACATTTAAGGTTTAAATCATCAGCATTTCAATTTGTTTTGCATTTCATAGCTTTTTTGCTATTTTCTGGTCAAGGGAGCCCCCAAAAAACATTATGAGGAATTGTGGTGAAATCCTTAAGCTGCTGACTTCATGGCATGATTTAATCTGATGTCACAAATGTAACACTTTTTAGGAATATGTGATAAATGCATACACATGGCAAATTTTAAATGAAATATTACTTCTTTGGTCTTTTTAATTCTTGAATGCATAAATATAATTTAAACACAGCAAGAAGTCAACAACTTCACCAAATGTGTAGTCAATACTAGTTACGATCCAGCAGGAATGACACTTTCTCAAGCCCATGTACTAGTTTCATTATGAAGCTGGCCATCCGTGAGCTACATTCTGGGATAGGAATCATGCTAAATTCAACACTGAAGAAATCAGACAGTCCAAAACCAGACTATAGCTTGATTTAGACAGGTAGACTTTAAAATGTGATTTGTGTCACAAGTGTAACATATATTATGGATTGACTTCATCTCACTTTTTATTGTGTTTGGTCAAAGGATGATCTATTCAACAATTAATTTGATACTTTTTGGTATTTTAGGGTAGTTATTCACTCTTTTGATACAAAGAAAACACAAAATGGTGTAACCAAAAGGATAAAATTATGCACTCACAAGGAGGGAAAGGTTTTTTCCCAATTAAAAAATATTTACAGGAATTTATTGAAGAAAACCAAAAAAGATGCTCAGTTGTACATACTATAGTAGATTATATAAAGTATAAGTGATAAGAAAAGACAAAAGTGACATAATCAGTTCCCTTATTTTTTGTCACAAGTGTAACACAATTATTTCTTTCTATTTAAGCCTTAAATTTGTTACAGATTCTCTAGAATTGCAAGAAATGGTATCATTCAAATCATTCAATTGATAACTTATCCCACAATGAGTGCTGTCAACTGTTTTCTGATCATTAACATTTTATAACTACTTACTATGCTTTATAAACAAATCTGAATAGTTCATTTTTTAAAGTTTTGTGCTAAAAAAGGGAATTGATTTATGTTTTGATACATTTTAATCAATTTCCATGAAGCCAATTCACTTCATCCTATATAAAATCTATAAGAGATAAAAAAAAATCAAAGGAGAAACTCCCTCTTCTGATTTTGTCACAAGTGTAGCACATTCCATTACCAACATATGTTATTGTGTTTAATATGTTTAATATCCTATATATTCAAATGAAATTTGTTCTATGTTTTTCATATACCCTACTTGTTACCTAAAAACAATTTTTAACAAAAAATCATGCTTATTATTTTAATTAGAAAAACTTTTTCCTCTACACAGTGAAAATCCAGGGGTGTATTTTCACATTAAAATTTTATTACAAGTGCAAATTTTGAGCGAAAGATTAAATTTTACTTTGAAAATGTGTATACATAAGTACTTCATCAGTTCATGAGAAAATATTTACAATTCTGCATACCTGTGTTGTTTATAATCAAGCTAAAAGTGGCTTATAGAATTGTGTAAAAATATTGAAAAAATGATTCAAGTATTAAATTTAAAGCATTGTCCTAAATTTTATTCTTAAATCAGTATTTGTTTCTGAAATTTTGATGTTCCCTGGTTAGGATGACGTAAAAAAGATAATAATAGTGCAATTTTGAAATTTGACCCCCAATGTCACACTTTGGATGCATTTTTTTTTAAATCACCCATAAGTTTTACCAATTTACTTTGTGTTTGTTGATGCTTTACATCCCAGTCAACAATTTTTCAGCCATATCAGACCATTTTCCTGTGTAGAATCAGTTTAAAGTGTCTCGCTGAATGACACAATGTAGTTAACTTAAAACGGCATGCACCAGCAGGGTACAATATGAATTCAGGAAAAGTAAAACAAAACGGGGGAAAACTGAGCATGTCATTTGGGTTGTTTTCAAATTAAATTTAAACTCTTAAATTAAGAGTTCAGCTTCACTCTGTTCAGGATCTTCCCTTCCAATTTTGGTGGAAGCAGCTTGCCAAATCCCAAAATTTCCAAAATATTGCAAGAAATTTTTAATTGTACAGAACAGTCCCCTTATATAGGAATGGACCAGGCTATAAGTGAACTGCGTTATAAAGGGACAATTTTACAAAGGAAAGAACCGTGTTATAAGGGGACACTTTTACAGAGGAAGGAACCGTGTTATAAGGGGACACTTTTACAAAGGAATTGTAGGAAAGCGACCATTTTATGGTAATCTTCCTATAATTCTTTTGTAAAATTCCATGGAAAAATTTTGGTAAAATGATAAAACCACAACATGAACGCGTTATAAAAAATCTGTTATATTGAGGTGTGCTTTAACGGGTGTGCACTGTATTCAGTTTTCAGCCCCAATTATGGTCTAGGAAAATCCCTGAATCTTACTTGAATATCTTGTGGCATAAATCTGAACACATCGTAGATTTGATCTTTGAATCCTCTTGATAACATTTCATCTGCTTCATCTAACACAAACATTTTGATACTCTTAGGGTCTGAAAGGATAACAAATTGAAAAGTGATAGTATGCCCCTACAACAGGCCTATAGTTAAGAATCCTTAAGAGGAAAATAATTGTCTTATTTTCTCAACCAAAACATATGTTTTGGGTACTCAAAAGAACCGTCTCAATGAGACTGTTCTTTTGAGCACCCAAAACATATGCTAGCAATTATGAGTAGTGGTGTTCGATTATTGGATTTTCATAATCGATCATCGAAAATAATCGTTCAGGAGTTTTCGATTGATGATTGATTATAATCGAAAATTATCAAATGAGAGGGAAACACAGGTTCCATCCCATAGAATGTCTACCCTTTGTACTGCTTGAAACTCTTATCTTGATAAAAAATTGTTAGCGTCAGTGTCATGCTATTTTATGTACAGTATCAAATACCACACCTGGTCCTGACAGCAAACTCAAATTAACAGCCATTGGCATTTTAAACCCTTTGTACACTTATGGATTTTTCCTTTCTGGTTTGAAACAATAAACTTGAGAAGGTCCATTGTAAACATCAAGGGGTCACAGGTTATTATTCCCAAATAAATATTTCTTTCTCTTAATATCTTTTATGTCCATGATAGCAAACAGTGTATACCCTGATGAAATGCTTCATTTTGTGGCATTCCATCAAATTTTTCACTCTTTTTAGGAGTCATTAGCATACAACAGGTTAAGATTGCACTGTAGACTTCTTAGTCATGACTTTAAAGGGGATAGAATACACAGCAAACCAGGCTACAGTTTATTTCTATTTCCTCACATTCTATAAACCTTTGAATTTATGGAATGCATTTTCTTGTAGCAAAGTTGCAAATTTTGAATAGTAGCCTACAAGAGGGTCAGGTGTGAATCCTTTCGATTATAATCGATTATTACCAAACACAATCGATTAGTAGAATCGAAAGAAATTTTCGATTGATCATCGATTATAATTGATCATCGATACAACACTAATTATGAGTAAGAAAATATTTACAATTTTACGCTCAAATTTTTGGTTTATCAAAAGCTATGCCCTACAAGCATCAATTTTTTATTTCATGTCAATAAAATATCAAGAAAAGTTGTCAATTACATAACTTGGCAGTGTAGTGTTGCAGTGTTGTGCCTAGGTCAAAATTTCTTGGGACACAGGTGTCGCTCTACCTGAATTTTAGGGGGACATTTACAAAATTCTGGGGGACACACCAAATCTTTTAAATTTTTACCTGTTGAATTGAATAGTTATCTGGAAATTTCTGTTCATTTTTATTTAAATTTGAGCTGGATGTCGATAGTTTTGGCTCAAAAAGATGAAAAAGGGTGTAGATGACAGTGAAGTAGTTTCTGCCATTGCCCTAGTTTTTAATTCACTAGCAAATATACCATTTCTATATTAAAAAAGCTTTTTCTGGCCTTCTGCTTCGAAATTTGGGTCTTCCGCTATTGTTGTTGTATTGGACTGGTTGAGAAATCAATATCCAATGCGACATTTATCATAGGTAAATACCATGTGCTAGTCTACTTCCCTTCATTAGGTTACCCTAAATACGAAAATGGTAATAACACCGAAAAAAAGCAGATTTTCGAGGAGCGTCCTTAGGCCCGGGCTGGGTGCATTTAAGGGACATCGGGGTAAAATTGCGGGAAACCCTCAATGCCACCAGGGCTTATTTTTGGCCGATTTTATAGCCGTTATTCGGTTATATTCCCAATGCCAAAAAGTATCTTTTTTTCCCAATTTTCGGAGGAAAATTCCCAATTTCAAGTCTTAAAAAATTTTGAAAACAAATCATCAATTTGTCTAGTAAAAGTTGGCTTAAAAATGTGTGTACAGCATGTGTATTCAGGGTTCCCAATCACGAAAATTAGCGTGGTGTGAACCGGATGTTTACATTTTTTTACCGAGGGTTGTTATCGGTTGTGTATAAATTTAACCTGCCGTTTAATTATCAGGGCCCAGGGGTGTTATGTCCTCTAACCATCGGCATATCAGCCATGGATTACTTCTTTGTTTTAATAGATAATTGCCCCTGTAAGTGCAACATTAAAACTTGTTCTCCCGATGCATAAAAGATAAATACCAAACAGCTGAAAAAATAGCTAGTTTAATTTGGTACATCTGTGTTTTAGGATGGGACTCAAGTGAGATTGAAAATTAAAGAGGTAAGATTTTATTTTGACTATCTTGTATCTGTCTCTTGTCTATCAAACCTGAAGAAGCTGGTACTTTGGTGTAAGATTCTGTAGTTCAAAGTACCCCACCCCACTTCTTCAGTTTTCTATCTTATCCCTACTTTATGATGGCTGAGGAAAAGGGCTGGGGGTGAACGAAAAAGCATTATGTATAGGGGAACCCCTGCCCAATTTTTTTTTCAGTGTGTTAACTTAGTCATTTTCCAGCAAATTCTGTTAAGGGGAGCCCTGCTCAAATTTTAGGGTGGGTTTGCATAGTGATTTTTAAGCAGTTAATAACAAATCTAGGCATACACTGTGCTTTAAAAATGAGTGGCTGTCAGAGTTTTTGAGGCTTCATGTACCCTCTAAAAATGAACCACCAAAATTTTACCCTAGAGGGCACCCTAAAAAAATATGAGTGGAAACCCTGGGATTCTGTGAATATTCAGCATTGCACAGTCTCATATAATACATCATGCAATTCTGATAACTTAACAGTACAGCCAAATTCAGATAAATATGATGTATTTTATGATTTGACAATATAGCAAAGGACACTAAAAAATTCCCAATTTGGGGCGTTTACCCGCTAAAATTCCCAATTCCAGGGGTATGGGTCATTGTCCCAAAATGGTGAAAATAAGCCCTGGCCACGCTCTAGGCACAACACTGGTGTTGCGATGAAGGTCACATTAGGTGCATACCAAACTAGACCTTTTTTCTCGACCAAAACATATGTTGTGGGTACTCAAAAGAACCGTCTCAATGATAGCTCTTTTTAGCACCCAAAACAAATGTTCCAATTGATGGATGAGAAAATATTCACAATTTTACGTCAAACAACATGATTATTTCTTTATTTTGCTTGAACCTGTTCATGCTCACTGGGTGATTTTCGTTTTTTTTATAAACAGAGAAGAAGCAGCGCGGGCCAACATCTAACAGAACTAAAGCCTAGCAAGTTGCATATGGTAGTTTGTTTTTGTTGATGCTTTAGTCCCAGTCAGGCTGTGACTATTCCAGGGTTGAACCAGTACTAAGCAGATGATAAAGTATCTTGCTCAAGGACACAACCCAGTACCCCCGGTAAGACTCAAATTAGCGACCTCTCAAGGCAACCCAATAAGTAGCAATTTAAGCAAAATCATAAGGTTACAGTAAAACCTGTGTAAAATGGCCACTCAAGAATAGACAAAAAGGATCTTAATGACAAATTTAATGGTAGCTTAATGAAGGTAGAAAGTATTGCAGAATGCTCCCCTTTTGACCTGCATTCAGCGATAATTGGTCTTGCAAACCAATTTTCAGTCTTTTTGTCAGGGATTTTACTTCGGTTCTGAAGTCGAGACTGAGCCTGTTGAATTTGGGAAAGAAACATTTGGCGTTTTGGACCATCAAAATTGGGAAAAATTGATACTGGACGGCCATTTTAAGAAGATTAAAATTAGTAGTATAAAGCTGCAACATATTTGTTGCTTTAATTGCCCTTCATGAAACTCCTGAAAATTTACATGTTTTCATTCACATTTTTATGCAAATTTTCAATGCATCATGGATCTGTAACTTTCAAGAAAATTTCACCAAAAACGTAGAACTAAGAAATTGGGAATAATATACACCATTTTGGTAAGTTTTTGCTCATTTTTTAATTGGTAAGGGGCCGATATTTGGCCCCAAATCAGGCTTAGGAAAATCCCTGTTTAAGAGTGGCCATTTTACACAGGTTTTACTGTACTCACCTAAAGCCCTCCTGTTGATCATGTCATGTACTCTACCAGGAGTTCCCACAACTACATGCACAGTGCTACTTTGTAACTTATGAATGTCCTCTCGAACTACAGTGCCACCTATACAAGCATGGCACTGAGCCCCCATATAATCTCCCAGTGCCATCATCACCTTCTGTATCTGAAATGATAAAATAGATGACCTTATGAAGATATGAATGACATGTCCTAAGAAATATTGACCGGCGCGGTTATAACCGGTTCAGTGATTTTATTTGGCAATTTTTAAGGCCATATATGGGAGTCATTCCCAATCTAAAAATGACCTTTATTTTCCCAATTTCATGTATTTTAGCACTTATTTTCCCAATTTCAATAAAAAAAAATCCAAAATGTGAAGAAAATGTAGCTTCCTAAAATCTCAAATAAAATCACTGCAGCTAAAACCACCCCTGGTTTCGACTGCCCAACCTTGGCCATTGCCATGGACTTTGTTTGGTCCACTAGCTTTTAATTTCTAAATTTCTTATACAGCTTTGTTCTTTTCTGCAGATCAGTCTATACTGTGCTGGTTATTTCCCTTTGCTAAAATGGACTAAATACCAAAACTTCATGCATCAATGTTATGACACATAAACCATGCCAATTTGCTTCTAATGGGAGAAATCTTGCACACAAGAAAGTTAGTTCCAGGCAAACACATTGCCAGCATGATCAGCACAAAACAACATGTAAGGGGGGGGGGGGGGGGGGGGGGGGGGGGGGGGACATAACTTGCTACATTTAGTCAATAACCCTTTGTATACTAATGGATTTTTCCCACTGGTTTGATACCATGAGCATGGGATGGTCCATTGTTTTGTATATATCTAGGGGTGTAACTATTAGATTGTAGTTTTTAAAAATTAATGTATTCTTTTATCTGAAAATCTTCTTTACCTACAACACAGATTAATTAGACCCTGATGAAAAGCCACATCATGTGGCATTTCATCTGGATATTCACTGTAAAAGTAACGGTTAAGGGTTTCCCAATACAAAGGGTTAATTCTCAAAAAGTGTGCTGCTGGTGCTCGGTGAGAAATGAAAAACTATTTTTCTTATTGCTCAACCAAAACATATGTTGAGGGTACTCAAAAGAACTGTCTCAATGAGACGGTTCTTTTGAGAACCCAGGGATTCAGTTTGGCGTCAGCCATCGGACATAGTCCGAAAATAGTTCCAGATGTCCGAGAGTTTGCTGTCCACTTTGGACAGTTTGTCCGAGACGATTTTCAGAAGTGCATACTGTACGGTAATGCAGTGATACAATAGTATTTTTGTTTTATAAACCGATCACTGATTGGCCAAATTTCTGTAAGCGGTAGGCTGGTTCGCATAATTTTACCCCAAAAATACTAATTCACTAAAGCAAACCAGTCATGAAGTTTTGTTACGCGACGCCTGATTGGTCTATTGCATCCTGTAAACTACTTACCTCGATTCCATCTCGAAGCGGACAGCATATTTGCATTGGCATTCGCCGATAAAATGACTAAAAAAAACTTAATTGCCACCAAGAAACAACGGGAACTCAAGGTTTTTATGCCCCAAAACAGTTTGCCCACTCCATCATTACCTGAACAACCACTTTCCGTGACTAACGAGTCGTGCAGCGGCCAAAAATAGCAGCAAAAACAGTACCCCACCCACTTCCACCGATCAGCAAGCTCCAGTCGCCTCAACAACAACTCATTAAATAAAAAGCCAATCAATCAGGCCGCACCTACCATCCGAAATGGTAGCAAAACTACCCCTTGTTTCATTATGAGAAGGGCAGATAGCATTTTCGGCTTATGGTGGTAAAATGAGTGTCTGAAAAAATGTCCTTACAAATTTCCAAATGTCCGAACAATATTGGGGCTGCTCGGACAAAATGTCCGAAGCGAATTTCAGTCCAGCTGAAACCCTGAGAACCCATAACATATGCTAAAAATTAAGGGTAAGAAAATATTACAAATTTTACACTGAAATTTTTTGTTTATCTAACCCAGTGAATTATGGAGGGGGGCAGGTATATCACATACTGTCAAAATAGGTAACTGTTTCAACCCATGGAAAATGTTGATTTAATCATTGAAAAACAACACATCCACAAATGATTTTCATGTTGCATCTGAAATGAGACACCACAGGGCTCTCACACCCCTTTTTGGGAACGGGGCCAGGGCCCATGAAATTGGGAAAATTAGCGGTGATTTGACTAAAATTGGGAAATTTGACATCGTCCTTATAAATGTATGACGTTTCAATTGATTCCAATAATTATACGAAATTGTAAATATGTAACAATATGTTCTGTATTTATATTATATGAAATGAAGATGGTGAACCAAAAATTATATGAAATGAAGATGGAGCTTCCCCCCTCCCCCCCAAAAAAATCTTTTTTGTCAAATTTGGAATTTTTTGGCTGGGTTTGGGAAAAAACATACTTTTTGGCATTGGGAATGGGGCCGAATTTCGGCCCCAAAATTGGGTGATTGAGAGCCCTGCACCATAGAAATAGATTAACACAATGATGACACTTTAAGATGCAACAGGCCAATAGGGCCAGTTAAGCAAAAAAAAGTTTGCGTAAAATTGTGATTATTTTTTTATCCATCACTTTAAACATGTGTATGGGGTGCTCAAAAGAACCGTCTCATCGATACTGTTCTTTTGAGTACCCACAACATATGTTTTGGTTGAGAAATATGAAAAATAATTTTCAGTTACACTCTTATCTGGAGGCCAGAGGCAACTAAAAAATGTTGATCCCCAATTTGGGACAAAATAAAATATTCAATTGAATTAAAGGAAGTCTCCCGCCTAAGTTACCTGTTGGGCCAGTTCTCTGGTGGGGGCCAAGACAAGGGCCTGACATTCTGTCCAGTCAACTTTCAATTTTTCCAGAATTGCTATTGAAAATGTCGCTGTTTTCCCAGTACCAGACTGAGCTTGTGCTATAACATCACGACCTGAAAATAACCAACAATATGAGCTGTGGCATGTGATTTCCAACAATGTGGCATTTTGACAAGTGTAGACTCAGACAAGTCTGTGCAGCCTCCTTTTAAGCTTAGAAACTCCAAATGAATTGAAATGATGTTCCGTCAGTAGCTTAACACTCGTAGATTAAGAATATAAGAGACTAGCAAAGGCTCTGATCAGACTGCGCATATGCGCAGGCTGATCTGAGGCTTTGCTGGTCGCACATACCACATCGATGGAAATCTCATGTCGCGGCTCAAATTTATTTATTATTATGTTAACTTTTTCAGATTCACAATGATATTTTCCATAAAGCTACATACAATAAAATCAGGACGGTCCATTGTATATATCTAGGAGTCACAGGATATAATTCAAAGAAATGTTCATGTTTGATTCTTTACATCCTAGTCAACAATTTTTCAGTCAAGCTGGGATGGGTCTTCCTGGGTTGAACTAGTATTCAGCAGTAGATAGTGTCTTGCTTAAGGACACAACGCAGTGGAGATCTTATTTTGTCTTAGCAAACTGCCTGATGAAATGATGCATTATGTGGCATTTAATCTGGGTCTTCACTGTTTATCAAAGAACCCGATTTGAAGTTTGTAGTCTATAAAAGGATAATCTTCCGGTGTCCATAATCACACACTAGCCCTTTTTTAAAACCAAAATCATTTGAGCAGAAATGTGCCAGTGCAAGCAGGCCCCTAGGCAGCTGCTAGATAAGAAAGTATAATTAAAATTCTTTTTTTCTTAGTTTGTTGTCAATGTGGGCACTCAAAAGAACCATCTCAATGAGACGGTTCTTTTGAGCATCCACACCTGATGATGGATGGGAAAGTATTTACAATTTGACTGTCAAAAATTGTTTATCTTACCTTTAATACAAGGTATGATTGCACGTTGCTGTATTGCTGATGGCTTTTCAAATCCATAGGCGTAAATTCCTCTAAGGAGTTCTTCCCTCAATTCCATATCATCAAAGTTATCCACCACTTGATCCCAGTTACTCTGCAAAAGTTCAAACACACGTTTAGGTAAACAAAATGTTTAGCTTAAAATTGTCAACATTTTCTTACCCATCAGTTTTTTGTTGTTTCGCAGTAATTTTGGTGCTTAAATTCATGTAGCAATTTCTGTATACTGCACTTGCATTCAGCGTTTTTTTTTTTGGGATGGGGGGGGGGGGGGGGGGGGGGGGAATTTAACACGATTCAGATAATCTGAATCACGTTAAATTCCAAAAATAGATATGTACGAGAATGTGAACCCTGCCAGCGTTCAACCTCTGCAATTTTTGAGGGGGCCGTTTCCATTTTCTGATTTCTGATCAAAATAAAAGAGGGCCAATATTTTCCAATTCACAATGTAAAATTAGGCCCACTAGATAGGTTTACCAAAGTGGCATTTGATGGAAAAGGGGGCCAATATATAAACATGATTTTTTTTAATGTACGCCCTCATGGATGTGTCGAAACCAATATGCCTCACTCCTTTTCAAAGTCAATGGGGGCATAAAAATTGGTTTGTCATTTCCAACTGGGATGTTTTTCTAATCAAAAAATGTATAGCCTCAGAATAAGTTTCTTTTCTAATGTGTTGAAAACACATTTTGCCCAACTGCAGGGTTCATACAGGCAAGATTGTGTAAAATTCAAGGACTTTTCAAGGACTTCTAAAAGACTTTCCCACTGTTTTCAAGGACTGAAAACTAATGAAAATACTGATTTGCACGATATTAGTTTAAGATAATTAGTATAAAATTGTGGTGCCTTTATTTGACGGCTCATTATAATGAGACTTTGCCCGTCACTTTGGATATTACACAGCCATGTTGTGCCTCTCGAATTTTATAACCATGAGATTTTACAACATGGAATTGTAGGAAAATGACCATACATGGTCATTTTCCAATAATTCCTTTGCAAAATTGTTTCTTTATAACACAATTTACTTATAACACGACCCACATCTATGGTCCTCAAACATACATGAAACGACACCTATGGAACCCAAACAAACATAGCATTAAAAGGGGACTCCTCACTGCACTGTAAAACTTAACTCTTCTGACTGCTAGAGATCAATTTTGTCGTCTACTGAAGTTTGGACCCAGATAAGGACAGATTCTATCGGTCCCAACCTGGATCCGAATTGTTTGACACTGTAACAGTGTTCCTGGAAGAATTTTTTGAATAAGTGAATGTGGAAAAATGTCAGCAAGACGACAAAAGATTCATGAAAAATTACCCAGCTTGCAGACTTAAAACTCGGCATGTACAACTACCAAGTGAGGCTTGATGGCTAATTTTTGGTCTGGGTCTAGGAAAGCAGGAAAGGCTCCTTGTTGAGATTGTGTCAACTGAGCAGGGACCAAGCTGGGCCAGAAATTTAGGGAGAAGTGACTTCTCCCTGCAGGAAAATTAGGGAGAAGTGACAGCCAGATAGGGAGAAGTTATAGCGCAAAAGTACGGCATTTTCTGTCAATTTAGAAGCAAATTAGCCATTAGACATACTATTGCCATTTAATGGAAGGAGAAACACAATGCAGTGGTAGTAGATTGTCTGATAATGTTACCACAGCTTGCATTTGTGTGATGACAGAATGAAAATGAGTCTTCCTAAAAAAAAAAAAAAAATTGTTTTTTGGGAGACTCCCACTTCTCCCTGGGTCCCATTTAGGGCGAAATTTCGGCCCCTAGGGCGACTATTTCGCCCTAGTCGCCCCCTAGCTTGATCCCTGCTGAGTATCCCGTGGTAGCCTATTATAGGCTGTTATGCAATATTAAAGTACCAAATTCCCAAGTTTTGGCTCATTTTAATTTTGCCTAGTTTGTATTTACCTCGATGACGCCATCAGTAACTTCATCAACTTTGGTCTCTCCTTGAGGCCTGAAAAAACAAAAATACATCATGTGTCAAGATAAACGAAAATCTAGCGCGTAAAATTGCAATTTTATTCGTATCCATCTCCAAATTCGAACTTGACCTTATTGATCGGAAACCATATTTTAGCTAAAATGAAAATCTAAGTAAAAAAGGACTATAACTCAGTCAAAATTTAAGGACATGACCTCCAAATTCAAACTTGACCTGTATTTTTTAATGATCAATGCTCTACCTTCTGTAAACTTTGAATGAAATTGATGCATCCCTTCAAAAGTTGTTTATTGGAAACCCAAACTCTGACGACGCAGACGTCAACATGATCCCTGTGACCTGCTTCGCAGGTGACACAACAAACCAATGTTTTGTCAACAGTCAACTCTCGTAAACGCTGGTTATATATCTGACAATGTTGGAGAAAAATCCAGAAAATTTTACGAAAACTACCAACACCCTGACACCAAATATATATGTTCATGAACCAATACGAGTCTGAACTGCCGTCGCATGGTGATTCTTGATGTCAACTGTTGAAGTTATTGATGACAAATGACTGACATACAAGTTCCATAAATATTCAACTACTGTAAATTTGTCAAAATTCAAGGAGACATTTTTGTAAGTGATGCCCTGAAGAATTCATTTTACCCCTTAACTATTCCACATTGGAATAGTCCATCCCCCTTGATGGCCAATGCACCAGTCATTTGCTACCATTCCCCCCCCCCCTCGAGGGCTGGGCATAGCGGGGCTCAAGTACCTTTGAGGTGTCTCGGCAGTGCCGTGCAAGTGCGGATCCAGAGGGGGGGATAGGGGGTCCGGACCCCCCCCTGGAAAATCACAAGTTATATGGGTTTCTATAGGGAATAAGCAATTGGACCCCCCCCCCCCCCCCTGGAAAAAGTTGGTCCCCTGGAAAATGTGGAACCCCCTCTGGAACTTTGAAAATGATAGATTTCTTTGAAATTGACCATTTGACTTCTGTAAAATAAGCTGAGGACTACAAAAAAAAAATGTCAGGCTGACCTGGACCCCCCCTGACGAAAATTCCTGGATCCGCGCATGCTGTGGATATGTCGAGCTTTTAATTCCCAGAGCTCTCACTAGGATTTTGAAAACAGGAGTTCAGGACTCCCATCTGGCAAAAAGTAGGAGTCCCACTGGAAAAAGTGGGAGTCCCACTCCAAAAAAGTTGGAGTCCCACCACTTTGTGCATACCGTATATCTTTTGCATTTTAGCCGGAAGTGATACATTTTGAATAATTTTTAGATCAACTGAATTCAACCCTTAAAGCATTAATGGATTGTTCCTACTTAACAAAACAAACTATTTTGGTATATTGTTTTTATGTAACCTGAACACACATTTTTTTTGTTTGGCCTTATCAAAATAAAAGATTAAACTGTTGGTACTTGTTTTATTCACTAACAAGACAGACAGACAGACAGACAGGCAGGCAGGCAGACAGACAGACAGCAGTCCTCTGTTTTGTATAATCTTATGCAGATGGAAGTCTTTTTTCTTCTAAAAAAGGCTTCTCTCTAGTGTCTACGGTGATTGCAATGAATAGACTGACATTACTTAGCCATTTAACATGGCTTCCATGATTTAGAATAAACGATTTTACTTGCTGAAAGTGATTTGTTTGTGTTCACTCGGCTTGAACCGATGATACGTTTCATCGCACGGCTTGTATACTTTGATAAATATAGTGTAGCTTCATTTGAAACTTTTGTCAGTCGGACGTTACGGTATACGGCTTACCGCTGTACCGTTTTTTCTTCTTCAACAATTCTCAGACTCTTTTGGTTGCCGTAGCAATGAACGAATGAAGAAAGCAAATCTGTAAACTTATTGTTTTTTCTCCATGTTTATGTTGCTCAAATCGCAAACGAGTGCAATTAAATATGTTTTCTCTTTCATCCCTAATCAGTCGAATTCGGAATTCGGTAGTCCGATGTTGTTTACAATAGTTTTTCTCCCTTTAATTAACGGTAAATCGGTAGCGCATCTGTTTCAAACAATTATTCGATAATCCTTGCTTAATTACTTTAATAATCATCTCGTAATAATCACACTGTCCCGCATCGGTAATCCTGTCAATCACCTGTCAGAATTGCAACACTGCAATCTGAGTCATACGATTGGTCAACAGAGACAGGACAAAAATCTCGTCTCCCGCGGTTCGAAAAAACGAGTCGCGATCGATAATATCAAAGGGCTTTTGATCTCCTGGTGTGTATTTATCTATCAGCTACTGGAATTTTAGCGCGTGCCGACTAAAAAAACATGCGTATGCGGGACTCTCGCCTAGCGAAAACCATGCGTCCCAGGGAAAAAACGTGCATACCAATACGCGTAATTCTGCGTTTCCGAGATCTCTGATTCCCGCAAAAAGCGGGGGAAATGGCGGTGCATTTTTACCGGGTCTTACGGAATATAGTGTGGTGTTTTGACAGGATATTCGCAGGGGAGTGGGGGGCGTAGTTGCAAATGACTGTGGTGCATAATTCCCCAGAGGCGGGGACTTTTAGAAGGGCTTTGCATATGAAAAAAGCAATATCCCCGTTATTCCCTAGCCCTCAGGGAGACGTGGTGGCAATTGACTGGTGCATAATACCCAGACTACAGAGGAGTTCAGGTCACTCCTCATTTAGTCAAAAAAATGAAAAATTTCGTTTTTCTCAAAATCGAAAGAGCTTTTTTCCGACTCAACATGCTCTTAGATTCGGCAGTGTGAAATGTAGACAAAGTTTCGTTTCTGGGCTATTCAGAATTTGCCCTTTTCGAAACCCGTTGGACGCACCCATATGGCCATTCCTACACACGTGCTCCTTTCATTTCTATCGGCAGCCATGACACCGGGGAGATGAAGAGAAAAATCATTTTCTAGGCGAAAGTACTTGTATTTAGGTTATAGAAATTGGCAGAACAAATCTAAAATAGTTTCGTATTTTCCAAACCATATATTTATTCAGATCTATTGAGTCGATCGTGTCTAAAACCTACCGTTCACTATCGTCTTGGTTGTAGGACATGTTCTTGCTAAAAGTAGCGCGAATAAAGGAAAGAGACGTGAGCCTGATCACCGAACGGAAACTTGATTATAATTGCGCAATAATTGTTATAAAACACTATCATATAATCAATATCATGGATTTTAACTTTTAAATATTATTTATTTCCATTTCTTTTCAAGGTTTAAATTGTTTAGGAATAGATTAAAAGACGTGTTTAATAGAATTTAGCACTATTTCTCAGCGGACGAATTCGCGAAGAAACACATCATTGGCATTGCTGAGTGACGTCATCAACACTGTCAATTAGGTTTTAAAGAGACAGAACTAATTACCACTGTGCATCTATCTGTCCGTCCGTCCATCCATCTATCTCTCGTAGTGGGGGGGGGATATGACAATTAATTATTGCACTGTACGGTAACTGTGGCATGACTGGCTAATAACTCTAATCATCATGACTGTCCGTGTAATTGTGTTACAAAAAAGTTTCCTTTTAAAAGGAGAGGCTTGACCAGTTTCAGTTGCCAGTACTAAGCTAGGACTTATTTTCTTGCTCAAGCGTTTGATAGAGTACCACACCAACGCCTGATGAGGAAGCTGGACCACTATGGGATTTGAGGAAGCACCTATAACTGGATTGAAGCATTCCTGACTGACCGCACTCAACAAGTTTTGGTTGAAGGCGCCACATCAGACAGCATCCCAGTCATCAGCGGGGTACCGCAAGGAACAGTCCTAGGCCCACTACTATTTCTGTTGTTCATAAACGACTTGCCAGACTGCGTCCAATCCAGAACACGTCTATTCGGTGATGACTGTATCCTTTATAGGCAGATCAAGACCCAGCAAGACTGCGCCATCCTGCAAGAGGACCTAACCAAACTAGCAGCATGGGAGCAGAAGTGGGGGATGGCTTTCCACTCGGATAAGTGCAGTACAATAAGGATATCAAGATCAAGAAATCCAATCACGACTGACTATACACGAAAGGGCCACACCTTGACAACAGAGGACTACACCAAGTACCTTGGCGTGGAACTCCAATCAACTTTCTCCTGGAATAGGCACATCGACCAGACAGTAAAAAAGGCAAACAGCATGGTGGGCTTCCTACGACGAAACCTTAGAGTCAGCAGCGAAGCAACCAAGACCTCTGCTTACTACTCCATGGTACGACCATTGTTAGAGTATTGTTCTACTGTTTGGAGCCCCTATACCAAGGAATATATCCAGAAGATTGAGATGGTTCAGCGTAGAGCAGCCAGGTATGTCACAAACAGATACTATAACACAAGTAGCGTGACCTCTATGTTGGACCACCTGGAATGGGAAACCCTGGAGTCAAGAAGAACCAAGAACCAGCTGATCATGTTCTTCAAAATTGTGCATGGCCTTGTGGACATACCTGCAGACAAGTACCTGACACCTGCATCTACATGGACTCGCTCTCGTCACTCTCTTAAATACAGACAAATTCCCACTTCCAGTGACTATTACAAACACAGCTTCTTTCCTCAAACAGTTTGTCTCTGGAATTCCCTTCCAGCCATAGTGGCTGGGGCTCCCGGTTTGGTACCTTTCAAACTAGTCCAGGCGCTGATTTTTGTACAGGCCTTAGTTTTTGACTTGGCACAACTTACCTGCCAGGAAAGGTTTGACTGCAGAAATGCAATCCTGGGGTCTTCTGCAATACTCCTAGGTACGTCGTACAGTCAAATTGTGGAAGCAGTTTTGCTGTAGGACGTGATCTTTGAACGTACC
This sequence comes from Loripinus fragilis, assembly GCA_964019695.1. Classification (NCBI taxonomy): domain Eukaryota; kingdom Metazoa; phylum Mollusca; class Bivalvia; order Lucinida; family Lucinidae; genus Loripinus; species Loripinus fragilis. The sequence continues at coordinate 85,765,671 of OZ026524.1, forward strand.
CTACGCTAAATGAGGCTTTGGTAAATTGAGAGGAAAACACGCCTCACGTTTAACCATTGCTTCATATTCAGTATCATTCCCTTTAACTTTATACATTACATGTTTACAATGACAGACGACAGTAAAGCAATATAAAAAGTGTATATATGGTATATTAAACGTAAAAATGTCCAACGGAAGGGGTGATTTACCCCACCCCCTGACTATAATGTATCCAAATTCAAAAAGAAGTGAAATCTTCCCCTTTTCTTATTTTATCAAGTAAAAACGCATATTTATAATCATATCTAAACATTATTATTATAGTATGTTTGTCATGTTTTACATTTGTTACAAATCAAAGAAAGAACATACCACCTGAAATGACAATTCAGGAATGCATGTATTACACAATTTTCAGTGTACATTCTTTGCTGCAATATATTGTATCTGTGACTTATACTCAATTCTTATATATGGACATGACGACAGCCTTAAAATCATTAAATGAAATGCAGCAAACAGCCAGTATGCGTTTAAACATTATACAACATGATACTTACTTTCAAATATATTACTATTTAATGTAGTAATATCATTAGATTAGGGGCTACCAAACGACCTCCACAAAATGAGGTTTGTAGACTGTAAATTTCTAAAACCAAATTATATTAGCCACATAATGAAGTGCGTTGACTTTTCAGAGGATAAGGCGTTACCCTGCAATAGCCTAATTCACTACGTTACCCTAAAAAATAGGAATTCCTATAGTGTTAATATCCAGTTATTTCTTATTCTTACGTATCAATATTAACTTCTATTTGAAAGAAAATTACTAGCAATATGATCTTAAGCTAATTTTCGCACCTGCTATTACAGTTATATATGTTACTTTCTGCTAAATATAATATTTAATGAAATGAGAGCACTATATCACCAATTGTATAAGCCACCGAAATACATGTAATTATAGCTTGTCAGCTATTGACTACAATAACTATATTGATAGCCATGATTTTTGGAAAAACTTGCACTTAATTAATAAAATTAACTTTTTTATTTACATTATTGGTTGAAATTGAGAAATGAAACATTAAAGCAAACGTTAATCCTTGCCATAGCAACAAAACTGTTTTAATCGTAACGGTTTCTGTCCCGCATATGGCAAATGGCATGCCTTTTCATGCGGTTAAACCCGCTCTATATCCAATCATTATCCAGTTCGATGAAGAAAATACAACTAATGTGAGTAAATTATACAACAAAAGTATTTAACCCATATTAGACTGGCGTTCTTTTTGTTGGACATAGACAAACAGTACAGGCCAAGATCAGACGCCACAGACTGCAATGTCTGATCAGGTTCTCTACTGTTTGCTTACAGGATGTTCATTTAAAGTTTGAATAAGAATAAAAAACAACACCCAACAACCCTGAAGACGAAAATGGACTGGTCCATTTGATAAAAGTGTGAAGTTTTATTTGACTTAAAAGGGTTAAGGAGATGGTGACATTTATCATACGCTTTGTCTGGTTCTGCAATGTTATAGAGCATTTAAACGGGATATTTTTTCCAAGGTTCTTTATGGTTATACATTTTAGAGGTCAAGTCTTATCGCTTAGAAAAGCTCTCTTGCATTGTAAAGATTATATTGTAGCTGTGGCAAAATGAATGGACTCAAATAAATTATTTGAAATTTTGTTTTGCATTATTTTTATCAATTATGCTTAGTCTAAACGTGGAATTTGTTAATATAGAATCATTACGATATTCAGCATGTCAAATGAGGACATACTAATTGATGAAAGAATGGCATCCCATTAATCATTTGTATGTTCCAAATCAAACTAAATTGATGATAAATAGTAATGTAAATAAAATATCAAATTAGTAAGCTTTTTTGATTTTAGTTCAGCAATGAAGGCTTGTGTGAGCCTGTAAATTATGTCATTAGACACATCAGAGCATTTGCTACTTGTATATGTAGATGAAGACAAACGCTAGCTCCACTGCATCAGCATGGGGGAGTAAACGATGCATTTGCCCATTTGAAGTAGGTACCAAAATCACATATGGTGCTTCAAATCTTTAACTGAGTATGCATAAATTACGTAAGAGAGGTCAGCAATTGTTTTTTTTTATTTTATGGCAACGAAATTCACACTTGAGCTTCTGTCAAAGATCATATCGAAGATAAGATATTCAAAATATTGAAAATTATATCACAATACATATACAACAATATAGACACTGCTTTATCAACCTCTAAGATTGACACTTACCTTTAAACGTAATAGGAGTATGATTTCTTTTGGAAGGAAGCATTGCAAATATGACATGCATAATATCATATATATTATATACGTTCATGCATCCTTTCTAGGCATTGCATTTAAGTCTTTCATTGATTGCAAAGACTACTGCACAAAGTGTTTGTACGAACAATTGACTATTTGTACGTCTCTATAAATCACTACCTTCAACATGTTTTGTGCTTTTATATAAGTTCATATTTATGTGTAATGCATTTGTTTTCTATCTGAAGAAGCAAGATAATTTTCGAAAAAGCTGTGTTGATTTTAATTTTATGTCACTTATTCATTCTTATGCTTATATACATATGGCGCTTTGTTATCAAGAATTATATAATAATTTGGCCTTGCCACATTCTGTATAATGAAAATTACTATCAGTTATTAAAGCATTGATTGCTAAAACTGAGTAAGATCTCATGACTGCATGTCTTTAAACTTTTTTTTTTTATTTTTCCATTCAATATCTTAAAGAACATTTTAAAATATATTTTACACTACCTGGGTGTCACAATGTCTTATTCAGCCTGACATAACTTTTGACTGATAATGTCATATGTGTTAAAATAGTTTCTCAGGCAGCAATTAACATGTGCTCCTTGGATATGATCATATCACATGAGATCGTTGTCATCCATTATACCTGTTTTTATCCATTTTCAGGGAAATGTTTCTTCAATATAAAACCTCTCCTTATAAAGTGATATTAGTTTAGCAAATGATCAAAGGTACTAACAGTTTATTAAATAAACTATAAAAAGGTATGCTGAAAATAAACTAAAATTTATTTAAAAGCTGAAACGAGTAATGCGTCATCATCTGCATATGCATATATATGCATATAAATGTCAGTATACAATTTGATTTTTAGAGATTATCTTTAAAAAAAAATACTGATTACAGACACGTATAACCTCTATTGTAATATATATAAATTTTATCCTACCAACTCTTAGGTAATTGATTCTGTCTGGAATGTAAGCAAAATTTAAGAAAATTGTATAATTTTATTACCATCTCTCTAAACATTTAGTAATTTGTATTTCTGACTTTGTTAGCATAATGTGTAAATAGTAAACTGGGAACATAAAAATATCTTCAAATGACTGATGAGACTTCATTCAATAAAAATTAATTGTGTTGTTTTTCTCCTGCCATAAATATTACGAAATTCTTCATCCTTAATATTTTAGCTTTTCAGTGCCCAATCGTATACTGTCTTTGATAACATTTAGGACAAACATAGGACCTTATGATATTTGATATGGTTATATATGTTACTTTGATGTATTTGACAGAAATGGAATGTATTCTACTTATAATAAGGAGCTGTCTATTTCATTGTTTATGTGATTTAGAATCTTTAACTTTGGACAAATCAAAAGGATATTTCGTGGAGATGAAAATTTTAAAAAGAATTCTTTATTGCTAATGCAAATGTTTATAGATATAGTAACTTAATAAAAACTGATAAATATTTTAGAATAAACTGCTGTCTTGTTATAATTTAAAACAAAACAGGTTTGAAATTTAATAAAATACCATATGACATATAATATAAGGTATTTAGCAATATATATATAGGCAGTCTTATAGTTTGTAATGTACGTTACTTATTGTCATACAAGCATTAAATATGGAACTTTACACCAGAAACGCAGTAAAGTATAGCTTTTTACTATCGTGTATCGATAGAATGCTCAATAATGGTTTAAAAAGTCAGCAGATGGTATTTCATGCTAACTTGCAAAGTGAAATGGTTCTTACCATATTCACCATTTTTGGGGGGTAATCATATTCAGCAGCTTATAATTCTTGAATTAATTATGATAAAATCAAGATGTTTGCAGTTTCGAAACAGTCAGGTAATTATCTTTTACAAACATGGTATGTCAAACGTATATACCCATTATCGAACTTATAAAATTATACTTTGACCAAAAATAATTCATTTTATAAGTCGTAATTGAAGATATAACGTAAATGACAGTTATAACATAAAAGTTGTGCTTCTGGGTGCAAACAATTTATTTTCATAATTGTTTAGGTCCTTATCGAGGTTTTGTCAGTAAAAAACGACCACATACACCATCTTGATACAACCTGGATACCATTTCTTATTTAAATGTCGCCATTTTGTTTTTTATAGTAAAAATGGGGTAGGTGTACAAAACGACTCCTCCTGGTAAACTGCTACCACAATTTGACTGTACGACGTGCCTAGAAGTGTTGTAGAAGGGTAGTTCTAACTATTTCTGAAGTCAAACCTTTTCTGGCTGGACAATTGTGCCAAGTCAATTTTCAAAAACCTAGCTCCTTGACTAAACGGGAGCTATCTAAGGTATCATTCTAAACAATGCAGGCCCGGCCAGATGTAAGTAAGACCTAATGATTTCTTGTGCTATGCTGGCGGGGACTTCGTGTCCCCTGGCACCTCCAAGAAAGCTAGACTGGGCAAGATTGAAGGGAAGAAATGCATCTGGTCAAACTTTATTTTTCTTCTACCTTTCCTATCAAATCTTCATATTTTTTTTTCACTTCTGACTTTCCTATCGTTTCTCTGTATTCTTTTCAAGTCGCAACCACCCGCGCTACAGAAGTCATGATTGACGGCGGCGTGTAACCATGTAGATGTAGATGTAGACACAATTTGCAGTGATGCCTGTGAGGCTCTTACACGCAGCCCATTGGTCTTGAGACTGAGCAACTGCACTGCCATGACCAGTTGAGGTACGGCTAATGTATACGTGTTGTTTATGAAATGGGGTGTAGTGGGTGCAAAAGATAAGTTAGACATCATTCATATAATAGAATTTATATAAAAAGTAACTAACAAGTATGTTGAGTGGACATTTCACAAGTGAAAAGTAAAAATGTATAAGAATATTTTAGTAAGACGTACATTTATCTAAAAATGCTTTAATGTTAAAAAATCACATATGAGCTGACTTTCGAGGAAACATGTTTTCTGTATTTCCGACTGATTAACTGGGGTTTTTGTTTTGTATATATAGTGAAAACAATGACAAGTAGACTTCAGTCGACGGTACACCATCGCAAATACCCGCATTTGATCTAACCAAAGCATCTGCAAAGTTTGAAGTTGCTACGTCAAACGGTTTAGGAGGAGATGCATTTACAAGAAAGTACATTATTTCACTTTTGACATTGACCTTAGATTAAGGACAAACACGAAAGGTTGCCCAGTATCCTCTACATCATATTACCTATGTACCTGCAAAGTTTGAAGCTGCTATGCCCAACGGTTTAGGAGGAAATGCATTTACAAAAAATATTTGATTTGACCTTTATCCAAGGTCAAGGTCACAAGAAGCATTGCCCTCCATATCATGTGACCTATGTAGCTGCAAAGTTTTAAGTTGCTACGACCGATGGTTAAGGAAATGCAATACCAAGAAAATACATTATTTGACCTTGAACCCAAGGTCAAGGGGTCAAGGTTACACAAAATGTTGCCCAGTACCCTCGACACCATGTGACCTATGCACCAGCAAAGTTTGATGTTGCTACATCTCATGGTTAAGGAGAAGATGCATTTACAAGAAAATACATTATTTGACCTTGATCTTGGGGTCAAGGTCACACGAAATGTTGCCTAGCACATTCGACATCATGCGACCTATGCACAAGCAAAGATTGATATTGCTACATCCCACGGTTAAGGAGAAGATGCATTACAAGAAAATACATTATTTGACCTTGACCTTTGGGTCAAGGTCACAGGAAATGTTACCCAGTGCCCTCTACATCATGTGACCTATGCACCTACAGAGTTTGAAGTTAATACGTCAAAAGGTTTAGGAGGAGATGCATTCACAAAGGAATTCAATATTTGACTTTTGACCTTGACCCCAAAGTCAAGGTCACACAAAATGTTGCCCAGTACCCTCTACATCATGTGACCTATTCATCTACAAAGTTTGAAGTTGCTACGTCTATAGGTTGAGGAGGAGATACATTTACAAGAAAAAACATTATTTGACCTTTGACCTTGACCTTGGGATCAAGGTCACACGAAATGCTGCCCATTACCCTCTACATCATGTGACCTATTCAGCTACAAAGCTTGAAGTTGCTACCTCAATCATTTAGGAGGAGATACATTTACAAGAAACGTGACGGACGCACCGACGCACGGACAGGCGGGCGGCCAGACGGACGGACGACGGACGGACTTTGGTACAAAATTAATATACCTTTTTTTCTAAAGAAAAAAGTGGGTATAATGATTGGCATTGTAATTAAATCTGTAATGATTTGTTAGCTTGTTGTAAAAACAGGTTTACTCATGAATCAGCTCATGGTTAATGTAAATTGAAGTTTTAATTAAACAATATATATGGATACAGCATCAATAAATATTGACTTAAGTCTTCAATCGAATCAAAGGTAAGCAGTACAGCTGCTCCTCTGGTGTTGGATTCCATGCAACATCCCTGGAATGTGATTCAGATACAGAGTATGCTCCACATGTTGGATTATCAATAAGTGCCACAGTGATATCATCCAGTGTAATCAAACAGAAATAGGACACCATAAAACCAGACTGGATTCCCTCCTGTTTTGATACAGGCAAGAGTATCATCTAATCTATTTCTGGAGATACCATGTATCATATCAAATTGACACTGCATGTGTAATGACAGCCCATGTTGTTTGCAAAATCGAGGGAGATCTGATGCCATCAAAAATACCTGATTTCCTTGATGCCTATAAAGTATTTTACATTCGAGAAGAGTGAATCACTATACAATAAAATCTGATCAACATCCTGGGTTCCCCATTCGGAAACTGCAAACAACGCTGCAAGAGCAACAGGTCTACATTGATATCCAGCATTATTATCAAAAATGAAGACATTGCCCTGATGATAAGATCCAGCAACTGATTTCATGCTGAATAATAATTTGCTCGTGATTATACCTTTAAGGAATAGAAAATTAACATTTTTTTAATTCATCAATACTCGTATTTCATTTTACTCTCTTAATATACATCGTTTACCCCCTAAATCTAAACCTTCTTTTCGTCATCTTAAATGAGGCATCCAGGAGTTTCATATGAACTATGTTTTGGTTCCAGCAGATAAAGCTGCAAATAATGTTGTAGATGTTTGACGATTGTATTGTATTAATACTCTTAAGCGTGAGCTTGTTGACACCAATGCCTATAAACTGCAGCTTCTTTGAGTGAGAGGGTGGTTGTCGATGGGCATGATTGTCATGCAGCCCTACAATTTGGTGTCAAAGCTAAAGAAAACCAAGACGAAGTTCCTACGCTGTACTGGTTACCTAAACGCCATAAAACCCCTATAAAGCAAGATTTATTAATCACATATTGCTACTTCTAGTTCTTGTACGACAGCAGCACTTTCTAAATTGTTAACCTCATGTCTTACAGCTGTTAAAAAAATGTTATCAAATACTATGAAAAGGTTTATGAGAGATCCGGTAATATTCTATTTTGGCATTTAAAAATCAGGTGAAATTTTAGATAAACTAAAAGCTAGAGATATCAATGCGACCAGTTTGTCTACTTATGATTTTTTTACTCTTTACACTACTTTACCTCATAATTCAATTAAAGATAAACTTATTGATCTTATTGAAAGAACCTTCAATAGAAAAGGCTCTTCTTACCTTGGATGTAACGACAGAAACGCATTTTTTACTTCGGAAAAAAAAACTAAAAAACATCATGCATGGTCTTGTCAAAATGTAGGTGATGCGCTGAACTTTTTGTTGGACAACATTTTTATTTGATTTGGCACCAAGTTGTATAGACAAGTAGTTGGGATTCCCATGGGCACTAATTGTGCTGCCCTGGTTGCTGATTTATTCCTGTTTTGTTATGAGAGGGACTTTATGATGTCTCTTTCTGATTATAAGCAGGCTGATATTATTGATGCTTTTAACACTACATCCGGATAATTGGACGATATTTAAAACATTGATAATGTTTATTTTGACAATATGGTAAGTCAAATATACCCTTCAGAGATCTAACTTAATAAAGCTAATACCTCTGATACAGAAGCCACGTTTTGAGACTTGCAATTGTCAATTTCGAATGATATTGTTTCTACCAAAATTTATGATAAACGTGACGAATTTGATTTTGAAATTGTCAATTTCCTGTTTGGATGGTGATGTTCCTCGCTCTGCATCCTATGGAGTCTAAATCTCTCATTCGTTTTGCTAAAGCATCTAGCTATGTTGCTGACTTCAACACTCGCAATGAATTGTTAACTCAGAAACAAGGCTATCCGTATCATAAACTTCGCAAAACCTTTTCTAAATTTTATAGACGATACTATGATTTGATATCTAAATTCCAAATTGGACTTAAATCTTTTTTGCGTCAAGGACTTTCGGAACCTGAATTCTATGTTGACTTGGTGTATAGATTGAAGAAAATTGTTGGTTCTAATAACTTTCAGCGCAGTTCATTTAAATGATTTCCCATTATAAAAAGACTGGCTGTAGTATTAATGTATTGCAACAGACTTCATGCTTTGTGGTCAACCCAATTTCTGTTGGCAGCTTTGCTATGATGGTTCTGACTGAAAGACTTATCTATTGATGAGATGATAGGGCATTATGCTTTGGCTGTTGTTAGGCCCACCGAGGTTATTATCTGACTGCAATATTTAGAAGTATTTCAACCCAAATATTATGTATTTCTGGTATTATTTACAATTTTTCAGTTTGACCTTGAAAAATTCATTAGCAAAAATTGAAAAAAAATATATTTTTCTACCAGAAATTTGTACATTTTGGGATAAAATACTTCTAAATATTGTAGTCAGATTATTGCAGTGCATGTTCATGCAATTGTTTTTTCCAAAGTTCATCCAGCGTGTCACAACATTGTAAACGGTATCAAACAAGGAAGTAACTCTAAAAAAGACTGATAAGCTGATGCGGATTGCTCAAAAGCTGTATGTTGGGGCGTAAAGTGATCTATGTGAGATGTATAAGTTGTTCATACAACAATGTGGCCAAAGGTATGCGTCTCCTTGACAAAAAAGCAATTCTTGTTTATACAGGAAAATTTTCATGCAAGTAAGAGCTTTTGAAAGATATATCCCCTTAAAGACATTTCGTATTTAGAGCTTTGGAGGCTCCTTCGTTCAGCAGAGTGGAACCTAGTGTGAATTTAATACCAAATAAAGTATTACCTACAACTAATGAAATTTAACAGTAAAAATACAAATAAACAACATGTAAGAAATAAAAAAGAAAAGTACAGATTTTTTTGTATATAATATAATCCAGTGTGCAAGCGAGATATAATATGGGTGTGCTTTAAAATTACCTGATTTTGACATGTACAGTGATAAGGGTGCAGACCTGCTGCGTAGTAATGGCGCAAATGATCTGCGCTTTTGTGATTGCGACATACAGATTACAAACCTTTGATTTTAATATGACAACTAAAACAATTAACAGAAAAATTCACATAAGCAACATGAAACTATTGTGTATAGAGTGCAATGCAGTGTGCAACGGACATATAAAATGAAACAGGCACACCTAATAGGCAACCAACTACTGTTTGTTCTGAGAGGATAACACAGCATACGGTATTTCTTGCGAGTCGGTATTCGTGTGAGTAAAAAAAGTAAGGATGAAGGCAAATATCAGGAATCGATACAATCAAATACCACACCTGACCCAGGATACCTTCTAAGAGCAATAATTTGTTCATAATGGGACTCACCTACTGCAATGGTACTATGGCAGAATTCAACATTGGCTGTTTTAGCACTATTTGCTTAAACTTAGTTTTAACTATGACTGCACTTTTTACTCTACCATCCCCAACACTCTAAAATACTTGTAAAATCTATTTAACAATAGTTTGAATGCCACCTGGTCAAATATGGTTAAAATTATTCTGTCTGTTGAAGTTTTATCAATTTAAAATGGTATCGTAAATAAATATTGAAGATATTCCCAGGATATGATCGCATCATTTGTGACCACAGCATTGCCATGTAAAATCCACCCTTATGGATGATTTTCATCGCTCATTAGTTTAACAGAAATGTTTCATTTTAAATAACCCATCTACTTTTAAGATTTACATTGCTTCAGCAAAAACCACTCTTTTTAAAGTATAAATGATTACAATTATATATATTGCCAGATATTTTTGTAACATTTACATCATATACATCATTTTACTTCAAATATCAAAGGCTTGATGCTTTCTTGATTGCCAGCAAACATATGCTTTCTGCAAGTGAATATGACCAGGAAATGTCAGCCATAGACTGCCGATTGACCCATGGCACCATGAGGAATAGCCACGACTTATTCAAAGTAAAGCAGCCAGCCATCTTTCTCAGCAAGATGATTGCTGAACGAGATAGGACATCAAGAACCAAATTAGAAAACAATCGCCCCCCCCCCCCAAAAAAAAAACTTCTTTAAACCAATGCGAGCAGCAACAAAGCTTCCACCATCCACACAGCATTTCAGTAATTCATAGATATTTTATCATAATGTACCTGGTTTGACAAATCTGTTATTTACTATTTACGAGGCTCGTAAGTGTGGACTGGTTTGACATAAAGCTTTGGTTGCTTTTGAATAGTTGATTTGATTTTTTTTTCAATTAAAAGAAAAATGCAAACACCTAAATCTATTCAGTCAGTTGTATACTGAAAACAGTTGAGACAAATATATAACCATGATATATATTTCTTTAGTTATATATGTTATTTTAATATATTTGAAAGAACAATGGAATGTATCCTAGCTGAGAGTTGCATTAAATATATCAGTTTTTTGGTTTATTAATTTCATAACAAACAAATGAGAAACATTAGTAAAGGCTGTGTGGTTGTTTTAAGCTAATAAACATAAAAGTGCTTAAAAAAATATACACCCATATTCAGATAGCCTCTTAAATAAAACTGATAAAATTTATTTTGGAAAAAAATGGTTATTTCATGTCTATTAAACACATCTTCCCTTTTTAATGAAATAAAACTACCTAGTGATGTAAAGTTTTATGAAATTAAGCAATATTTGTTTGTCTTTATATTAGCTTTGTTATATACGTGGCCTATTGGAAATCGAACAAAAAATTATATTTTACACAATAAACTATTAATAGCCATTCTCTGCAAGCACCTAACATAGATGGGCACACAAAGTCACCGATTTTGATGAAACTTTCAAAATGTTTGTTTTGTACCTCAAAAACAAATTATCCATGGATATTTTTTTCTATTTGTTGACCCGTTGCCATGGAAACCGCCATCGAAAATTTTGGCAAAAAAGGGCAAAAAATCAACGAAAATTTATGTTTTTTTAAAGATTAATATATCCTCGACACAATAATGTGTAGCCATAAGACATTTATAAATTGACAAAAACAACCATAGATATTAAGGTGATAAGAAAAAAATGAATTTAGCATTTATTTTGTTACAATAATGTACCTCTAAAGTGGGTGGTATTCATCTTTTATAAAATTAGAAAACATGCGTGGGTTTTTAATTGTACCTCTAAAGTGGGTTGGGTAACCAGATATAGAAAAAACCCTATTTTTAGGCATTTTAGAAGCACTACAGACAACTCCCCCGCCTACTTAGAGACATTTATAGTTAATGATAAGTTAGAAGTGTTATTCATCTTTTATAAGATTAAAACATGCGTGTAGTTTTACCTCCTTCTGGACGTAACCATGGAAACAAACAGGGTACTGTCGCGAAATTGAAATGTTCTTTCATTTTTCAAGAAAATCAGCCAAAATCAACGAAAATGTGTGTGTGTGTGTGTGTGTGTGTTTTTAAGTTAAATGTATCCTGGATAATTACGTGTAGCCAAAAGGCATTTATATATAGGCAGAAACAACCACAAATGTTGATATGGTAAGCGGAAAAATGAATTTGATATCGTCGCTTCAGTGCTATAGTGTTCTATTTACCATTGGACAAGTTTTGAGAAAAATGAGTTTGAAAATTTTAGCATCCTGATTTTTGATGCCTTATTTATCACAGACTTTTGAATTATACCAGAGGGTTAAATATATACATACAGTGTAAATGACCTTGGTTTCAAGATATTTTTACAGTAAAATGGAATTAACGGGCATTTTACAGTTTGCAGATAGAACATTATGCCCTAAAAATCGCCTTCTGCGTTCAGTGCTATAGTGTTCTATATTTTCCTACAGCTTATTATTCTGTTTATGGAGTCAATTCCTATACAAGTCTGAACAGAAATTTTTTAACCTAAAGTAGCAGATTTAATCATTTATTTGACATAACAGTAACAAACTGCACAGATTATGCCATTAAAAATATATGCAAGAGAGGTAATCTAGTTCTACAGTTATTTCTTCTGTCAATGGGGTTAATTTTTATAATATTTTAGACTGAACTGATTATTTGGACCTAAAAGTAGCAGATTTTAACCATTGATTTGTAATTACATTGACAAATAACTTCAATTAAAGCAGTTTAAATATGTGTAAGGGAGGTAATCTGTTTCTACAGTTAATAATTCTGTCCATGGATCAATTTGCGTTATATTTTTGACTGAGCAAATTATTTGGACCTAAAAGTAGCTGATATAGCCATTAGTCCGTCATAAGACCAACAAACAGTTTCAATTTAGGATATTTAAATTTATGTAAGGGAGGTAACTGCATTTTTTAGTAATTTCTCCAGGGGAAGTGACTTTATGTAGATAGAACAGTATGACACTGATCTCACCCAGTCACGTGACATAATCATTATGGGTCATTGGACGAAAATCACTTAGAACACTATAGCACTGGACGAAATTGTCTTTTTGTAGATAGAACAGAAAAGCATAGCGATTTTAAACTTACTGGGAGGAGATAGGCAAATGAAACCTTCACCAGTAGATTAAACATTTGATCCCATTTCCAATGATATGCAGAACTCAATATTTGACCAAAATGTCACTTAGAACACTATAGCACTGAAACGACGATATTTATTTTGTAACAATAATGTGCCTTAAAAGTGGGTGGGGTAACCAGATATAGACAAATACGTATTTTAGCCATTTTTGAACCTCTACAGACCATTCCCCCGCCTACTTAGAGATATATACAGTTAATGATAAGTAAGAGGTGGTATTCATCTTCCATGGAAACAATTGGGATACTGTCCCAAAATCGAAATAAAAATAATTGCGTCATTAAGTGATTAATTTGTTCCAACTGGTGCAAGTTTCAATAAGCTTAGAATATAGCTGGGTATACAATGTTTATATATGATTTTTTTCTATGTGTTGACCCATTGCCATGGAGATCGCCATCATTTTTTCAAGAAAATCTGCACAAAATCAACGAAAATTGGTGGGTTTTTAGCTCACCTGAGCCGAAGGCTCCGAGATGAGCTATTAGTATACCAGTGACTCCGGCGTCCGTCGTCCGTCCGTCCGTCGTCCGTCCGTCAACATTTTCAAACATCTTCTCCTCTGAAACCACTAGGCCAATTGAACTCTAATTTCATATGGAGACTCCTCAGGATGGGGGAACAAAAGTTTGTTCAAATGTATCTGGTCACATGACCAAGATGGCCGCCATGCCCATATATGGTAAAAACCCTTTAAAAATCTTCTTCTCCAGAACCAGGAGGCCGATGACCTTGGGACTTGGTATGTAGCATCAGGGATGTAGGGCCTACCAAGTTTGTTCAAACAATGATCCTAGGTTGACCTTGACCTACTTAACGTCAAGGTCAAATTTGCTTCCTAATAGATTTAAATGGGAATTTTTTTGAAAAGTTGATTTTTTGAATACTGTTAAAGCCAAAGTGATTATTCTTACTTGATATGTTGAAACTAATGAGACAATGGCTATAAATAAGTTTCAAAGGTCTAGGTTGACCTTTGCCCTTTCAGCCAAGGTCGCTCATATTGTGGTCCCATCAATATATATAAACATAGTTTCCTCACAAACCATTTGCCCAATTGAGCTCAAATTTCATATGAAGACTCCTTATGATAAGTCAGCCAAAATTTAAACAAAATATTTTGGTCACATGAAAAAGATGGCCGCCACGCCCATATATGGTAAAAACCTTTTAAAAAGCTTCTTGAATGGGAAATTTTTTGAAAAGTTGATTTTTTTGAATACTGCGGAAGCCAAAGTCATTATTCTCACTCGATATGTTCAATCTAGTGGCTATAGATAAGTTTCAAAGGTCAAGGTTGATCTTTGACCTTTCAGCAAAGGTGGCTTATACATTGGAGTCCCATCAACATATTAAAACATAGTTTTCTCAGACAATTCTTGGCCAATTGAAACCAAATTTCATATGACAACTCCTTATGATTGGTTAGCCAAAACTTATACAAATTGTTATGGTCACATGACTAACATGGCCACCATGCCCATATATGGTAAAAACTCTTTAAATCTCTTCTTCTCTGGAACCAAAAGGCCATTGGCTTTGGGACTTGGTATGTAGGATTAGGGATGTGGGCCCTACCAGGTTAGCACAAATGATGAATCTAGGTTGACCTTGACTTACTTGATGGCAAGGTCAAATTTGATTCCTTATGCATTTATATGGAGAAAATCTTAAAATGTTCATTTTCTATAACTGAGCCGAATTCATTAAATTTAAACCTATTGAGACAATGGTTAATTAAGTACCAAATGTCAAGCTGACCTGTGACCTTTTATCCAAGGCCACTCATTTGGACTGCCACATACCTATATAAACATCTTTTTCTCAGAAATCACTGGGCTGTTTGATGGATTATTCATTAGATTGTTTAGGTCACTTGACCAAAATGTATATGGTAAAAACAAAATTTGTTCCATTATAAGCTGTAGTTAAACTTGACCTATTTTAACATTATTAAGAAGATCAGGTGAGCGCCTCAGGACCTTCAGGTCCTCTAGTTTCTAAAGTTAAATCCACACTGCATAAAATTACTTGTAGCCAAAAGGCATTATATGTGGGCAAAAACAATCACAAATGTTGATGTGGTAAACGGAAAAATGAAATTTTATTTTTTAACAATAATGTGCCTTAAAAGGGGGTGGGGTAACCAGATATAGAAAAAAAAACGAATTTTTAGGCATTTTTGAGCCGCTCAGAAAATTCCCCAGCCTACTTAGAGACAATACTGTTAATGATAAGTCAGAGGTGGTATTCATCTGTCATATGATTAAAAAACATGCGTGGATTTTACCTCCTTCTAGCCATAACCATGGAAACAATTGGGATACTGTCGCAAAATTGAAACAAAAATAATTGCATATTTAAGTGATTTAAAATTGTTCCAACTGGTTATAATGCTAGTTTCAAAGTGCTTAAAATATAGCTGAGTATAAAATATTTATAAATGTTTTAGATTTAAAGAGAAAGGGGCATTTTATAGCATCTAAGGACCTAAAATATTGTCAGTAGGCAAGTGCGGATCCAGAGGGGGGACAGGGGGTCAGGACCCCCCCCCCCCTGGAAAATCACAAGCTATATGGGTTTCTATAGGGAAAAAGCAATTGGACCCCCCTGGAAAAAGTTGGACCCCCCCCCCCCCCCCTGGAAAATGTTGGACCCCCTCTGGAATCTTGAAAAATGACAGATATCTTTGAAATTGACCATTTGACTGCTGTAAAATAAGCTGAGGACTAAAAAAAAACGCTGTCAGAGCTTTTATTGTCAGACTGACCTGGACCCCCCCCCCCCCCCCTGACAAAAATTCCTGGATCCGCGCATGGTAGGGCGCACAAATCTGCTACTTATTCTGAAGCCGAACTTAATAAACCAGCAATAAATGCAAGCTGGTCACATTATTATTAGGCGGCGAGCCCATACCCAAAATTTTGGAAGTCGGTACCATCTGACCTGAACAATTCCCCCTTATGATTTTCACCTAGGGCTATGTGTGTAGACTTGTAATAAATAGGGGAGCATGTATTGGGTAAAAACTGCATGACTATTACGTTACCCCTAACATTTGGAAGACAGCACATTAAATACAAACACGCTGCTAAAATAAGTAAAGCTTGAATTGGTAAGAATAACTTTGCACTTTCTAATTGTTTAGTCTCTTTGCTTTATTTTAAGATATATTTAGCGACCGTTTTGACCATTAGCCCGTTATCTACGTTACAATTTTAGACTCTCTTGAGACTTTATGATAACGCATCTATGTTTGATCTCCTTGAAGTATTTATTGACTGTTTTGACTCTTCAACACATATTTGAACTGTCAAAGGAAACGGAAAATATATACAAAAAAGGATCTGAATCTGAAATTAGTTGTGAGCTATAGCGCTTATAACGTAATATCCTATTGTTAAGTTGTTATACAAAAAAATCAAATAAACTTCGAATTTGACTGCAGATCCATCAAAACGTTTAAATGTAAACAATAGCCAAGATTTGCACAGATTCTAGCTGCCAACTAAATATATACTCAACGTCAGTGAAAAGTTACCAGTAAATCACATACACTTAACATAGGACATTATTTAATCCATTCTGAACGAAGAACGGCGGATACTTCAGCACTCAATTTTATGGCATAGAGTCCCATGCATCACCACTATGGAAAACGGTATCCATCACATCCGAATGCATTATAATCATTCCTTGATGGACCCCTGTAGTTTCCATTGCATTGTATAGGAAAATACAAAGTTTTGGTGCTACCTTAAAGTTTGATCCTCATTTTTCGCGTTTAATGGGATAACCTAAACAATTTTGGTGGCGTTTTCAAAGAAAATGTCTAGGGCATGACCTGGCATGTTGTCTTTTGAAAATAATGATTTCAAATTCTTAAAAAACTGCGAAAAACATAAAATGCACGTGCATCACGTGCACCATAGTTCCAGGGCTCGTGTAACCGTTTTATCTCTCCAAACCAGCTTGTCGTTGACCAGAAACATGAACGTAACAGTGGCAAAAGAGCTGTATTATATATTTTTCGAAATATCGAAATTTCGGTACTGGTAACTTTTCATTGACGCTGAGTATATATTAAGCAGAAAATGTTTTCTGAACTGCTTCCAAAAAGCTCGTTTTTGGTAACGCATAAAACAGATTTTAATTAATTTTGTTCAATGGCCGTTTAGTTGTCTTGGTGATTTTAAAAGGATTAAAACTGAATTTCAGCTGAAAAATAAGCATGGACTGATCAGAGCCTTTACTAGTCGCTTGAATATTCTATGGGTGGTAAGCTACTGACTGAACATCATTTGGAGTTTCTAACCTTA
The DNA here is from genome assembly GCA_964019695.1 of Loripinus fragilis. Lineage (NCBI taxonomy): Eukaryota > Metazoa > Mollusca > Bivalvia > Lucinida > Lucinidae > Loripinus > Loripinus fragilis. The sequence continues at coordinate 85,783,209 of OZ026524.1, forward strand.
AAAGAGGCTGCACAGGCTCGTCTGAGTTTTGTTTGTTTGTTTGATTTGATTCTTTACGTCCACTCAACAAATTTTCAGTTATGCGGGACGGTCTTCCTGGGTTGAACCAGTACTAAGCTAGGATAAATGTGTCTTGCTCAAGGACCACAACGCAGTGACGCCGGTGAGGCTCGAACCCGCGGCCCTTCGGTCTCGAGTCAAGCACTGTACCACTGAGCCACTGCGCTCCCCCACTTGTCAAAATGTCACATTGTTTGAAATCACATGCCACGGCTCATATTCTTGTGACAGGGCTCTTTTTCAGACATACTTTCTGAATAAATTAGACATAAACAGGTCTGCTAAAGCCAGAGTCCTGTTGATTCCGATATAGAAAATGAAGGCAACATGCTAAGCGCAGGCTGATCTCTGCCTTTTTTGTAAGATAGCATCAAATAATTGAGCCGTGACATGTGATTTCCAACAATGTGACATTTTGACAAGTATAGACTCAGACAAGCCTGTGCAACCCCCTTTTAAGCATAGAAACTCCAAATTATGTTCAGTCAGTAGCTTAATAATCATAGAAAATTCAAGCGACTAGCAAAGGCTCTGATCAGACTGTGCGTACGCGCAGGCTGATCTGAGGCTTTGCTGGTCGCAAATACCACATTGTTGGAAATCTCATGTGCTGGCTCAAATATGTTTTTCATGATGCTGCTCATATATTGTACGCGATTCATTCCATGTAAAACACATTCTTATGATTGTCTAGAAAAATCTTAACAACATTGATCGACTAGAAGAAACCCTGACTGGAGCAGGTACCCCACACAGAGTGAATGGAATAACCATTCAGCCAGAGGCTCAAACAGTTCTACAAGAAAAAGAACGGAAACCAATTGAGAAAATCAGATCACGTAGTTTACCTCCAACAACATCTCTCCTACCCAGTATATTGCTGGTAAAAAAGGACATCCACCAATTGCCTAAACAGCCTGCAGAGCCAGACAGCAATGACCAGGTAGAAATGGGCCAACGAAAGAAATTATATGTGGACGTTTTTGAGACAAACTGATGTTGAGAACCAAATGGTTCTGTCTTATACATGGTTCAATATTCAAACAAGAAATAAAACTGAAATAACACAAGATAGACTTGGTTATCTGCCTACAATTAATGCCCTGTCACCGATCTGTCAACGGTCAATGGAATTCTAAACCAGACAATGAAGATAGCGAGAAAGCTTGATGTAAAAGCAGTTTGTGTGTTTGACCAGGCATCATATTCTAAAGTCACTGAAATATTATGAAAGGATGAAGAAAAAATGCGTACAATAATTGTGAGGATGGGTGGATTTCACACAATTTGTAATTTTCTTTGAGCCATTTGAAAGAGACTTAAAGACCCTGGGATGAGAAACGTTGCAGTTGAGTCAGCAGTCATTGCAGAAGGGTCACTACAGGGCTTAGAATCAAGGGTGATGTTGGCGCCGTGAAACTGGTTTAAGCCCTCCAGTAAAATATTTTACTGAACGTTCCAAGGCGGTACTTCTTTTGTTGATCTTTTATGTTTTTTTCTGTCTTGTTTTTGCTATGTCTTTGTGCGCGTCTGTTTATGTGTGCTTTGTGGTCACCTGCTGGGAAAGGGCTGACCTCTTGGCTCTCGTTTGTGGTGTCTACTGTGAGTTTGTCACTTTCCCATTGGTATCCTGGGTCAGATGTGGTACTTGATTGCATCGATTCCTGAGCTTTGCACCCTTAATTACTTTTACTCTGACTCAGAATTTGTTATAGCCAACACTTTAGCCAAAAAGTTGGAGCCAAATGAAATAAACTTTAGCCAGAGAGTAGTATCAACAATTTTTTTTTTGTATTCCACTCTTTGTGCGCTGGGGCGACTTTTGTTGTGTGCTGATAATCTTTGCAAACATTTTGGACCCAGATCAGGTCTGACAAAGTATCGGGCCTGATCTGGATCCAACCTGTTTGACACCCTGATGGTATTGAAAAAGCCAGCGTCCAAAGAGTAAAATATGGCACAATAAAAAGTTGGAAAATTTAAAATCTAATCAAAACACAAGTTTTTGCAGATTTTTGAACCGCACCTAGGCTACACTTTTAGCCAATGACTTATATTTGTAGCCACTCTACAGCTTTAGTAGCAAATGGCTACTTATGCTAATGCCAGGGTGAGCCCTGGTCAATACAAGATACTTTTGAAGGCTGACAGTACAACAGGGCAGTCACAGGCTCCACAAGATGAATGCTTTTCAAATATTGATTTGGAAGAGATTTTATCCTTGGATAGAAACAAATCATTCTGAGGACAGTCAGAATCCACAAGAAACCCATAGCAAATTTGCAAATCTTCAAAAGACCTTAACAGCAGAACAATTCGAACATGTTCTCAAAGCAAAAGCTGTACAAGAATATTTCAGCTCTTCAACGAATACCAAAATGTACTTAGAAATGATAATGGAGAGCTATCTTGTTTCTGGATGAACTACATATATATGGTGGAAATACTGCTTGGCCTAATCAGGGCTTCGAGGGGAGGTAACTGGATGCTCCGTTAGGCTATGATAAAAGCAGTGATACCATGGATGTTCGCATATGATAGACTAAACTATGCAAAATACCTTCCATTATACTATAATCAGATGCTTAGCTTACCTATGGAACATCCAGAAGTAAATGGACATTTGAAGAATGGAGGAATGTCTGTACAGTTAGGGATGGCGAACACATTTGGACGTATACCTGTTGATCAAGCAATTGAGGAAACAGCAAACAAAGACACACAGACAGCAGGGGGCACGGAAAGATACAGTTTAAACCCTGGAGCAGTTAGCTAATTCTACCAAATGGCAGAATATAGAAGTATTTGTTTGCGAAATTTGAGGGAAATGATCCATGAAAAGCCACCAGGTGTTTCTCATGCAGATTTAGAGTCAGTAAGAATAAAAAAACATGAACAAAGCACGCAGGCTGTTGTCGACCTACTTGAAACGATCTGTTGTCGACCTACTTGAGACGATGTGGGTGAACCAATTCTCCACACAATATGACTTAATCTCAATTTCAACTGCATCTGCAGCACCACCTGATGTTAAACACCCAGGGGGATGGGGTACTCTCAATTTTTCTTCATACGTAGGCTCGGGCCCAGCATCTACCGTCCACCCCCCCACCCCCCACCCCCCCCCCCCCCCCAAAAAAAAAAAAATATCAAGAATTTCAAGCACCTTAAAAAATATTTGAAATTTTAGCCACCCAAAAAATATCCCCAATTCTGTGCCCTGGCCTTAAGAAAAGACTCTAAAATGCTTAGAATTGACCCCTAAATATAGTCCAAATTTGTGATTACCCCAAAAATAAATATCCACAAAATTTTCATACCCAAAAAAGTATTATTTTTTTCAAATCAAAATTTTGAACCCAAAAAATGACCCGAGCCTATGTATGCATGAAAGTATAAGAGTACCCCCCTGGGGTTAAACATGTCTATATGGTAACGCACATGCGATTTTAAAACATTGGCATGATTTTAAATGATCATACTGTGCTGATATGTTTTCCATGGCTACGATGTGAAACTGGTAAAATCAGAGATATTATACAATTATTGACTTCAATGAGGTGGACATGAGGATTTGTATCTGCCTGAAAAAGTGATACTTCACCGAGGCCGCTAAGCCGGGGTGAATATCACTCTAAAGGGTAGATATATTCTTATCTCTACCAAAATTGAAGTCAATAACTGTTTTTATACGACTTTTCAACTAAGAATGAAAACTTTTCAACTGTCATTTTTGTTGTTGAAGTAATGTTCAACATTCAACCTAAGGACTTTCTCACAAGTTGTATCCACTGTTATCAAAATATTTTAATGAAGTATTTTGCATTTTGAAATGTACATTAATTCTTTGAATGTGGAATGTCAAATTAAATCATAAACTCTTCTTTACATTTTGTTTATTCAAACAAAGATAAATGAACAAACAAAACAAAACTGTTGTTAAAATTCATGAAAGTCTTTAATTGACCTGTTGGATGTGAAACAGCAAATCATGTCAATTTCATGCAGCACATGCTAGTTTATACTCATCATGCTATTTTTAGCAGTCCAGAGGGCGATATTAGAAAAGTGACAAATATTTTAACTTCTGGAAACTAGTTTGAGTTGTTTTTCATGCAATATTAACTTTGCCATTTTTTAGGTAGACATAGAGATTTATGAAGACAAAATGAGCCAATCAGGAGACAGAATTCTCCCCAGTCATATAACAATTCTTTTCATCTTGTGAAAGCCGAAGACCTTATTAGAACTAATTACTGGCATATACATCGCAAAATAGGTGGCATTAATGGTCATATTAACTCAAAGGCGGCCAAAAATTATGTTTTTTCACACCCAGTTACCACATCCACCTTCAGTAACCCTATATGACATGTACAAAGTTTAAAATGAATTGTATTTACCTTGAATGTACTTATTTGAAGCTATAATGCTGAAAATATCCAAAGCCTCAAATGCAATAGGAATGAGTTTTGTTGAACCCCATGTTACATAAAAAATAAAATGCTGAATTTTGGAGGATAATTGCCAATTTTACACCAATAATGACCCTTTATGTGCCTATAAATAGATCCATGCATTCTGGTATGTACCGATTGACTATTTAATATCATGTTTATGCATTCTGCATCAATTCTACAGACATTCCTTGCAATATTACGTCAAACGTTTATATATACATGTGTCTTTAAAACGGTTGTGCGTTTTTGCATTTTCTGTACAGTACAATTTTTGTTTCCATGGTTACGACAAGAAGGAGGCAAAACCCAACGCATGTTTTTCAGTCTTATGAAAGATGAATACCATCTAGAATTAATCATTTACTGTACATGTCTCTAAGTAAGCGGGGGAATGTGCTGTAATGGTTCGAAAATACCTAAAAATATGTTTTTTTCATATCAGGTTGTCCCACCCACCATTGGTAAACCGGTATGTCTTGACAGAAAATCATATTGTGTTTGATTTATCTGTAAATTAATTCCTTTGTACCATAATGCTTCAGCAAATACAGATAAGAGTCAAAATAAGTGTGTCATGAATATATGAAGGTGCAAAATCCGTGACTATTTTCACAGATTTTTGGTCATTTTAGCCCAAATTCTTCTTTGTTGGTCACCATGGCAATGGGCAATAAATTGAGAGAACAAAACATGGATAAAACGTTTTGAGTGATTATGGATGCACCCTAAAAATTTCAGCAAAATCTGAGACCATGCGTGCCCAGCCCCCTATATAGCATGTTTGGTGCTTACAGAGAATGGCTCTTAAGAACTACTATTAAGTTATTACCAGAAGGTGTATAAACGCTATAAGAAATGATTGCCTGCTTAAATCCAAAATTCAAGGGTTCTAAAATTATATAACGTCTTATTGGAGGTCACCTAATTGAACATCTTATATACGACAAAGTATTTGTGATAGAACATATCTGTTTGCATTTTTGAAATGGTCATTAAAACTCTTTTGAATACATGTTGTCATAAACTAAATACCTGTAAATAATTCTGTTAACTGCAACAATTTAAAACAATTTTGTGGATGGAAATGGTATAGTTGAAATGTAACGTAAATGACATTATAATGGACCCAAACAACTTTTACAAACACCAATATGTATAGAAAATAACATGTTCTCACAGATTGCATAACTGTTTTGTTCATTTAAACATTTCAACTGCTACCTAGACAAACGTATTTACATATTTTTGTTTTTAATAAAATGCGCCGTAACGTAACTAACGACCATTTTGGAGACTTTCGCTGCCCTAAATTTTTATACACCCACCTGGACTGTAGACTACTAGCATATTACTACCCATAACAAGTATCAAAACTTCTGGCCAAGATCATGTAGGGTAAATCAAAAATTTGGATATTGGATTCCGGACTAAATTGAAAATGATTTGGCAGAAATAGTCACTTGGTGACTCTCTACAAAATTTATATATATTTGATCTGTCAAAATACATGGCCGCCAGGGGGTTTGGCTTGTCGCAGATCTCACAATTTCCATTAATCACACACCTTTATGCATTTTATGCGCTTCTCTACAATAATTTAATTTTAAATATTGCTCTACAGCATATTGGATTTTTATACTGTGACAATGATGTCTCAGGTGAGTAATTAAGGGGGGTCATCTTGACACTCTTGGTCAAAATATACACTCGTCTGTCAAGGGATTTGTTCGGATCCATGTTATTTCAGAAACAAAATATGAAATAATGAAATCAGTTAAATTACCAAAACATGCATTGTGAGTGTTGTTATTGTTTTTGATAGATTAAAGTATATTGAAAATAATATGATAAAATAATATCATTATCTGAGCTATCTATTCAAGAAAGTGATGCACTGTACTTGCTTGATTGGGGTGTATGAAATAATACATAGCCACAAGGAACTGTAAAATGCATTTAAGCCCCCCTGTGGCTTAGGCTGCTGTCCATTCTAAGGCGGTGGTTCTGTTGTTGTTGTCTTTTTCTTTATTGTTACTCCCATTGTGGGAGTCTGTAATTGTTCTATGTTTTGTTGTATGTTACTTTATGTCAATTCTAGTATTGCAATCATCTTGATGAAGAAGGAGAGCTGGTTGTTTTGCTTAATTTGTCTTCCTGGTGTCTCGTGATGGTTGGGCTGCTCTTCCTCCCGGTGCCACAGGGTTGTCTGCGGTTTGTGATTGTGGTATTTCCTGATCATACTCACTTACTATTGTTTTGTTACCTTAAGCCAAGTCTAAAAATCATTATTTGTGGATGGGACCAAAGTTTACCCACGATTTCCCTATACAGGGCAGGTGATCATGTGGTATCATTAGTCACAAAAAAGGCTGCTTTACGCCAAAACGCCCCCGTATAAGTCTATGTTTTGTCTTGTCTTTCTTTCCTTTATTACTGCATGTATTCACATATTCTGTTGTGCAAAGAATGGCATTTTGGCAATTCCTTACCTGTTAAGGAAAACTTTTTTGTTTTTCAACAGAATCGCATTGAAGTGAGAAGAATTGACAATTTAATGGGATCCAGTGCACTAGTGCGTTATATGCCTTTGCAAAACATTGGAGATAGTAACTTATGTCTTATCGACATGGACCATATTCTGTCTACACTGAACCGAAGTTATAAGTGGCCACCTTACATTTTTGAGACTGTTAAGAGAGTAAAAATCGCTCTTACAAAATTTTTATTCTAGAAAAAAAATCCAAGGCTTTCATTGTGGAACTTTGAAACTATTAGAGGGTCACTGATGAAGCCTAAATGGCAGAAACTAGCTAGTCTGGCCCAGGAAATATGCACACTCTAGTTTCAGTTCTTTGGTGCAGTCTTTGCTTCCAAAGGATACCCTTTTAAGAACATATTTGTTTAGATTCTGCAAATTATGTCATTTCAAAATGAAATCTTGCACAGACGTAGTCGGATAAAGGTACCCTCATTTTAAAAAGTCACACATTTTAGTTGGACATAAAATATTTCTCAGATATGTTATCCATTTATATTTTAATTAGTTTGCAACTGTGATATAAGATGAAAAAGAAGCAAACGTTTTGTGATATTTGAACTCTCCATTTCTCTTCTACATTAATATGAAGACAGCCATTCTCAGCAGCTTTAGATTTAACCATGCAATTTGCAAACAAACTTTGCATTGCTCTGTACGCTCCATTATCTGTGACATCCGATAGAATTTTTCAGCGATAATTCATTATGAGTAAGCGTCAATGTTCTATTTTAAATATGAAATAAATCTTGTACATATGCCATTTAAATGACCTTTAAAGTTTAACATTTAAACCGGAAGTGGGCACCAGCCTTGAAAAATTATCTTTAGAAAATGGCTGATAAGGCAAGAATGTGCTTGGTCAAACACGTTCACATGAAATAAAACAAATACAATGATTTTAGTATGTGCAGCTGATGATTTTCGAAAATATCAGAAAATGTGGAAAAGGAGCTTTTTAAAAAAAATCTTAGAAAATATGCCATAAAACTACAATTAAAACGCTTATTTTCTTCAAAAAGTTGATATTTGCATTTTTGATCCCAAAATCGTGAAGTGATAGAAACATCTTCCAAAACACCGCCTAGCTTTAGTTCAATGTAATGCACATATTTTGAGCAAATTTCATTTCAATATCATTTAGGCTTAGGCAGAAAAATGAAATTGAAAAGCGGCTACTTATAACTTCTGTTCAGTGTATAAAACACGACTATATCAAAATTATTTTCACGGGACTTATAAAACAATATATACAAATACATTGTATAGTTAATTAGCGTAAATTGAACTATTTATGATAATGATTTCATGCACTGGCAGGGAAAAATTTGATCTCTTACACTGGCATTTTCGTTTTTAGGTTTTGGGAGACCAGTTTTTATAAGAATAAGCTACCATCAGCACAGCTGAAAAGGGGGTGGTGGGGAGAGCATGACCTTTTTAGCTTGAAGTCTAATAAATAAGATTATTCAACTGTACCTCAAGCCTGTCCTATTGCAAATGCTAGAGATATGGATTCTTGTATCATGGTCTAGATTTTTATCTTTGAGTGTTGTGATGCAATATTTGAATCAACTACAGCTTTGAGAAAACCCAAACGTTCTTAGTAAGTAGGCGAAGCTAAAATTTCCATTCCTTGAAATGTCTCTAAATTTAGACTGTGCTCTAACTGGAGAAAGACTTAGTAAGAGCATGGTGTCAAGTATCATCCTAAACAATGTTAACCCATATAGTGCCAGCAAAAAATGCATCTACTAAAGCCTTCTGCTGCAAATATTTGCTGACAATATTGACTTATGAATGTGTAGAGTCAAACAGTGTGGATCAAGTCAGGAGCAGTCTGATCGGGTACACACTGTTTGCGTTTACTTAAATTATTCATATATGCAGCAGACAACATATACAGATGACATTTTCAGGTGAACATTTTTTTCCAGTGCTTAAAGGGGTTACTCTTCAGTGGGAATTTCGCTGAAATAGATACGTCTGTCTTCGTAAATTAACTGATAAGGTGGAACAATTAAAAGAGTAGACATTTTGAATACTTGTTTCTGACTGGCCATGATACAAAAAATTTAGAAAATGGCTTGTACTAATAATTGACATAGACCCACTTGGGGGCTCTGCCCCCTTGTGAGTTTATTTCAATAACACGAACATATAACATATTTCTAGCCTGCCAGATTAGAATAAGCCTCACAGGCATTGCCATAATCATATGACTATTTACCACAAGAGATGTCATTATAAGTGATTTATATGTAGTAGGGGCTTTGGCTTGCCCATAAGTTTTCTCATATAGATCAATGTATTGATGTTTGTGGAGGAAGGGTCGTTTTTGACAAAAACTGACTTTTTCACAACTTCACGGTCCGTTACCATGGAAACAATTGGGAATTTTTAAAAATGAATACAACTTTCAATTACCAGTTTTTTGTACTCTATTCAAATATATTAGTTTCAACAAAATCCATGACCATGCGTGGCGACCATTTTCTGGTGGTTACATGGAATGGCTCTTAATGTGTTATTGATGTTGAACAGAAACCTGATACTTCACCCATCTTTCAATTTTATGTTACTTCATGTACTCATCTCACTTTTGACCCGTCTGAGATTAAAATTTCTCAAAACTTGAATATTGCACCTTGGATGGTTTCATAGGGCAGTAGTTCATGAGGAAAACTGGGCAAACTATCATTTTAAAAGGAAACTTTATTTATAACTATCGTGAGAGAAAATCTCGCGAATCGTCCCAAATCTTAGTGGATTTCTGTTAACCAGAGCCCAATTCGTGCTGCATTCGGCGAATTCTTATATAATTCGTGATCGATTCTTTAACTAATTTCAGTATTTCAAAATATGTTATTGCTACCGTAGTGAATTCGGCACAGTATCGTGGCGACTCAGGCCGAATCCAGCCGAATCCCGCGAATATTCGTAACTGATTCTTACCTGTTTCGTATCTGATTCGTAGAAAATCACGGAATGGGTTGAAAATTTTACAATTCTCCACGAATCCAGTCGATTCTTGATGATTCGGGGGAATTGTGGTCTGTGTGGAATAGGGGTATAACTAAGAGATAATGTTTTAGAAAGAATGAATATATTTTACATGCTTCCCTATTGATCTATTGCCAATGGTGCGTAAACCTTAGAAATATCATTCAGTGCATGCTATCAATTCAATAGATATTTGTTACACATGTTATAAATAAACTTACTTTTATATATTTCTTAACCCATATAAGCCTATATAGCGTCCTTTTTGTGGGACATATGCAAAACAGTGCAAGACCAAGATATAAGGGTCTCAACTGTTTGCTTACAGAATGTTCTAAAAATGACAAATACCACCAAACAACCCTTAAAAGGGAAATGAGCTTGTCCATTTAATAAGGATGGGAAATTCCACTCGGCTTTAATGGGTTAATATGTAAAAATGCTAAAACATATAGGGACACAAACAGAGAAGATAGTTCACATTTGAACACGGCAGCTTATAAATATTCATGTAAAATGTAAATATTCAAAATTAATCATCATTGTCATCTTAGTCTACTTCATACACAACATCCATCATTGTGTCTGCGTCTGTGGCATCTTCATCATCGTAATAAGTAGAATCATCAAACAGTAGTTTGACTTCAAGCTCAGAAAGTAGAATCATCAAAAAGTAGTTTAACTTTACGCTGAGTAAGGTCCTGCTTCATCCTAATCCCTTTGGAATTCTACAGACATATTGCATTTGTTATAACAATTCAATATGCATCGAAAATGAGATGTTTGCACTCTGTAAGTCGGGACGGAAACCTGTAACAGCGTGTTACATATGTTACTATATCAATTTGAGAATACAAAAATGAATGTTTGAGCTACAGAAAGAAGACATTTAAATTATCCAATAAATTGACATTCTTTTAGTCTGCATACTGGATGTCTTTACTACATATTGAAGCTGTTTAACATTAATACTGCTAACTGTGGTGTTATGTGCGTTACATGAACCTAATTATAATGTAAAAGCGGTAATGACGATATCCACAATTACACGTGTTGGTTTCAATCTGTTTTATTAGGTTTTACAAACAAATACTCAATTGATGAAAAGGAAAAACAAAGTTTGCTTTTCTATTTTAGATAAATTGTCTTATAGGAGCTAATACACAGCCCTACCCCCGAGTTTTACCAAGAAGCAAATTTTATTATTACGGTTTAAGTAAAACACATGAGAGCAATTGCAGCGTGTGCATATTTTGCATTTTCTTAGTCGGTCTTGCTCATATATATGCAAGCTGTCATCAAGCTTCTAAGACCAAGACACTTATTGTGTACCTATAAGTCTTTGGTGTAAAAACACTAGAAACTATATTCATTTCTATTATCAAGCCTTTAGACTGTCATTACAGATGTTATCAATCAACTGTTTGACACATTTCTTAATACTGTGCATATAATGCTAAATATAGAGCCACATATAGAAAAAATAGTTTTACATTTATACACGACAATATCAAAAATGAAATGGTCCAAACTAATTCTAATCGATTTAACACTCGTGTTAAGTTAAACATTTGTCGATGTCTGCTTCTGTGGTAATCATTTTATCAACCACCTCCTTGCAACTAGTAGAATCATCACACAATACTTCAATCATTTCCTGGTGTACAATTTTACCCCCAGTCCGATCACTATTGATGAGCCCTCATCAACTTTCCAATTATGAAATTCATGGCTGGGAACATTCGGAAACTGGTATGAATTCCTGTTTATTGGCTCTTTGAGTATGCGTTTCAAATTATACTCTGCAAGTAGGAGAAATACTCAAGCTTTACAAGGAGGAAAAAGATGTCATTTAGAGCAATGAGTACCTGGACTGGTGTACCTCGATATTTCTGTGAAAAAGAATCATATCATAGCTGGTTAACTTTTATAAATGAAGCCTTTCCATACATGTATGCAACAAACATATTTTTACCAAATAATGTCCCTGAACACTTATGATATTTACCCAAACATTCAAAACTTTATATGAAAAAAAAGTAAGTGAGCATGAAGTCTTAGTACTTCTGCAGTGCTGAAACAGAGGTAATTCTTTCCCTTCAAATAAACGAGCTAGATTTATCACAAATGCAGGATGAACATAGCACAAATTAGGCCCTTTCACTTCAATGATTCTCTTAGTTTCTAAGATTAGAGCACTTATTAAAGGGTGTAACATATATCTTGACATAATAAAGGAGCAAACGGCTCAGCCACAATCAGATGCACTTTTGTACCAGTAGCTTGTTATATGCTCTTGTGATACAGAAAATAGTGTGAAAACACTTTATTTTTGTTTCAGAGAAGTGCTCAGGGACTCTTCTAAGAGGACAAAGAGCATTGAATATCATTGACAGAACATATTTTTCGCATCAGAGCATACAAAGGTCAAAAATGCTTGAAGAATACTGTTATGCTGTTTCATTTGAAAAAGAACTGTTTTTAACAAATAACTACATACCCATTCCTTTACATGTACATATAATGATATCATTTTTTGTATAATATGGACTATCATTTTTCTTTTGTTGGTTAAATTATCAAGCATTGTCAACTAGTACCTAATTGACATCTAAAAGACCAAAGGCCTAGTTTGTGATATATTTTTTTCAAATTTAGGAAGTAACAGATAGCAAAGCACCCTTAATCATAGCAATCATGTTTAAAATACAATTGATTTAATGAAATGTGAACTATAACATACCAGCTAATGTGTTAGTATAACATTAAGTATCTAGGGAAACACATTAATTTACAGTTTTCATTCGGCTGGTATGGTGTAAAATGATCCAAATATGTCCAGTCCGTAGACATCCTTATTTTTATTAAAGATTTTGAAAGATTAAGGCCATGTTTATGTGTGTGATACAAGTGGGTGTCAGGACTAACTTAACATATGAAATACAAGGATTGTTTGCAACAGAAAGGATTTAGGAGTATTTGAATGCAAAAATGTCCTGTCCATAGACGCGTAGACACTAAAATTTAAATGAACATTTAAAAGCAAAGTTACAATAGAATTGATTTGAGGTGTGTCTGTTGCACACATTTATGTACTAAAACTACCATTACATCATCTGTAAATGGTAGACAATTTTGCAAAATCCATAATAATGATTTGGACTGAACTTCATCTGATCTGATTAATGTTATAACTTGAACTGAAATTAACTGTGGAATGCAATATGTTGGACAAACTGGCCAATCCCTTAAAACTAGGTTTTGTGAGCACTTTCATAAAATGAAAAAGCCTAAAAAATTAGCACATTTCTTTATCGCCATTTCAAAAGAAGTGGTCATTCACCTAATAAAATTGTAATTCAGCCCGTTGAAAAATTATATGTGATCCAAATTCATCAACTAGAATAAAAAAAATATAAAGAGACATGAAATTAAACTAAAATAGATTAAATTTTTGCAATCAACTTTTCCTTTAGACTTTAATGGTAATATATACCATGAAGGTAACATTTCTAAAATGCCAGATTTTGATGTTTTTTTCTGTTTTGGAATGCAAAAAACGTAAAAGTAGATCTCATGGTTAACGTAAAAAAGGCAACATTAAGCGCAAAATTTGTACTGAAAAACGCTTAAATACTTCTCTAAATGATCTTTCTATAGCTTTAAAGAATCATGGTGAGTATGGCTTATATTCATTTTTAAGGTCCTTGCCTATCTCAGTTTTATGTGATTTAGAATTAGAGGCTAATAAACTTTACTATAGAGTAAACAAATTCAATAAAGCAGCACTTCTTACAAGGTGTTATGTTCAACATTTCCTTAGTCCTTATATCAATTCTGAGGTCAACCATGAACTACATTTTATACAAATTCCATTCATTAACAAAGGTATGGAGTTTATTGATTTACATAGCATCTTTAAGGATAATTTAGTGATTTCATCTATTCCAAATTACTTTAATAATTCTGAAACTCCTATCATTTGTTATAAATATAAAAACTACATTAGGTCTACTATATTTAACTTTAATAAAACTGTAACTGATACAGATATAGATTCCAATACTCCCGACTCCTGAGATTGTCAAATTTCTAATTATTTATATCCCTCTGCAGGGTATGTGATTATTGGTAATCTAAATGTCATTCCTGAGGCTAGAGTTAACAATATTATATCTAAAGGTCCTAAATATTGATTTCTTCTAATATTGATTTCCCTAAATGTCGCAGAGAGATCGCAGCTTCTTTAAATGACTTTAATAATTATTGGTGCAAAAGGGAAAATGTTGTACCTGATGCCTTGAAAGAATGGAAGATAAACATTTTAAAATTATTGATACTCGTATTTCATGTTACTCTCGTAATACACATCTTTTACCCCCTAAACCTAAATCTTCTTTTAATCACCTTAAACGAGGTATCCAGGATTTTCATATGAACTACGTTTTAGTTCCAGCAGATCTCGGACCCAGTATAAACGGACTGGTCACTGAGGGAAATACAAAGTGATGATGTCAAGGAATTATTTTAGCGCTCTTTCAAAGTACAACAGCCAATAAAATTGATTCTGAACATACATGAGATTATAAGAGGTTACTCCCGGTATGTGAAGCTGAAATATTACGAGTTACAGTAAAAATAATAATGTTTTCTCATCTTTTTTTTGTTGCTTTCTGACCATTTTCGGCTAAAAGTGCCGATAATAGCTAAAAAAGGTACCTAGGCTTCTTGCTGATGTTCATAAAGACGGTTAAGCTTTCAAAAAATATAACAATACAGTCTTAAAGATAGTATATAGAACCATTGCTTTTTGAAGTAAATTCAAAGATATGCAGAGAAATAATGGAGAAATGGTTATTTAATCTTAAATATACGCCAGTTTTGAAAGCTCATCGACCATTGAGCCACGACAACGTATTTTCAATTTATACATTTACCTGTATGTTAAGTGACCAGTCCATGTTTATTGGGTCTGAGAGCAGATAAAGCTGCAAACAATATTGTACTTGTTTGACGATCGTATTATATTAATACTCTTGAGCGTGAGCTTGTTGACACTAATGCAGCCTTCTTTAAGTGAGAGGGTGATTGTCGATGGGCATGGTTGTCATACAACCCTACATTTCGGTGTCAAATCTAAAGAAAATCAAGACAAAATTCCTACGTTGTACTGGTTACCATAAAACCCTATAAAGCAAGATTTATTGCTAATTCTAGCTCTTGTACGACAACAGAACTTTCTAAATTGTTAACCTCGTGTCTTACAGCTGTTAAAAACATGTTATCAAGTATTGTGAAAAGGTATATGAGAGACCTGGTAAAACCTATTTTGGTCTATTAAAAATTCAGGTGAAATTATAGATAAACTTAAAGCTAGAGATTTCAATGCGAACCAGTTTGTCTACTTATGAGTTTCTTACTCTTTACACTCCTTTACCTCATAATTTAATTGAAGATAAACTCATTGATCTTATTGAAAGAACCACCCAGAGAGAAAGCACTCCTTACCTTGCATGTAATTACAGAAATACATTTTTTTACTTCAGAAGAACCTAAAATATATCATATATTGTCATGTAAAAAAATGTATGTGATGCGCTGACCTTTTTGATGGACAACATTTTTATTCGATTTGGCACCGAGCTGTATAGACAAGCAGTTGGGATTCCTATGGGCACTAATTGTGCTCCACTGATTGCAGATTTACTCCTGTTCTGTTATGAGAGGGACTTTATGATGTCTCTTTCTGAAGATAAGCAGGCTGATGTTATTGATGCGTTTAACACTACATCCAGATATTTGGACGATATTTTAAACATTAATAATGTTTATTTTGACAATATGGTAAGTCAAATATCCCCTACAGAGCTCCAACTGAATAAAGCCAATACCTCTCATACTGAAGTCGCATTTTTTGACTTGCATTTGTCAATTTCTAATGATATTGTTTCTTCCTAAATTTATGATTAACATGACAACTTTGGTTTTGAAATTGTCAATTTCCTATTTTTAGATGGTTGTGTTCCTCGCTCTACATCCTATGGAGTCTATATCTCTCAACTCATTCGGTTTTCTAGAGCATCTAGCTATGTTGCTGACTTCAACACTTGCAATAAATTGTTAACTCAGAAACTTCTTAAACAAGGCTATCGGTATCCTAAACTTTGCAAAACCTTTTCTAAATATTAAAGACCATACTATGATTTGTTTCTAAATTCCAAGTTGGACTTTAATCTCTCTTGCGCCAAGGACTTTCGGAACCTGATTTCTTTGGTGACTTGGTGTATAAATTGAAGAAGATTGTTGGCTCTAATAATTTTACAGCGCAATTTATTAAAATAATATCCTATTATAAAAAGATTTGCTATAACATAAATGTATTGCAACAGACTGCATGTTTGCTGGTCAAGCCAATCATGGTTGGCAACTTTGCTTTCCTCTTTAATTGCACGCTGGTGAGTCAGACTTTAGACTCTATGATGGTTCCGACTTAAAGACTCATCTATTGATGAGCTGGTAGTGGCCTGATGCTTTGGCTGTTTGTCAGGCCCACGGAAGTTTACCTGTTGGATTTCTTTTGCTCCCGTATTCATTTTATTTACTGTTGAGTCCTATCTTTGCTTTACCTTCTTGTTATATCTTGACTTATATGTTTTAGGAGGTGATGCATTGATAAGTTAGGGGTCTTTCATGCAAAGCAAATATCTAAGCGTCTTGATCAACATTTCAATTAAGGGTGAGGTTTGCGCTGTTAAACCGGCTAAAGCCCTCGAGTAAATATTTTACTGACCGTTCTAAGGCGGTACTTCTTTTGTGGATCTTTTATGTTTTTTGTCTTTGCTATGTCTTTGTGCGCATCTGTTTATATGTGCTTTGTGGTCACCTGCTGGGAAAGGGCTGATCTCTTGGCTCTCGTTTGCGGTGTCTAACTGTGAGTTTGTCACTTTCCCATTGGTATCCTGGGTCAGGTGTGGTACTTGATTGAATCGATTCCTGATCTTTGCACCCTTACTTACTTTCTTTACATTACTTTACCTCATAATTTAATTAAAAATAAACTTATTGATCTTATTGAAAGAATCTTCCAGAAAGAAGGGTCCGCTTACCTTACATGTAAAGACAGAAATGCATTTTTACTTCAGAAAAACCTAAAAATATCATGCAGGGTCATGTCAAAATATATGTGATGCGTTGTCCTTTTTGTTGGACAACATTTTTATTTGATTTGGCACCAAGCTGTATAGACAAGTAAATGGGATTCCTATGGGCACCAATTGTGCTCCCCTGTGTTCAGATTTATTCCTGTTTGTTATGAGAGGAACTTTATGATATCTCTTTCTGATGATAAACAGGCTGATGTTGTTGATGCGTATAACACTACATCCAGATAATTTGGACGATATTTTAAACATTAATAATGTTTATTTTGACAATATGGTAAGTCAATTATACCCTTCAGAGCTCCAACTTAATAAAGTCAATATCTCCGATACCGAAGCTGCATTTTTTGACTTGCATTTGTCTATTTCTAATGATATAAATTTATGATAAACGGGACGACTTTGATTTCGAAATTGTCAATCTCCCATTTATAGATGGTGATGTTCCTTGCTCTACATCCTATGGAGTCTATATCTCTCATCTCATTCATTTTGCTAGAGCATCTAGCTATGTTACTGACTTCAACACTCGCAATAAATTGTTAACTCAGAAACTTCTTAAACAAGGCTATCGGTATCATAAACTTTGCAAAACCTTTTCTCAATTTTATAGACGAAACTTTGATTTGATATCTAAATTCCAATTTGGACTTAAATCTCTCTTGCGCCAAGGCCTTTCTGAACCTGAATTCTATGGTGAGTTGGTGTATAAATTGAAGAAGATTGTTGGCTCTAATAATTTTTCAGTGCAGTTCATTAAAATAATTTCCCATTATAAAAAGATTGGCTAAAATATTAATGTATTGCAACAAACTGCATACTTGGTGGTCAACCCAATCACGGTTGGCAATTTTGCTTTGCTCTTTAATTGCACCCCGGTGGGTCAGACTTTAGACTCTATGACGGTTTCGACTTAAAGACTTATCTATTAATGAGATGGTAGGGGCCTGATGCTTTGTCTTTTTGTTGAGCCCACCGGGGTTTACCTGTTGGATTTCTTTTGCTCCGGTATTCAGTTTTATTTACTGTTGAGTCCCTATCTTTGCTTTATCTCCTTGTTATATCTTTATTTATATGTTCTAAGAGATGATGCATTGATAAGTTAAGGGGTCTTTCATGCAAACCAAATAACTATGTGTCTTGATCCACATCTGAATTAAGGGTGAGGTTGGTGCGCCATAAAACCTGTTTAAGCCCTCCAGAAAAATATTTAACTGAATGTTCCAAGGCGGTACTTCTTTTGTGGATCTTTTGTGTTTGTTGGGTCTTGGGTTTGCTATGCCTTTGTGCGTGTCTGTTCATATGTGCCTTGTGGTCACCTGCTGGGAAAGGGCTGACCTCTTGGCTCTCGTTCGTGGTGTCTAACTGTGAGTTTGTCACTTTCCCATTGGTATCCTGGGTCAGGTGTGGTACTTGATTGTATCGATTCCTGATCTTTGCACCCTTACTTACCTTAATCTAAACCACATCTGTTGTTATACCCTCTTTTTTCTTTTGAAGAAAAAGTTTATATTTATTTTGTACCAAAGTCTGTCCGTCTGTCCGTCTGTGCGTGTGTGAGTGTGTCCGTCAGGTTTCCTGTAAATGCATCTCCTCCTTAACCGTTAGACATAGCAACTGCAAACACTGCAGATGCATAGATCACATGATGTAGAAGGAAATGATTCACTTTATGTGTGACCTTGGGTCAATAACAAAGGTCAAATAATGTATATTCTTTTAAATGCATCTCCCCCTTAACCATTGGATGCATTTACTTCAAACTTTAGATGTACATAGGTCACATAATGTAGAGGGCACTGGGCAACATTTTCTGTGACCTTGACCCTAAGGTCACGGTCAAAGGCCAAATTATATATTTTCTTGTAAATTCATCATCTCCTTAACCCTTCGACATAGCACCTTCAAACTTTGCAGGTGTATATGCAACATGATGTTGAGGATACTGGGCAACACTTCATATGACCTTGAACCCAAGGTCTTGGTCAAAGGTCAAATTATGTCTTTTCTTGTAAATGCATCTTCTCCTAAACTGTTGGACATAGCAACTTCAAATTTTGCAGGTGCATAGGTCATATGATGTGGAGGGTACTGGGGAACAGCTTATGTGACCTTGACCCTTAGGTCAATGTCATATAATGTATTTCTTGTAAAGGTCAAAGATAAAAAAGCAGATATTTGCGATGGTGTACCATCGACTGCTGCTCTAGTTTTCTTATATATTAATAATTTCTTTGAATTACACTTAGATTTTTGGTAAGGAAATTGTATGTTTTCTCTCTTACTAGTGAGAAATATGCGAGTAAGTACTTTCAATACTCTATAACACCAACTGGTTTAAGACAATATAAAGTATATAAAATGTGAAAAATGCATGCCAAAAGGAGACTGAAAGATTTTTATTTTTCACCTCTAATGAAACGAAAATTTGCTTCTGATTGTAGCTAAGCCGATAGGAATTGTCTTGACTTCTGTTTTAATTTCACAGTCAGAGGCAAGTGATTTCAATTTCAGCATTTTCAATGGATCATGAAATAGGACAGCCTTATCATTTTGTTGACTCTGCATAAAACTTTCATAGAGTCCAATGTAGACCTGCTGGTTATCCTATTTTACCTATAGTCCAGTTGCCTTCTTTTGAATGCAACAGCTAATGATATACCTACAACAACTGAGAAATCAAAGGTTTTGCATTCTTTTAATGCTTGCTTAAATGCTTTGACAACAAAAAAACAACCAGTAGCAAACATTATTGATTGCAATGTCCAGCTTCGTTATATAAAGGTTGGATATAACTTGGATATCATGCGACAGTCTGCAAGCACAGGCCACACGGGCACAGGCCGCACATACAAAGAAAATTAAGTCATTTGATGGTAAAAGATGAGGAACACAGGAAACGCTTAAAAGTGATGTTTGTCAAAATTACCAATTTTCAAAGGTGATTTAAATTAATGTAACACATATAACACCATAAGAAGCTGTATACTTGTTTTTTAAAAAAAACTTCATATTTATTAAAGGTATTCAGCAAACTACGTGAATAATTCAAAATATATAAATAGATAGTTTAATGTCTTCATTCTGTTTCTCAGACTTTCAATTCGTTTACTCTTAAATTGATGTGATAATATACGTAACAGACTGTTACAGGCTAACCCCCTGGTTTATAGAGTGCAAACATCTCTTATTTGATGCAACTTGAATTGTGCTTTAAGATAGGATATGTCTGCACAATTCCTAATGGGGTGGAGTGGGGCTGTACTCAATTTGCAGTCCTAACACTTTGACATCATTCTACTGGTTGTAATGAAATGAGTAGTTATTTTGCCACAGAAGCAGACACAGTGATAGACATTGTGAGGTTGGCTTGAATAAAGTAAGTAAGGGTGCAAAGATCAGGAATCGATACAATCAAGTACCACACCTGACCCAGGATACCAATGGGAAAGTGACAAACTCACAGTTAGATACCACGAACGAGAGCCAAGAGGTCAGCCCTTTCCAAGCAGGTGACCACAAGGCATATATAAACAGACGCACTTAAAGGCATAGCAAACACAAGACAGAAAAAACATAAAAGATCCACAAAAATAGTACCGCCTTGGAACGGCCAGTAAAATATTTTACTGAAGAGCTTAAACAGGTTTTACGATGCATCAACCTCACCCTTAATTCAGATGTGGATCAAGACACATAGTTATTTGGTTTGCATGAAAGACCCCTTAACTTATAAATGCATCATTTCCTAGAACATATAAATCAATATATAAAAAAGAGATAAAGCAAAGATAAGGACTCAACAGCGGATAATACTGAATACCGGAGCAAAAGAAATCCAACAGGTAAACCCCGGTGGGCCGTACAAAAAGCAAAAACATCAGAACCCTACCATCTCATCAATAGATAAGTCTTTAAGTCGAAACTGTCATAGAGCCTGAAGTCCGACCCACCGGCGTGCAATTAAAGAGCAAAGCAAAGTTGCAAACTGTGATTGAGTTGACAACTAAGCATGCAGTCTGTTGCAATACATTAATGTTATAGCCAATCTTTTTAGTATGGGATATTATTTTAATGAACTGCGCTGAAAAGTTCATAGAGCCAATAATCTTCTTCAATTTAGATACCAAGTCACCATAGCATTTAGGTTCTGAAAGTTCTTTGCGCAAGAGAGATTTA
Source organism: Loripinus fragilis (assembly GCA_964019695.1). NCBI lineage: Eukaryota > Metazoa > Mollusca > Bivalvia > Lucinida > Lucinidae > Loripinus > Loripinus fragilis. The sequence continues at coordinate 85,804,607 of OZ026524.1, forward strand.
AGCACAACTTGGAATTTAGATATCAAATCATAGTATGGTGTATAAAATTAAGAAAAGGTTTTGCGAAGTTTATGATACTGATAGCCTTGTTTAAGAAGTGTCTGAGTTAACAATTTATTGCGAGTGTTGAAGTCAGAAATAGAGCTAGATGCTCCAGCAAAACGAATGAGTTGAAAGATATAGACTCCATAGGATGTAGAGCGAGGAATATCACAATCTAAAAATGGGAAATTGACAATTTCAAAATCAAGGTCGTCACGTTTATCATAAATTTTGGTAGAAACTATATCATTAGCAATAGACAGATGCATGTCTAAAAATGCAGCTTCGGTATCAGAGGTATTGGTTTAATAAAGTTGGATCTCTGAAGGGTATATTTGACTTACCATATTGTCAAAATAAACATTATTAATGTTTAAAATATCGTCCAAATATCTGGATGTAGTGTAAAAAGCATCAATAACATCAGCCTGCTTATAATCAGAAAGAGACATCATCAAGTCCCTCTCATAACAAAACAGGAATAAATCTGCAACCAGGGGAGCACAATTAGTGCCCATAGAAATCCCAACTACTTGCCTATACAGCTTGGTGCCTAATCGAATAAAAAAGTTGTCCAACAAAAAGGTCAGCGCATCACATACATTTTGACATGACCATGCATGATATTTTTTAAGGTTTTTCCAAAGTAAAAGATGCTTTTCTGTCATTACATGCAAGGTAAGGAGAGCTTTCTCTCTTGAAGGTTCTTTCAATAAGACCAATAAGTTTATCTTTAATTAAATTATGATGTAAAGTAGTGTAAAGAGTAGAAAAATCATAAGCAGACAAAGTTTATCTAAAATTTCACCTGAATTTTTAATAGACCAAAATAAGTTTTTACCGGATCTCTCATATACCTTTTCACAGTACTTGATAACATGTTTTAACAGCTGTAAGACACAAGGTTAACAATTTAGAAAGTTCTGTTGTCGTACAAGAACTAGAATTAGCAATAAATCTTGCTTTATAGGATTTTTATTGAGTTTAGGAGATTGTTTTGAATATTTATATCTATTAAGAATATTCATTAAATTGTCTAATTTAAATGTGAACTCTTCGCTTCTTTTTGTATCTCTTTATATTTTGATATTATAGGCATTAGGAAATATGTGATAAAAAGGTTAAATATAACATCTGTAACACAAGTCCATTGGCTTGTTATCAGCAATGACTATAATTCCTAAGATTAAAGCACCAGAGGCTAGAGATTTATAGGAAAGCCTGAAAAATGGTATTTTTATGAAATATCACCTCTTATATTAAGACATTTTCCTAGTTCATTTATTATGCCATGTAACATATGTTACATTCTTAATAAGTGCTCTGATCCATGTGTCAAATTTGCAAATCTATGATTCTTTAATGCATTAGCAAGACAGTCCCAAATATCTAAGATATCCACCAGTGTCAAAAAATTTCATATATTTCTCTTGAATAATAGATACCAAAACTGGATACTTAAAATTGGGGGTAGGGTAGTTTAACAGCTCACATAAGGCAATATATTTAATATAGAAAAACAAACTTTGTTTTATAGTAGTCAAATGAGTTATGTGAGTAACAACTTAAAAGATAAAAAAAAAACATCAGGTAGAAGTCATAGAGCTGTTTCTTGCCAAGCCAGCATCTCTTCGTATATTATCCAAGGGTTTAAAGAAATTTCCAATACAGCTTATTAACCCTCTATCAGATTCATCTTGCAAGGATTTTGCAATATGCTAGCACTCTGGTAATGGTACCATTACCTTGTAACAGCCAATTACATATATTACCCATCAACATTTTTGATGATTTTCGTATATGACATGACTTCTGAAAAGTGCAAGCCATACGGTAAGATTTCCAAATTGGCTATATCATCCAAGTAAGCTATTTATTCATCAGAGATATGGACCTTTGAAAACAAATATGCACCCAAAGTGTTACGTATGTTACATTTTTTTCATCATTCCTATATAAATGATTTATGAAACTAATATAGTTTGATAATTTTAGATGTGAATGTGCTTACATGTTCATTTTGTATTAAATAATGCTTATGTACCTATTGGAAACTGCAAATATTATCTTTTGTAAGGTTTGAGTTGTTGAGTTATGAACATGGTAATCCCATATCACACAAAATGTGATATATAATTCTATGGCTCTTTTGTCAGGGTACTATCAAGTTTTTTTTCACCCAGAGGTACTCGATTTCCTTCCCATTTATTTTCCACACATTTTGTCCTTACCTGGAAAGCCTCACTTGTTTTCAGGGGAAAGTTTTGATAGTTCAATCTTTGTATGTACATCTTAATGGCAGAAAAACAGACTGGAAGTAAGCTCATGTTCATGCCACTTGAAAAAAGTCAGTTTATGTGTATGGCTTTGGTACTTTTTTTTCAAAAACATGTCCTACTGCAGCTTATTCACATTTACATAAATAGCACATGTTAGGGCTTCATGTCACTGGTGAGTGCCTATAGCAATTCATTGTTCTCGTACCCGGCTTAGAGTGTAGATGAACTAGTGGGGAGGGGTTCTCTATCAGTTTGATAGGAACAACCGTTCCATGGTACTATCGCATTGGCACATTGGTAGTGTCACAATCTGTTAAACAGTGTATGACTGTAGATCTCTTCCCCATGTTCTGGGCAATGTTGTTGACATACAGAAGAAGCACCTTTTGTTGCATACACCAATGTTGAACAAAACACCCAGGTTATCCTCTGCGAAAATGTTTGTAAGACTTTATAGCCTGGTGCTTATACATTGTATATATGTATCAGTGACAAAACCAACATGCCCTGCCTGTAGTGCCTAGTTGCATACTGGTTACATCAGACCACTCTTAGAATCTGCCAATATCAAACCACAAAATATTGAAAACATTTTACACCAAATATTCCAGCTTGGTGTATGAAACCACCTGAAATACTTTTTGATTTACATTCCGGGAAAAAATCTGAAACAAATCCACACATATTAAAAGATGATTTCAGAAAAATGCAAAGTCGTTATAGACTTACCAACAAATTTATACTGATGGGTCAAAGGAAGGCTCAAAGGTTGGCTGTGCTGTTATATCAGACAACCATAGTAATATGCAACGTATACCTGATGATTCATCAATTTTCACTGCTGAAGCCAAAGCAGTTGATCTAGCTTTAGATTTCATTAACACTTGTGATGCTAACAATAAATTTATTATATTTTCTGACTCGCTTTCTGTATTGAAAGCAATGAATCATACCAGTTCAAAGAATCCACAGATTCAGAAACTTTTAGAAAAAATGTCATGAGCTTTTAGCTTATAAAGAAATTGTTCTCTATTGGATTCCTAGTCATATAGGTATCCAAGGGAATGAGATGGTAGATAAGCAAGCAAAAACATCGCTTTCATTAGAGCCAACTTCTTTTAAGATTCCATTTTCAAATTTTAAGCCATCTATCAATAAATATATCTTGGAAGAATGGCAAACTTCATGGAATAACAGCATTGGAAATAAACTTCTTGAGATAAAACCAACTATTGGTGAACATCAATCAGTTGTTTGAAACATTAGAAAAGAAGAAGTCGTTTTGGCTCGACTCCGTTTAGGTCATACAAGAGTCACACATTCATACTTACTACTAGGTGAAGAGCAGCCACAATGTGTTGGTTGTGATGCACCATTTACTGTACGACACTTCCTTTTGGAGTGTGGCTATTTTGCACAAGTAAGAAATAATTGCTTCTATGTTGATAACACGAAACAATTATTTCAAGATATATATATTGATAGTATTATGACATTTTTAAGACAAATAAACCTTTTTAACAAAATCTAATCGTTATTTTTAAAATTGTGTTTTGTTTTACATTTATATCAGACCATAATACAGATTATTTAGTGTTGTATTCTGTACAGTTAGTGAACATGTACAGTTATCTGACTAGCTCTTTGAAACTGTCAGATATTGTACGTGGTCTCTCCTGTCAACAGTCGTATTGCAACTCGATATCATTATACAAATTCATCATCATCATTCCTTTCATTTTATTTATTACAAATTTTTAACTATTACATCTACATCACATGTTCAGTTAATACCGTCTGACGCTAATGACCCACAAGGGTTGATGCATCGTTAAGCACCAAACAAACAAACAAGATCCTTGAATGAGGCAGGAAAAGCTATTATGCTCTGTAGTATGGTATTACCATCGAAATTATGTGCAGCACTACATGGCCAATCTAATGTGTGATTGCAAGCCATGCAGAAGTTTGGACTTGTCAGTTTTGGTGGAAATTCTATCAGGAGTTGACAGTGACCGTGGTTCAGGTCCCAGAAGGAACCGCAGTGTCAACTCAAGGTCAAAATTATGTCCAATAAAAAGAAAGTCGTGCTGACCAAAGACGCTTCTTTAAGCTCTCATCTGGCTGATTACATTTTGTAAATTGGACAATTTCTTCTTGATCTCGCAAGCCTCAAAACGTTATTAGCTTGTAGCATTTTATGGGGTTGTGAAAGATAAATTTTCAACTAAAAGTGAGTCAGTGAAGTATGTAACCCCCTTCCTGCAAATGTCATCAGCCTCAATAAGACCCTTAGCTATGCCAGGCTTAGCAGGAACACCGAAAGACAAAAAGTTCAGTTCATTGTCTTCAAAACTAAAACTAAAAGTATTGGTGAAGCCAGAAACTGCCTCTAGTACTCGCTCTACTTTGCATCTGAGCAGATTGAATATTTCATTTCAGTGCATTGGAGAGTTGTTTCAATATATTGAGCTCTGGTGTAATGAGTAATACACCATTCCATCTGTAGTATGAAGCGTAGTTCTAGCTGCTGAAGCCTATAATACCTCCTTTGACTTGGCAAGGGGTTCATTGTTTGCCTGATAGTTATGTCAAAAGCATTTCTCAAGCAAAGAACCAATGATTGTGACACACTGAACCCATTTTGTTTGAGAAGTTCTTTGCATCTGCGATGTGTATCAGACAAATTTATGAGTGTAATCAGTTACACCGTTACATATTGTCCGTAGTTGTTGTGATCGTGTGCAATGAATATTGGGAACAAGGCATACAGATAGAGCTGACATGCAATTCAAAGTTGTTTTCCTTGCAGCCCTAATCAATGTCAACACCATCTGAATTATATCCATATATCTTGCCCAGAACTGAGCTGTTTCACAGTGACTGTCTTTCAGAAATTCCGATTTGAATACATGTTTTCTACTGTTTATGTGAGCAAACAGCGAAGGTTGATAGATCACATTATAATAATAGTTTAAATCACCATAAATTAATAAGGAACTTCAATTTATTTCAGCCTTATAAATTTCTAAATTCTCTGACAGACATAATAGTCAACAACTGCTATACAAATACTCAGAATAACTTATGTATCATTTGGTAACACATATAACATTTAAAGCTCAAGGCATTTATTAAATTAATACTTAAAATAGGTAAACCTTGTCAAAAGAAGAACATAAACCTGTGCCAGCATGCAAATAAGTAGAAACAGAGTTTGTTAGAGACATTAACTTGAATGTTTAATGCTATTTTGAGGGTAACATACGTAACCTGGGCCTGAAAAATAGTGTAGCGACCATAATAAAGAACTTAAAATCATTTAAGTAGCAGCCTTAGAGATTTACTATATTCTGTGACAGATGTAATTTACGTATAGTCGATAAATACCAAACTGATACTTGGAAATAACGCAAGAAACGCTAAGTAACGTATACAACGGTAATGACTCAAGACATTTATAAAATTAATACTAAAAATATGTTAATGTGTTATAAGAAGTTCATAAACCTGTGTCAGCATGCAAATATGTACGAGCATGTCGTGATTGAGACATTATCAGGGACGTTCAATGCTATTTCGGGGGGGGGGGGGGGGGTAACGTTTATAATGTGATCTTACACGATAACGCTGCCAATCTAAAAGGGCTAACATCTTTTATTCTTTTATTTTGTGTCTTATATATTGTAGTTTCAGAAAATTATAGTTTACAAAATTCCCCCTTGGGTGGAGGGGCCGGGGTCTATAGCCAGCTCAAGGCCTACAGGCACCGTATGTGCTCTTTGTAAAAAAAATAATTAATGATGGAAACACCAAAATTATCGTGATGAAAGAAAAACAGATTTGCTTACTACACCACTTTTTAAACCAATTGCTGGATCGTCGATGTACAGACTCCCAAGCAATATTCAATCCCAAATCCCGAACACTTCAGGTGCTACCTAGGAGGGGCAGTTTATTAATACATTAAATATGTTCACGTTTTATGAATGCCCCCCTGGGAAGTGTAGAAAAATAAGGGGCGGAGTAGGGTAGGCCAAACGTTGATTGGAATACTGGTATGATGCGGCGGATGAGCTGGCCCATCCGGGATGAGGGGGGGATACTCTGATAGTTTATGTAGGCTACATATGATTGCATGGTAGATTTTTCTTCAAAATTTCTAATGGGTCTATTCTTGGGAGTTTTCAGAAAATAAAAAGAATATTGGGGGGGGGGGGGGGGCGGGGTGGAAATTATGTGGATATTTTTGGGGCCTTCTCTTAACTGGATTTTTTGTGATCATTTCTATGTATTTTTAGGTGGATTTTTAAGGTAGGATGGTGAATATTTGGGGGTGCTAAAATTTCAAGTATACTTGGTTATGCCTGATAGCTCGAACGAAAATACAATGGTTTGAAGGCCACCCCCTCTCAAAAATCATAATATGGGAATATCCCACTTTATTTTGGCTTCACAACCCATGGGAGCGAATCACCATCAGTTATTGTGTCCACATCGTGCTTCCATACTTGAGTATTTTGCAATGTTGGTGCATTTTGCAAGCTGACCGTTCTCTCCTGCGCGTGGAAATTTGAATACACGGTAGGTGCTCAGAAGGGCATTTGTGGTTTTTGTGTCGCCTCTGTGTCGATTGAAGAACATAAACGATTGAAAGAATATATCTTCATATGCGAATAAATGAATCTGCCAAAGTTTAATACACCTGTGTCTCCGTAGTCGCCCTGTGGCAAGTTTTCGTCATACTATTATCCCACTGTGCACCTCTATAACTGTCAGTCACGCTTGAGTAAACCCTACGTCAAGGTTCTTTGAATGTTATTTTTATCCATCTGTGACGCGGTGACATTTACATACGGGCACTTTCTCATTTCTCTTCAAAGTAAGATGGCGTCCACAGCAGGCAGCACGGCTGTTGATACAGCAATTTCAGGGCCTCAGACGCCTACTGTGCGGCAAAGATTTTCAGATTTCGCACATTTTGTGGTCAATACAGATGAGGAACAAGTCAAAGTTTTAGGTCGAACGAAAGAAAGTTGGGGTAAGTACAGCTTCTCTGTAATTTCTGGTTCATGAATATTTTAACCTTTTCAGTCGGTCAAAATTTTCGACTCACGCGATAAAATTCACCTTTGCCAACTATTATGTATTTTCGCAATCATCTGATGATGAAGATGAACCAAGCTCTTGTGCTGCTGAAGAGATGCCGTGGAAATTAATCGTCGTAAGTTCAGGTTTTATTTGTGCACCGTAGTGACCGTACACGTGTGAATAATTGGTCTTGAAACTGCATAAGAATTGAATAAAATCGATAGGAAAGGCTAAGGATTGCGTTTGAAAAACTTAAGTAGGTAGTGACAAAGCCGTACCTTTGTAATTTATGGTTTTGCCACTAATCTGACAATCCATTTTGAAGCTGGAGTGGGGTTTGTTTCATCCAAAATGGACCAACACATTATCTGTCCTGTAGGTCACCTTGGATGTATGTCTTAATTTCTTATGCCTTAGGCTATGTTAGCAGGTAAACTGCACATATCTTGAGAGAATAACTGACAAAGCTTTTTGAATAATAACTTTGTGGTTAGCTGGTAACTGCTAAGTGTCAGCAATCTTTTTAATGGTAGATGTCAGAAAGGTACTTGGCTGGTCAATTTCGCAATGTACGAGACGGACAACCAAATGAAAGCCTTTCACAATGTCCAAGACGGACAGCATCAAATGAAAGCTCACAATATGCTCCTTTGCTTTTGATTCTGTTCACAATGTTTCGTTGGACCATTTCTATTTCTGCTCCGAGATGATTCAAGTTCAGTGGCTTTTCTATTATAATGTGACAATTTTCAAAATAAAGGAAAGCCACAATAACTTTGGAGAAGGCTCAGACTACAGAGCACAGTGGTCTAGTTGACCAAGTAGTGTTTGACTGAGGTTGAGGGTTGCTAGTTCATGCCTCACTGTAATGATCCGAGTCTGAGCAAACATATCTGTCAGCCACTGTTTATTTTTGGTCCAGTTGATGAATTTTCTTGTCCATGCATACTTTCAAATGCATTTTCGTATGTACAGGGTTATTACCAACAATAGTTTTCACTGCTGTCTGGCCACATAATTTCATAGTTTCATAGATTATTCTAGTACAGGGACAGAGATTATTCTAGTACCGGGGCAGTTGTCCTTTGATTATAAATCCTCAGATGGGGATGGTGTGGGGGCAGTATATATGGGGAGTATGTTGCTACAGAATTTCTCTCTAAAGTTAACCCGATCTTGTTGTATATAATATTTTTATATAACACTCAGTCCTAGTTTGGGAGCGCAGTGGCTCAGTGGTAGGGTCTCGACTCGAGACCGAGGGGTGGCGGGTTCAACCCCACCGGCGCCATTGCGTTGTGGTCCTTGAGCAAGACACATTTATCCAAGCTAAGTACTTGTTCAACCCTGGAAGACCCGTTCCTGTTTAACTGAAAGATTGTTGATGGGACGTAAAGAATCAAATCAAACAAACAAAAAACATCCCCAGTTTTTAATCTGTCAACCTGCAGCATGACATATGTAAGCATATCTTTTCAATCAGAATGGAAGATTTTGTGGATCCTGATCAAGTGGCATTGTCAGGAGCTAGCTGATCTGGATCTACATAGTTTCAAAAAATGATAAACCCATGTTCAGCAGGACAAGGGTTAATAATAGACATGGGCAGTGTTCTGCCAAGACTTTGAAACCATGGGGTCAATGGCCCCTTAGCTATGAAAAAGTGGGGCCATTTCCAAATCTACTAGGCCATAGATAAACAATTCAGAATAACAAGTGTTAAGTATTTACTGACCCTTTATCAAAGGTCATTTGTAATATCTCAGCCAAATTTTTTTTGAAAGATCGCTTCTCAGTTTGGTACTGGGCTGATCTGATGCAGCCGATGTTTTACTTTCATTGGGATTTTGAACAGATCTGTCCTCTGCAGTGTTATCTGATGGACAATCAGTTAAAGAACTTGTAGAAGACGATGTTTCTTGATGTTCCCCACCATCGTTATCCCCAGTTTTTGTTTTTTGACTTCCCAAGAAGTCAAACATCGTTCTTTTCCTATTCCAAGCCATTTTATGATCTAGTGCAAGGGCCGAATGAAACAACGCATACGATTGGTTGAGACTTGCTCAGGTGACGCAATTAACCAATCAGGTTCGCCGATTCACCTGCCTAACGACCGCTTAGCAACAAAAACAGCTGTTTCGGATACGGCGGTTAAGAACTGATTAGCGCCATTACTTAATTGATAAATGGACATTCGACCCTACGGAAAAACGGGCGCGCCCAGCGGCCCATCTATGGGAATTTCTCTGCGTCATATGGATTTTTTAAGCACCAATGGCGCAAGGGCGCGGCCTTGGCGGAACACTGCATGGGTAGTTTTTTGAGTTTGTGTTTTCAAATTATGAAGCCACAATGGCATTCCTTTGGTTTAAACATATTTTATTCAAATTAATTTGTACATGGTAAATACAAATTGAAACAATAAGATGAGGATAAGAACGGAAGCATGTAGCTTACATAGTTCTTCTCCAATGCGAAATAAGCTGTAAGTGGAAGGTAGATCATATCGAATACTGTACATTATAATATAGAAGTCAGTCAATGCTAACAAATATAAGTGCTTATTGAGTATGTCCCTATCAGCATGCAGTGGTGCAAGTCCATGGGTGGAATTTATGATTAGATACTCCAAGTCTTAAACAAGACACTTGGACTATCCAATGTAGTAAGCAGGACTCAGATTTAAGCATATTTGTTAGCATTGACAGTACATAAGCCATAATTTTGCTCAGCGCAAGATAAACACATCTTTCCACCATTTTAATCACGTGGCATTCCTTTGTAAAACTGCAGGGGACAAAAATTTCACTTGTCCGCTAGTACAGGTAATTGCGAGGACAAGTAATTCTTCCCAAAGCACTCACATCCTGTAGGAGGAGTGCTTTGGAAAGAATTACTTGTTGTAGTCATATTACATATACCTTATGTTCTCTATTGCATACATTTTTAAAGGACAAGTGCATGTGTTTGCAGGAAGAGTGGATATTGGAAGTCACTCGTCCTGCAGGACAAGTGCAATTTTGAATATCTAAACAGTGTAACTCAAATAATCTGGATGCACTCTTGATCACACACTGTCTCCTTATCTGTGCCCTTTTTGTGATTTTTATCTGGCAGCAACAAGTCGACTATGACAAACTAACACTTAAGTCTTTGTATTGACATAAATTGTTTGACCTCATAAGGTTTAAACTGGCTGGGGACAGCTTTTATTGCCTAAAGGCTGTGGACATAAAGCTGTTTGCAGAGCTCCGGAGAAGCAAACTGAGAATAAATCTGACAACTATTTCTGCATCAATGCTTTGGTCTATGTGCGGGTGTAAATACATCTTCAAGCCTGTGAAAGATCCAGGGCCAGCATTCAAAAGGCGGATCCCTTATTTGATTTTATGTTTAAAATTGAAAATGACAATCCCATCTATTTGGAGCTCTGTCAAGCTGTAGCTATCAGGGCTACAAATAAGGCATAAATTTCTTTCTAAAGTTTTTCACTCTTTAATGTGATAAACTGTCAAAACTGATAACATTATTGTTTAATGCATCATGCCCTGATGCTAACACAAGTTGCAATTTTTCTTAGAATTTGAAGTAAACTGGCCATCTTCTATCTTGGTTCATGAATTTGATTATTTGGTTCTTTGCAGAAGTTAACGCAGTTGTAGGTTCTGATATAAGTTGTTAATGTTTTAACCCATGTGCTGTTGAACCCAGAGTTATTCTTTTTGGCGAACACTGTAGATTCAGATCATATAGCTTCTAACAGGATCCATACTGTTTCCCACTCTGATTGGAAATAGATACTTACATCTTGAATGCTACAGATTAACAGGACAAAAATGGGGAGGATTGTACTAATTTTCAGCATTACACAGGTTAAGTGGTATGAATATGCATGAGTATCTTAGCAAAAGTCCTTTGAGTTACCTTGACAGTTCATTATTATGTAATGGTATTACCTGTGTAAGGTAGTCAATGGGAGTTATAATATCTGAATCAGGGTTCTAGATAAATGGGGACTATCACAGTATCCGGGTTTGAGATAAAATGCTCATTCAGTTGACTTTTGCACCTTTCTGAACTTATTTGACCTAATAAGGCTAAATAAAAAAAAATAAGCATGTTTCTGGTAATAGGTCTGAAAATTTTAGGAAGTGTAGGCACATATCTTTCTTTTTTTCTGGGAAAAAAAATATTTTTTAGCATTTTGAAAGGCATTCAAAATGCACAAAAATATCTTTTTGTCCAGAAAACACTAAATTATTCTAGGTTTCACCAGTAAATTTAGGTAGGGATGGGTAACCCTGAACAAGGTATTTTTTTATTTGGCCTAAGTACACAAATAGTCCCAACTAAAACATGTTTTCTGTCTCAATAAGTGCCCAAAGCACATATTTAAACTGATTGAAAAGAGCACAATCTTCAGTGTTTGTTTTACCTGAGCATCCTGCATCTTTTACTCAAAATTTGGTCTCTGGGATGCAAAGTTTATGTTACAGCAATGCCCGGGATGCAATAGTAAGCCCTCCAGTAAAATTATGATTTTCAAAAAATATTGTATTCTTTAGTCTGTTTACCTTTACAAAGAGTGTAGACCTTGATGAAATGCTGCAGGGTTTGTTACTTTCCCATTGGTATCCTGGGTCGGGTGTGGTGCTTGATTGTATCAATTACTGATCTTTGCACCCTTACTTTCTTCACTGTTTGCACATGTACTCATTTAGGGGTTTCCCAAATACAAAGGATTACCATATGTTTTGGGTGCTCAAAAGAATCATCTCATAGAGACGATTCTTTTAAGCACCCACAACATAAGTTTTGGTTGAAAAATAAGAAAACTAATGTTTGATTGCGCACTCCTGTCTTGGGGCACAGATAGTTGGATTGAAAATTGATGAAAGTCATGTTGATCACAATTGCCATTATATTGACCAAGAGGCCATTAAAAACAGAATGATGTTATAAACAAGTTAGCCACGACATGAGATTTCCAACAATGTGGTATGGGCGACCAGCAAAGGCTCAGACCAGCCTGCGCATATGAGCAGTCTGATCAGAGCATTTGCTAGTCGCTTGAATATTCTATGACTGCTGAGCTACTGACTGGACATCATTTGTGGTTTCTATGCCTAAAAGGAGGCTGGACAGGCTCGTCTGAGTCTACACTTGTCAAAATGCCACATTGTTGGAAATCATATGTCACGGCTCAAATGCAATCTTCCTACTTCATAATTATCAAACATCCAGATCCTTTTTTAAATATATCTGAAGGAGTTTGGACTGAAGTGCAATGATCATATAGACAAATGGGCAAGACCTAGACTGGCCCCCGTCTAGCTGATAATTTTATCATGTTAAAAAAACTGATCACATTTTTTTATTCTATAAGTGTCTACCTCTCTGATTTTGAGCCAAGAAGGTAGATTATATCAGAGAAATTTTTTGTCCAGTAGCAGTAGTTTTCCTTGAACTCAGAGCCTGAGGCCAGGCTAGGGCAAGACCCTACTCAAATTATATCCACATTTGATACAAAAAGAAAAACACTTGGCCTCAATGCAGTTTGTCGGTGCAATTGATTATCGCTTCAGGAGCTTTAACTGTGAACTAATTAATCAGTTGGAATTCAATATTGATGTTCTCAAGTCTATACACAGCATCTATTCATTTTCTAGAATGGAACTGCTGTGGTGTAGTGGATAAACCGCTTGCCTTGTAAACCAGGGGTGGCAGGTTTGATTCCCGGCGTCACCAGTCTGTCTGATGAGATTTTAAGCTGTGGCCCCATCTCGATAATGACCTTAGCTGTTGGTGGGACGTAAAATACAAACACAACAACAACATTTTCTAGAATGTGGGGCATTCCTCTGACAGCTCCAAAACCTTATTGTGGGTAGGCAGGCAAAGGGGCTGTGTTGCGACTATAAACAGATCTGTGGAAATACCATGCCCGACTTGTCCCACCTGGTTCCATTTCATTCAGGACAAATTAAAATTTCCATTTACTTGTCCTTGGACAAGTTCAAATGCATTAAGGTAATACTATTCTGTATTCTATATTTTAAATTATAATTCAAGCTCAAATCTTTCATTGAAAACAGTGTGGATCCTGATCAGCTGGCTTCTGAAGAAGCCAGCTGATCTGGATCTACACTGTTTACAAGAGAAGCCAGCTGATCAGGATCCATACTGTTTACGAAAGTTGATATCTGATTTCATACTGTTTTTGAAAGAGTAAAATGTTTAAGTACATAAAAGGTATAAGCTAATTTGTTCTTTTGGACAAGTAAACTTTTCTATGAACAAGTACATTATGACCATTTACTTGTCCCTGGACAAGTAGAAACTTTTACTTTTTCCACACCCCTACTATAAATGGTTTTGGTGACCACAACATAGGGTTGGCTACTTGAAATAAAGTCGTTCTATATTATATAAGTGATCAATGTAGGCCCATCAAGGGACAGAGATACTGCATTGTGGTCCTTCAAAAGTTTACTGAGAGGCATGCCAACATTGTTTACTCTCTAAAATTGCTGATAAAGCCTTGTTAGAGGCACAGCCTTAGCAGTTATCCCCCTTCTCATGCCAGGCGCAGCCTTACAACTGTAACCTCATGCCAGGCATGGCCTTAGCATCTGACCCTACAGCAAAATTTTCCCAAATTTTATGTTTACAAAAATAATTTTAATTCATTAGCTGTTAACTAAAATTCTGATAGTTTATACAACAATTACTAAATCTTTTAAGTCTTTATTTTTTTAGCCCTTGACCTGCTGAATACAAGTAAATTAATATGGCCCCATGTTCTGCCATTTTTCGCTACTAGGACAGTTTATGGATCCGCCGTTACTGTTACTCTTAGTCAGGTTTATGGACTAGGAGTAACAAGGGACACCAAAAATGATCATGATCTACACAATTTTTTGCTATGGAGGATGTAAAGAGAGGTTAATTAATAGTTTCTTATCTACAGCTCTTTTGGCTCTATTTGCACAGTTCTGCAATTGTTTTATTAACCTGCAACATAACTGCACCGCCCCCAGGCAATGTGATGTCAAATTGTCAAAAATTAAAATGACTTGATGGATGACTTTGTCCTCTGCCAGGTTATTTATCATAAATTATCATGTCTGGAATATCATTTAGGTACCACTACACAGTTTCAGTAGGGGAGCGCAGTTGCTCAGTGGTAGAGTGCTAGACTCGATACCGAGGGTGGGGGGGTTCGAGCCTCACCAGTGCTTTGTGTCCCTTAGCAAGACACATCAAACCTAGCTTACTGTATAGTACTGGTTCAACCCAGAAAGACCCGTCCCTACATAACTGAAATATTGTTGATGGGATGTAAAGAATCACATCAAACAAACAAACAAAAAACAGTTTCAGTAGATTTACAGCCCTATCAACCTGAATTTAGGCACTATGTTCATCTTAAGTATCAGACTGCTATTATTAACCCTTGTCCCATTGAACCCAGATCATTTTTTTTGAAAGCACTGTAGATCCAGATCAGCTGGCTTCTGACAAAGCCATCTGATCAGGATCCACAGTACCACACTGTTTTCTACTCTGATTGAAAATACAATGCTGTAAATTCTGTAAGTTAACAGGATTTATAAAATATTGGGGATATTCAGCATGACAAGGGTTATAATGGTACAAAGTAATTAAATAAACATTTGATAGCATAAATTTTATAATTAATTAGGATATTCATTGTACAAAGAAATCAGTCATATAAAGTATATAAAATAGAAACAGCATTTATTCATTTTTTTTGTTAAAATGTTGCTGACAAGTAAATTCCATTTTATCTCACTTAAGTCAAATATTTATATAATTGTTTGTGGTCAAAGAAACATGGTCATTTTGGGTCACATAGATCACCCAATATAAAATTCCCCTCCCCTCAAAGGAAAACTTGCAGTGTGCCAAACAGTTTTAAGGGTGGAGCTAATGGGAGACCTGATCTGGATCTGGACTGTTTGCAAAAGTAATTAGCATAAGAATAATCACAACAACGAAAGTGATATGGCCATCAGTCTAGATAAGCAAAAAGTGTTAGCGTAAAATTGTTATTTTTTACATACCCATCAGTGTTTTGGGAGTTAAAGAACCCTCTCAGTGAGAGGGCTCTTTTGAGTACCCACAACATAGTCTAACATAATGTTTAGTTTGAGAGCGGAGCACAATTTCTCAGTTGGTAGATTGTTAATGTGGATTGAAGGGTCGTTAGTTTTGAGACTCACCGGAGTGACTGTGTTGCATCATTGAACAAGACACTTTATCCCCTGTGTATACTGGTTCAACCAAGTAACACAGGAACTTGTCCCGACATGGCGAGAAAATTATTGACTGGGACGTAAAGCATCAACACAAACCAATCAAAAAAGTTTTTTGGTTGGAAAAATAGGAAAACTAATTTTCAATTATGCACTCTCTTATCTGGAGGTGTGTATGTTTAAATTAAACAAACACTGTGTTTTAGATTGTAAATTGATCCTTTTTCGTCTTTAGCAGGGATTCAGTTTGGCGTCGGCCATCGGACATAGTCCGAAAATAGTTTCAGATGTCCGAGAGTTTGCTGTCCAGTTTGGACAGTTTGTCCGAGACGATTTTCAGAAGTGCATACTGTACGGTAATGCACAGTGGTGCAATAGTATTTTTGTTTTATAAAACGATCGCTGATTGGCCAAGTTTCTGTAAGCGGTAGGCTGGTTCGCATAATTTTAGCCCTAAAATACTTATTCACTAAAGCAAACCAGTCATAAAGTTTTGTTACGCGACGCCTGATTGGTCTAATTGCATCCTGTAAACTTCTTACCTCGATTTCATCTCAAAGCGGACAGCATATTTGCATTGGCATTCGCCGATAAAATGACGAAAAAACTTAATTGCCACCAAGAAACAACGGGAACTCAAGGTTTTTTATGCCCCAAAACAGTTTGCCCGCTCCATCATTACATGAACAGCCACTTTCCGTGACTAACGAGTCGTGCAGCGGCCGAAAATAGCAGCAAAAAAGCAGTACCCCACCCACTTCCACCGATCAGCAAGAAAGTTCCAGTCTCCTCAAAAAAAAAAGGCAGCCAATCTATCAGGCCGCACCTACCATCCGAAATGGTAGCAAAACTACCCCTGTTTTCATTATGAGAAGGGCAGATAGCATTTTCGGTTTATGGTGGTAAAATGAGTCTGAGAAAATGTCCTAAAAAAATTCCAAATGTCCGAACAATATTGGGGCTGCTCGGACAAAATGTCCGAAGCCAATTTCAGTCCAGCTGAAACCCTGTTTAGTAACATTTATGAAGAGCCTTTTTAAAAACAACAACAAAACAATCCCCTTAACATCAATCATGAATCTTAATTTAACATACAAATAAGCAAAACACAATCCATTACTAAATTTGCCATATATGGGTCAGTGTGCGAAAATCTGACTTTGTTGTATGCGAACAACAAAGGCGCAGACCAGTCTGCACATCAGCACAGTTCGGTGCCTTTGTTTTTGGCATTCTAGAAAGGATAACAATTTGACACCTTGATAATAGCAAACTTTCAATGTTCTAGACTGTAGCTGAGCAAGCTGGAAAGCGACTATCTGGTCACAAACGCCGAAGACGGGGTTTCTCTTGAGAATGCGTGTGTCAAAACTCAATAGGCTGATATAAGGTCATATATAGATATTATAGGCACTCTCCCTCAAAACGAGATTACCTTCAAGATTGTATTATTTTGGGACCACATCTGCCAGTCAGAAAAGTTATTTTGCATAACAAATTTGGCAGAGGGTCATCATCTGCAAAACTGTCCTATCACAAATGCTTTCAAAAAGCTATTTCCTAGCCCCATTGCATCCTTTGGACCTAGTTGAAAGAAAACCCTTTTTTATGCTGCATGCAAAAAACAAAAGCTGAGACCAGCCTGTCAATCGGCACAGTCTGACCAACATTGTTGTTATTTGCTTTCTCCAAGTTTAGCTGAGCTTGCTGTATACAAAATTTTAAGATTGTGGCTAGTCTCTGTAGCTGGGCAGATTGGTTTGAACGGAACCTAGTGGAAAACCCAGAAGACATGTTCATTAAGGCAAGGCCCATTTTTACATCAGCTCTTGTATACAATATTTCAGTGGAATCTTCACAGCTAAATTTAAAATGTTTTAAATATTTTATTTTCTTATTGTCCAAGGGAAACAAATGCTGTGGGTACATAGAGACGGTCCATTTGAGTACCCTCAACATTTGTTTTTGATCAAGTGACAGGCCTCCAGATAAGAGTGTGTAACTGAAAAATATTTTTCTTATTCCTCAACCAAAATATATGTTGTGGGTACTCAAAAGAACCGTCTCGATGAGACGGTTTTTTTGAGCACCCTAAACACATGTTTAAACTGATGGATAAGAAAATAATCGCAATTTTAAGCAAATTATTTTTGCTTAACTGGCTCTTGGAGAGAACAGAAATGGATGGGACTCTTATCTGGAGACCTGAACTTACTATCACAAAAGATGTCCTCTATGAAGGTGAAGCAAGCCACTGTAAAATAAATGCAAATTGTAATTGTCACTAAAAAAGAAAGTGATCCAGAGTTACAGATAAGGGATATAATCCAGGTCTGTTTTTACTGGGTTTTCATGGGTTTAGATAAACAAAAAAATTGTAAATGTTTTCTTACCCATCTGTTTTAACATACATTTTGGGTGCTCAAAAGAACTGTCTCATTGAGACGGTTCTTTTGAGTACCCACAACATATGTTTTGGTTGAGAAATATTTTGAGGGGGGGACCCACTCTTAACTAAAGGCCTGGTTTTATAACAACTGAATAGTCAATACTTGGTTAAAAATAATTAACTTATTTCTCTACTTATGTTTTGGGTACTCAAAAGGGTCGTCTCAATGAGATGGTTCTTTAGAGCACCCAAAACGTATGTAACAAACTTATGCTCAAACCTTTTCTTTATCTAGACCGATGTAAATAATGTTGTTCTGACACAATATATTTGTGAAAGAATAGCCTGTGGTCATGTCAAAATGGTCAGCTTTAGTCTAGCCACTTTCGCTGGTCAGGACAAACAGTACTGTCTTTCATATGGGACTTGTCACGAGAAAACCTGTCTACACGTTTTCCGACAAAGTATAACTCAAACAATTCTGCTCAGCTACAGAGAATAGCTAGAATATGAAGCAAGTTTAGATATGATACTTCACAGGGTATGAACAGCAAAGGTGCTCATCAGACTGTGGCAGGTTGGTCTGCACCTTTGTTGTCCCCATGCAGCCAGATCAGGTTTTCTCGCGAAGAGGCTCATAATAATGGAGTCAATTTAGGGGTGGGGTGGGGGGGGGGGAGACAGAGGCGCAGAGACTTTGGAAATAGAGAAACTAAGAAAACATCTTTTTTGATGAATGAACCAAAGGAAGACCCTTGATTTATACTTTGGGACCCTTTATTCAGAGACCTGAGAGTCGCAGGGACTCATTGCTAAGGGCAAACCCTGTCAGGCTAGTACCTACACAGCTTGGGGAGCCTTGCTTAATCTCTAATAATCTTCGATAAATTAATTATAAATTCTAACTAATTCAGAATGTTCATCTCTTTTCAGGTTTAATCGGGCTTTTCTACCTTATCTATTATGCATGTCTTGCCGGGTTCTTCGCGGGCATGATGGCTGTGTTCTACCACACCCTGGATTGGAACATACCAAAACTAACTGGGTCAGATTCATTGCTCAAACAGCAACCAGGTAAAGTATAGACCAATTCATAGGGTTACTTTCATTTAGAATTTGAGGCTGTCGCTGAGTTATCGGAGGAATATTCAATGATCTAGATTCCACAGAACAGTTTAATTTGATAAGATACCTAAATCAAGGTGGCCAATCACGTGGTCAGCATGATTGGGTTCACAGATTTCCTGAACCAGTAAAATCATAAGTTTTGTAATACTAAGTCAAACTTCAAGTGGTAAAGTGCAAAAAACCCTCATATTTTTCATCACAACAAGACTTTATCAAAGTTTCTCCTTGGTTTGCTGTAGTTTCCCAGATTACCTCGAACCGGAAAATTCTCCCCGATTGGGTACACACTTCAGTTGTTCGAGGTAATCTTGAAACTGTGGCGAACCCAGGAGAAACTTTTAGAGTCTTGTGCAGAAAATATGAGGGGGTTTTGGCACTACCGCATGAAATTTGGCTCAATATAACGAAAGTTATGAACGGGTTTCCTTACATGTGATGTCTGATTACTGGTTAAGTCTGTGAACCCAATCAGGCAGAGCACATGATTGGCCACCTTGACAATAATGTTTGATATTAAGATTAAACAAACTGGGTGAATAGGAGCATTCTGATCATGGTTTGGAACTTTGGACTATTTGCTATTTCTATTTCGTAACTATACATGAAGCAACGCATCTATGTCGAAATATTTA
Source organism: Loripinus fragilis (assembly GCA_964019695.1). Classification (NCBI taxonomy): domain Eukaryota; kingdom Metazoa; phylum Mollusca; class Bivalvia; order Lucinida; family Lucinidae; genus Loripinus; species Loripinus fragilis. The sequence goes on from OZ026524.1 coordinate 85,824,447, forward strand.
GGGTAAATTGGTCTAAACCTACTTGAAAAGGAACATATGTATTTAGTTGGTGTCATCTGGACATGATAATAAAGGAACCTTATAGCTAATTTATTCATCAGTACAAACACTAGCTTTGATAAGAAATTAGTTAAGTCAATACAGTTTTGCATAAACTTGTCTCTGCACCCCAGAAATTTCTAAACTGAAATTTCTAGTTTAACAAAGTTGAATCCATTGTCTATGTTTTGATAATTGGCCAATCTCCATTTATTATTGCAGTAGCCTTGGTTAGCCTTATGTTACATTTTGCAATATAAGGATTAACACAAATATCTAAAGATGCATTATGAAATGTCAATTGATAATCAATGGACTTGTGAAGGATTTCATAGTGCACACCTAAAGTTAAGACCACGCCTAATTAACCAGTATTTTGAGAAATATGAATTTGAAAATTTTAACCTGTTTAACCTTATTATATAATATGACATTCTGTCAGGGAGTGTAATAACCCATCTATTGAAATCAATAAACCTCTAATGAATTACATATTTTGGTAACATTTTGCAAACATTGCATATGTAAACATTGCATATGTATGGAGTGGGTCAGTGGTAAAGTGCTTGACTCGAGACAGAGGGGCCGCAGGTTTTAGCCTCACTGGTGTGTGTCCTTGAGCAAGACATATTTATCCTTGCTTAGCACTGGTTCATCCCAAGAATAACTGAAAAATTGTTGATTGGGATGTTAAGAATCAAACAAAGCATAAGTATGGCAAAATCTTCACTTTTTCACAGCAAAACATAATTAAAAATAATTTAAGTGACGTCATGTGATACTAAATAATAAAATCCTGTATTATTGATAAACTCGTGAAAGAGTGATAAAATGCTCGAAAAAGCTTCACATTTTATCTCTTTTCGTTGAGAGCGCTCGTGAGATCCTCTAAATGTAATGTATCGAAATAAATTGGTGGAATATGTCGGTCATTATATCATTTCTGAGGGATAGCAGCTATTTGCCTTGTAAACCAGGGGTCACAGGTTTTAAAACTTTTCATGCGTAACTCAATTGAGCACGAAGTTTCAACTGCTCAAAAAAACTAAAATACCGACAAATAACAAAGTTTGTTGCTTTAAGCCCCTCAAATGTTGAATTTATCATGCTAATAAATGTTAATATGACAACAATTGTTGGCATTTTAACATTTATTAGCAGGATAAATTTCATGCTCATCTGAGTTGAGCATGTGAAATGTTTTATAACCTCGGGGCCAGGGGTCGCAGGTTTGATCCCCAGCTCTCACCAGTCTGTCAGATGAGACTTGTCTTCATATGACCTTAGCTGTTGGTGGGACATTAAAGTTAAGCAAAAAATTTCTGCCTAAAATTGCGATTATTTTTTTATCCATTAGAATAAACATGTGTTTTGGGTGCTAAAAAGAACCTTCTCATTGAGACTTTTGAGTACCCACAACATATGTTTTGTTTGAGAATTGAGAAAACAATTTTCAGTTACACACTCTTATCTGGAGGCCTGACGCATACACTTGGAAGTGTGCTTATCTGGAGAGATGGCTCTATCAAATGTTTTTCTTGACACAATTTTCCTGCCAGGCAGAAGTGATAAGTGGGAATAGACAAAAAGTACATAAATCTGTGTCTAAAATCATCTGGACATCTCAATTTGTGTGTCTAAGTTTTGTAATTATGTCAGCTAAGGCTGTCTCACCTGTCATGAATATCTTTTAGACAATGAATCATGTTTCAATACCTGTACATTTCAGGCCTCCAGATAAGGTGGGGTAATCAACAAATTAGTTTTCTTATCTCTTACTCAAAACATATGTTTTGGGTCCTCAAAAGAACCATCTCATTGAGACGGTTCTTTTGAGCATCCAAAACATATGCTAAGAAAATTGAAATTTCACACTAAAATGCCTATCTGGACCTCTTGACCTATACTATGTTTTAGAACAACATAGTTTCCACATCTTGTTTTGCTTTCTAACTGCTTTGAAGTGCTCCTGAAAAAAAAAAGATTCATATTGTTCAGTTGATAATTACAGATTCATTGTGCTCGTTAAAGTTGATCATTTAAAAGACAATTTTGTATGGCGACAACATACAACAATTTTTTATCTACGTTCCACGATTTTTGATCTACGTTCCTCGATAGACGATTGCATTAACATTTTCGATTGCCCCCTACCCTTTCTGAGGCAGCTCATACAAAACTTTTGAAAGTTAAGATACTAAATTTGGGAGCACAGTGACTCAGTGATAGAGTGCTTGACTTTAGATCAAGGGGTTGCTAGTTAGAGCCTCACTGGAGGCACTATTCTGTGTCCCTGAGCATGTCACTTTATCCTTTCCTAAGTATTGGTTCAACTCAGGAACATCCTGTAGGGAGTGCAGTGGCCCAGTGGTAGAGTGCTTGACTCGAGACTGAGGGGTTGGGGGTCGAGCCTCACGGGTGTCACTGCGTTGTGTCCTTGAGCAAGACACATTTATCCTTGCTTAATACTGGTTCAACCCAGGAAGACCCGTCCTGACATAACTGAAAAATTGTTGACTGAAATGCAAAGAATCAAATCTAACAAAGTTAACTTCATGGAAAGACTGAAAAATTGTTGACTGGAATGTAAAGCATCCAAAACAAATACTGCCTAAAAGTGATCCCACTCCCTGGCAGTTTCACTGAGTAAAAAAGAGTGTTAGGTGGCATGGGGAGGAGAGCATTTCAGTCAGATGGTAGACTGGTAGTAGACTAGGCACAGACCCCCCTCCCTAAATCCTGATGATTTATTTCATTGACAGATCCTTTTGACAGACTGATACACATTTGATTTGAGAGAAATAGACCATGACAAATGGATCTTTTTGTCAACCTTTATAAACTGGGATAGAGATCAAGTTTCAAATCTATTCAATTGTAAACAAACACAGTTTAGTAAACTGTACTGTCATCAGTGTAAGCCAAATATTAGCCGATGTTATTGACCTAGAAATATACTGTCAATCATGTTCATGAATCATGAACTGGCTTTGTTTTATCATTTTGCCTTCTGATAGCCTTTGCAAACAGTTTAGACCCAGACTACTGACTGGTGAGATAAGGCCTCACAATATTGTGGAGGCAATATTGTGGGTCCTGATTCGATCCAAGGAGTAAGACACACTGATGGTATTCCTGAAAAACTGTTACTTGATAGTTAATGCGGCATGTATGAAGATTTCATGGGCTGACAAATTGTTGATGCGTGATTAGAGTGTGTATTGGAAAATTATTTTCTTTAACATATGTTGTGGGTACTGAAAAGTACCGTCTCAATGAGACGGTTCTTTTGAGCACCCAAAACACATACATGTTTAAATGAATGGGTAAGAAAATAATTAAGATTTTACGAAAATAAAATTTCCTTATCTGGATCTATGCACATGTACTCACTGGTAGACTGGCTCCAGTCCTTAAAGCAATTTTTCATCAATGTGTCATATCATATACTTGTAGCCAGTCTAACTCTGATGGCTCTGTTTTAAGGTCCTTAAAACAGAGCCATCAGTTTGATTGGCTACAAGTCTATGATACGACACATCGATGAAAAACAGTTTTAAGGACTGGAGCCAGTCTATCTCACTGGATGCTTATCTTTAACCATGTTTGAATTGTATGATTTCAGGACTTTCATTCCGACCAATTCCAAATGTTATGACAACACTGATCCGTTTCAACAAAGCTCGGCCATCAACATATACACCTTACGTAGATCACATAGAGGGATTCTTACAATGTAAGTACAGCCCCGCCAATATCAGCTTTGGGATTCCGGTAAATGTTCTAATGCAGTCAACCCTCTTTATAACAACACTGTTTGTTCCAAGCTATCTTTGATCTTGAAGTGAATTTGCTGTTATAAAGTAATGCTGACCATTACAAGATTTCAACATGATTAATAATCATTTGGTAAAAGAAAATATTGTACAAATGAATTAAAATGCTATTATTCCAAGTGTATACATCAGTTCATTTTCATATTGCATTAAAATGCACAAAGCTTCCCATTTATCAAGTGAGACAGAAACCTGTTCATGCAAAAAGACCTTGTTCTGATCACAAAATTGTCTGACACATGGTAACAACTCTGTTATTATGAATTTATTTTCAATAGAAATTGTATATCTGTTCCCAGAAGTTACTGTCGGTGTCGTTAAGTGAATATTCTGATATAAAGAGGGAATGTTAATGGAAACAGATCCGTTCCCAGCAATTTTATGTCTGATATCGAATATTCTGTTATAACGAGTGACATTATAAAGATTTTTGACTGTATTTAGAACACTAGTTGCCTGCCAAAAAGGCCTAGAAAAACAGTGCAGACCCAGATCAGACTGCTTCTGAAGAAGCAGTCTGATCAGGGTTTTACCTGTTTTGCTATTTTGACAAGCAGTTTGTGAATCCCAGCCATGATAACCAACATTTTAGTTGAAAAGATTTAAAAAGTCAGGACTTTTAGTTAAGAGAGTGTACCAAAAATTTAATTTTCTTGTTTGTCAGCCAAAACATATGTGTTGGGTACTCAAAAGAACCGGCTCAATGAGATGAGGTTTTTTGAGCAACCAAAACGTATGTTAAAACTGATGGGTAAGAAGATATTTATAATTTAATGCTCAAAAATTGTGTTTATCTAAACCTATGAAAAGTGATTGAAATATTAGAACATTTACCTTTCCTTAAACCAGAAGCAGAACATTAGTCCCAGACTCCCTAAACCCTATCTGGCCCTATCTTGTTTGTCAGCCAAAACATATGTGTTGGGTACTCAAAAGAACCGGCTCAATGAGATGAGGTTTTTTGAGCAACCAAAACGTATGTTAAAACTGATGGGTAAGAAGATATTTATAATTTAATGCTCAAAAATTGTGTTTATCTAAACCTATGAAAAGTGATTGAAATATTAGAACATTTACCTTTCCTTAAACCAGAAGCAGAACATTAGTCCCAGACTCCCTAAACCCTATCTGGCCCCCCCCCCCCCCCCCCCCCCCCCCCCCCCCCCCCCCCCCCCCCCCCCCCCCCGCTGATAATATGTTTGCATACTTTGGAAGTCCAACATATCCAGGGCTTTAGATAAGCTTGCGTACCGCATAAATTACGAAAATTTTCGACAGGATACGCATTTGTTTAAATTCTAGCGCGTATCGTGTACGAAAAACAAATTAAACATTACGCCCCCCCCCCCCCCTGAAAATATGTTTGCATACTTTAGAAGTCCAACATATCCAGGGCGGTAGATAAGCTTGCGTACCGCATAAATTACATTACGAAAATTTTCGACAGGATACGCATTTATTTAAATTCTAGCGCGTATCGTGTACGAAAAACAAATTAAACATTACGCATTTAATGTTTTTCCATAGTGTTACGTCCGAAATGTCATATTTCGTTAGAGGAAATCAGAATTTGTTTCTCTTCGAGCATGTTCGTTTTATTACGGAGGCATCGCAAATCTTCGTAAACGCATTCACCATCAAATGAAAATACGTCTAAGTCTCTGTCGGATCAATAGTGCAGCTTGCAGGAAACCATCGCGAACCAGGAGGTTGCTGTGTAACACACAGTGTTACTTTGGGTTTCACAACACGTTGTCTGCAAAATGCTACCGAAGAAAGTTATAGAAATAAAGCCATCCAGTTGTGTTTGCTTTCTTGTAATAGTGTACAGTATTTTCTGCAAATATCTATGAAATCCAGCCACTTTTTCTTTTTAGAAAAGTATCAGGAGACCTGTGTTTGCAAGAATCGAATACACAAAATCCAAACAAGTACTGGCTTATACAAAAGTATTTCTGTCTGCCTAATGACTAAAAAAATCTTTCAGATCATTTTAAGTAGCGTCAAGTTCTGATCCAATATTTTGATTTCAACAAAACCCTTACCCACCTACCCCTCCCAAAGCAGACAATAGCCACTAAAAGGGCACTCATAATGCTCCAATTTGCACCATTTTTACAAAAAGTATTCTCCAGCACCCCCTTGTCCCCTCTGAGGCTTTGTCCTGCTGAACCCAACACCTATTATGCCAAATAAAAATTGTTATCTTACCGTTTTTTCTCTTGTTAGTAAAGAAGGAAAACAAGCGGTTAGCTCAGGCGCAATTAAATGGCCTGTTGAAATAGCTGTATCGTTTCTTGGTGTATGTTTTTTTAAGACAAAAAGTCAGTACTTCAAAAAATTTCTCGTTACTCCTTTTTTAAAAAATGGACAAATACTGTACTCTTTTAAAAATAAAGCTTATCTAAAGCCCTGCATATCTATGGAAAATTACTAAAATAAGAAGTTCTGTGTCCACTGAATGCACAAAGTATCTTGTTTAGGGAAATTTTGTGTAGTGTTAACATGGAATAATGAAAGAGCTAAGCTAAGCAGAACAGTTATATTCTAAAGTAATCTATTAACATTGTCTCTGTTTTCTTGCATTTAAAAAGTTGGCTTATAAAAAAGTGCAAACCAGTAGCTTCATACACTTGAAGTGTTTGAAAAACTACATGTAGTAGAGTTTTTCAATTGTCCTTAAAAAGTCATTGAAATTAAAAAATAAGTGTTGCCTGAAAAATGATAAATGTTGGAGAGGCTGTGGTGGAGTGTGGCCTTTTAGATAAACGTTCTGTGAAAACTAAAATTCAATTATTCGTAGACCTGATCCATCACTTAATCTATGGAACAAGACACCCACCCAACACTCCTAAAATTTGAAGTGGTCTCATACTACTGATAAGGGTAGGCAAGTCCATTTAGAGTAATTTAATATTGAATGTTTGGATCCAGAAAGTTTAGTCAAAGAAGTCCAACTCTGAAAACGCTTTTTTCTTTGTGTTTTTTTTTGGGGGGGGGGGGAGGGGATGGGGAGGGAGGGGTGAGATAGGATTCAGATACCACTAAAAGGGTGCCATCATTGGGCGGTCAGCGCAACCCCATTTAAATGTTTGTGAGGGAATCCAGACGAGTATTGCTAAGAAACCCTTTACCGGGCCGTGTAGCACAGTCGGTAACGTGTCTGGCAACAGATGCGAGTCTGACTCAGGTCCAGGGGTCGCAAGTTTGATCCCGGCCCGGTCCCATACTTTCGTGGAGATTGATCATGAAATATATTCTAGGGTCATTCTCCTCCCTTCCGCTTAATCATTCAAGAAGGGTTGTTGTCAGTTACAAGCAAAAGTAAGTGCACAAAGTACTGGTTAACTGCTTGCCCAGGAAAAAGTACATGGTTAGGTGAACTGACCATCCCGCCATGACCTTAGCTGTTGACTTGGGACGTAAACCAATAAAACAAACAAACTAAGAAATCCTATAGCTTTATGATTTATCAGAGAATGTATCCAGACCCACTGTCTCTCCCACTGTATCTGTGCATGTATCGAGTATCATCTTATTTTAGATTATGAAAACAAATACCAGCAGTCAGAGCAGGGCATTATGGATGATTGTGATTCAGTACCAAAGATGAGACCAGAGGACCAGTGGTTTAAGGCTTGCCGATTTGATATCAAAGATCTTGGAGCATCGTGTGTCAAGCAACAATCGTTTGGCTATGAGGATGGTCAGCCTTGTGTTTTAATGAAATTAAATCGGGTAAGTCAGTATCTGCTGTGTAATCTTAACCCTTGCAATGATACAGTAAAACCTGTCTTAAGCAGCCACTCAAAAAAGACCAAAAATTGGTTTTTAAGACCGATTATTGCTTAATGCAGGTCAAAAGTATTGCAGAATGCTCCCTTTGGAGCATTCTGCAATACTTTCGACCTTCATTAAGTTACCATTTACCATTAAGACCTTTGTTTTGTCTAAATTTAAGTGGCCGCTTAAGACAGGTTTTACTGTATTTTGAAATATTTATGTGTACTCAGGGATTTTTTTTTGTGTTCTCAGGCGCCGAAATTAGGCCTCTTTCCCAATGGAATTTACAGGGTGATAATATTCAGGATTAAGGCTGATTAATTTGGCAAGAAATATAAATAAGAGTATAAACTTAGAAGTAAGTTGCAAAACTAGTTATTAATGCCATTAAAGAAGTTAATTTGGCTAATAAATGTCTAAACAGACCTTAGAGAAGCTTGATCTGAGTTGTGTTTAATCAATTTTAAATCTTTGTCAGCACCCTAGATAAGCAGCGTATTTGCGTAAATACGCAATTAAAATCATCAAAAAAGCAATTAAAATGAAATGTGTGCGTACCAAAAAGCAATTCTAACGATCGGTATGCAATTACATGCGATGTCAATGCGTACCATTTGGTCCATTTTGTTTCCATTCGGCTAATAAACAAATACGAGTCGGGTATTGATTTTATTTTTACTAGCGAGTAGATTGGTTCCCCTCGTTGATAAAGCTCCACTTCCGCTATGCATATAACGACTGGTAACGACTATTTCATTACAAGTAGAGAATCCTACTAATCCAACTGTGCATGCTCCAGAAAATATTTTTCAACACAAACTTCAGTATTTTTTTCAGTTGCTATAATTTGATAATTAAGTAAAAGAAAAATATATAAACTCCAAGAACAAAATAAACTTAATAAAATGGCTTGTTTAAAAAATGCACTTTATGTCAAGGGTATTTTCCAATACCACGTCACTCATTACGTCAGTGTGTATGCTATACGTAGGCGCAATGGTGGCTAGTAGTTACCTGTCTTAATATGCTGTCAAGCTATTAAAGGGAGAGAACCAGTCTAACTAGCGAGCACGCAATATACTCCAGTTTTATGAAAATATCGGTGCCCAGTCCAGTATTCCATGGAAAAACACTAAGGATGAAAGTGAAACTTACGCTTGAATGTCAACAAGGGGATGAGATTTGCTTCAGGAACAATAAAATCCGTGAGTTTGATACTTAAGAAAGGCAGACGATGGGAGTGAATAAATATGCAAGCGAATTCCAGATGGCTTCATGCAATTAGCAAAGGTGTAATCACAGCAAAAAAAACATGGTGTAAAAAATATGAAAATACGCAATTGTTTTTGCAAGTACGCAATTGAGGATAACCAGGTTGCGTAAGTACCCAATTGACCCAAAAGCTTATCTAGGGCGCTGCTTTGTCCCGAGTCAATATTTGAATTTCAGAATTGAGAAACATGGATTTCAGGATTTATATTTTCGGACTGAAATCGCCCTTGAATTTAGGTGACTTTTTCCCATTTGTTTTTAAAAAAAGTGCTTTTTGGGTTTTTTTTTTTAGCATCTACTACCATTGAAGCTTTTATTTCTCCTTCAATTTAAAGTATGATTAATAACTAATTTGTTTATTTTATTGACCAAAAATACCATAATTATGCTCACACATGTATAGCTTTATGAAAGGATTGCATTATATTTCTATTTTCTCTTCTAGGTGTTTGACTGGATACCACAACCCTATGACAGTAATTTGACAGCTCCAGCCCATCTTGAGAACTGGTACCAGTACGCTATAAAAGTCCAATGTGAAGGAGAGGTAATCAGAGCCCCAACCCCCACCCCAACCCCCTGGAATGGGAACATACTGTACAGATGTGTTACTTGATTGTATTGGTTCCTGATATTTGCCTTCTCCCCTACTTGACTTTATAGAATAAGGCCGCGGTTGTTTTTTTTTCAGAGAATTCTGTTGAGATGGTCGCAGCTAGACACTGGAGTTAAAAGTGACACCATTGTCTTATTTATACAATATCTCATTAAATGATTAACTAGGCCAGCATATGTGGGAGCGCAGTGGCTCAGTGGTAGAGTGCTTGACTCGAGACCGAAGGACTAGGGTTGGAGTCTCACCGGTGTCACTGCGTTGTGGTCCTTGAGCAAGACACATTTATCCTAGCTTAGTACTGGTTCAACCTAGGAAGACCTGTCCCTGTTCAACTGGAAGATTGTTGATTGGACGTAAAGAAGCAAATCAAACAAACAAAATAGGCCAAGATATTTTAACCATATTTGTTTGAACATTATGGAGGGTGGAATAGGTGTAGATGACCTTGATCTCACTTTCAAGGCCTCAAGGGTTTTGAAACTGCCAGCCACTGCAAAAAGTGATTGAGTTGTAGAGTACTTGGAATCGAAGAGACAAGAGCAAGACACATTATCCCCTGTTCAGTATTGCTCTTAACTTAGATAGGGAGCGCAGTGGCTCAGTGGTAAAGTGCTTGATAAGAGACCAAGGGGCCGCGGGTTGGAGCCTCACGGGCGTCACTGCGTTGTGGTCCTTGAGTAAGACATATTTATCCTAGCTTAGTACTGGTTCAACCCAGGAAGACCCATCCCTGTTTAACTGAAAGATTGTTGATGGGACTTAAAGAATCAAATCAAACAAACTTAGAAAGATAGGAAAACCCCCTGACATCATTGAAAAATTGTTGACTGGGATGTAAGGCATCAAAACAAAGCTTGTATGCCCTATACCATGGGTGAAAGTTTTCAGGGTTAATCCTGAATTCAGGAGTTTGAGGCTGACTTTCCATAGAAAGTTATCCTCAAAAAGTTATCCTCAAAATGCTGATTAGGCAGATTATAATGGCTTCTCTGATTTATTTTTCAGCATTGACCATTTTACTTGAATTATTAATGATTTGTAGGCATACAACAAGTTTTAAGATTTGAATTTCAAAAATTCAGGATTATTGAAATTTTGAACTTTTACCCATGCAATACAACATCAAATGCTTGGCAAATTTTTAGCAGGTTCATTTGCATGAATGAAGAGTTATGAGCCAAAATAACACTCTACTATAAGGCCATCTTTTTGGCAGAAAAATGAGCAAATATCCAATATCTTTTCAAAAAATAAACCCTGCACTCTTATCTATAGGCCTGGAGTTATGAAGGCGCCCATCCATAGGTTGGTCTTGACAGGAGTTTGTAACCTATACTATAAGAACCAGGCTTACATTCAACTTTTCAGGGCTCCCACAAGCTCTGGAAATCATGGAAAACCTGGAAAATCACTAAAAAAAAGTTCCATGCATGGAAAAATCATGGAATTTGAAAAAAGCTGCAAGATCATGGGAAAATCATGGAATTTTGTGAAATAATTTGACGAAACTACCAGACAGCTAGTTTTCTGGCTACTGGTGGTTTCAAGTTTTGATTATTTCAAAATGCATGCATTGTCTACAAGCATGCTGTTAATTTATTGCTGCATTCTGCATTTATGCTCAGCATGGTGAAGATTTTGCTAAAAGGAGAGGTTGGAGGCTGTGCATGTAATAGTCATGGAAAATTGCATTGTTGATCATGGAAAAATCATGGAATTGTGTTTTAAAATTTCTGTGGGAACCGTGACCATTACTTTTTCAGAGCCCTGCTGACAAAGATAACAAAGACTTTGAGATTTTCTCCTATAAGGCCAATTTTAATAAGCTTTTTGGCAGAAAGATGAGCAAATATCCAATATCTTTTAGAAAAATAAACCCTGTCTTAAAATTATGAAGGCAGCCATGCATAGGTTGGCAGGGGTCGCACAGGCTTGAAATGTACTTGAATATACAGGACTGTCTTGAAAAGTACTTTAAAAACAATCAAAGGCCTTGAAAAGTCCTTTAATTTTACTATTTACAGGAGGATTCAACACTGTCTTCGAAGACCTAAATCAGTATAAAATTGTAGTGCCTTTTTTGGTGCAGCAAATGCTGCACCAAACAAAGGCACCACAATTTTATACTAATTTTCGTATTCTAATATCCTCAGTAGTGCAGTATAGCATATCCAAAGTAGAATTTAAACATGCAAATCAGTATTTTTCATAACTTTTCAGTCCTTGAAAGCAGTAGGAAAGTACTTGAAGTCCTTGAAAAGTCATAGAGTTTTACACAGACTTGCCTGTATGAACCTTGGGTTGATCTTGACATGAGTTTGTAACCTATACTATAAGAACCAGGCTTACATTCCACTTTTACTTTTTCAGAACCCTGCAGACAAAGATAACATCGGGGACATAACATACTTTCCATCGAGCGGATTCCACTTCAAGTACTTCCCCTATCGTAATCAGCAGGGCTACAGGTCGCCACTCGTCTTTGTGCGTTTCGAGAACCCCGAACCGGCAGTGTTGATCATGGTTACGTGCAAAATATATGCAAAGAACATCTACCACGACGTAATGCAGAGAGCAGGACAAGTGCATTTTGAATTGATGGTTGATTAACACCGGCTATCTCATGCTAGGTTAATGATTTATGTAAATTGAATGCTAATTGTACACTATAAACAATTTCAGTAGACAATGCATTGCTTCATATAGGCATTTCTAAACCAAAACATGTTGTGGGTACTCAAAAGAACCGTCTCAATGAGACGGTTCTTTTGAGCATCCAAAACATATGATAAAATTGATGGGTAAGAAATTATTTACAATTTTACACTGAATTTTTTTTTATCTCAACCTGTGCTTCTATTTAGGTTTCCCAAGTTGTTACAGGAAATTGACTTTTCTCTTAAAGTACTTCAGAAAAGAAAATGTTCAAGAAATGCATGTCTATTGAAACGCATTTAGTGTGCAAAGAGTTGAGCACCATACCGAATTTATAATGTATGTTTCATGATGTATTAATTTTTGTCATGATTTTTTGTCTATGTGTGAAAATTTTATTTTGGAATACAGTGTCATAACAATTTTTAGGTCAAATTTGGTTGCCAAAACGTACTATGGTATTTCAGAAATGCGAAATTCAGATTACAAATATATGCCATAATATTTGAAAATATCCGTCCATGATAACTAAAATTTTGGCACATTTTTATATAAAAAAAAAAATTCTTGAAAAATTGCAAAATTGAAATGTTGAAGGAAAAAATAATACCGATTTATTATGCAAAGTTATATTTTGAGTTAATTTGTCGATGTGTATTAGTAGTTTCATTCAAGAAAATACAGGGGGCTTCTGATGTTTTGTTGAAAACGAATAGCTGCAGACTTTCCCCTCAAATCTTCAACAATAATCTCAGGTGCATTGTAATAATTGTATCAATCTGCAAATAAAAACACTAAACATCAGAATCTTACTTGTGTTTTCAATAAATGTTTCTCATATGTAATATATTCAAGCTGAGGCATGGAAAGAGCCCTAAGAGCGTACAACAATGGAGACTTATCAGTCCTGCACAATGTGCAGGCCTGATCTGTCTGCGTTGACTGTACAACTTACAAGAAAGACTTAGTACTGTGGACCTGTTTATTTTCACTGCAATCAATTTTTGCATTTCACCATTGCTTTGACACAATATCACTTTTGCCCTGCATAGTTATCAATAAAAAAAAACTGATTTCTGCAGCATTTTTGGCAAAAATTGCACAAGCTTTAGAAAATAATTAGGTTAACAGCCTACAGCATATCATTGCGCACAAAATGGCGGTCTCCCTGCTCTAAGGGCCCTTTTCAAATCAGCAGACATTTTTTATGTTTATGTACATTAAATTTTTATTCAGTAAATACTTAAGCAAGACAGATTGCAAGGAAAAGGTATTGTGTGACCTTGATATTATATTGGGGCCCATATCATCCTGCTCACTGACCCATGAGATATTCAGTGATTTGGTCAAGCGGTAAAATGACTGAATAAAATGTTCCAGATCACTGAGGCCTTCAGATAGTGTGTATTTGAAAATAATTTTCTTATTTGTCAACCAAAATATATGTTGTGGGTACTCGAACCTTCTTGATAGGACTAGGACTTAAGTTAAGAGTGGGTAACAGAAAAATAACTTTCTTATTTCTCAACAAAAATATTTGTTGTGGGTACTCAAAAGAACCGTATCAATGAGACGGTTCTTTTGAGCACCCATAACATATGCTAAATTAATGGGTGAGAAAATATTTACAATTTTTGCTGAACATTTTTGTTTATCTAAACCTGTGTAAGACTGTTCTTTGGAGCACATCCTAAACATATCATATGTTTAAACTGATGATTAAGGGAAATATTAGAAATTTTACTCTCCAAGTTTTTTCAACTTGATCTAATCAGTTATTTTTCCATAGGAGTTTGTTGTGTGTACTTAAAGGAAGGGTCCACTTCCTGATAGCAACACAACAAATTTTCTCGCGGAAAACCTGCCATTTTTCAGTCAAAAAAAAGTTGGCTTTGGCTATGTTTTAAACTTTACGGCTGGACCAAGGATAGGCCTTTGACTGGGACTTTTTCTGTTCTTTGAATGGACCGGTCCAAACACCATTCAGATAGAACAGAAAATGTTTAGTCTATGGCAAATATTTGTATCAGGCATATGAAGTTTAATCTGGCCTAATGGTAATAAAACTTCATGTTCACCTTGCATGAGCATGAAATTTGTTTGATTCCACTCTGGGAGCATGTTAGTGAATTAAATTTTCTTTGGATATTCATCTAATAACATAACGAACAATAACAGGTCTAAAGGCTATAACTAGGGTCCATAGGAATAGCCAGATCTGTTAGCGAGTGGTGTTAATGCTGACATTTCAAAGAATATTTAAGGGGAATAGCCATCAAGTAGTTACAATATGGTTGGTCGAGAAACGTGTAAAATTTAAAATATGTTCCTTTACTATGAATGGCATAGGTCTAGATGAGCAAAAAAATAGCATAAAATTGTCATTATTTTCTTTTCCATCAATTAAAACAAATGTTTTGGGTGCTCAAAAGAACCGTCTCATTTAGACGGTTCTTTTGAGTACCCACAACATGTGTTTTTGTTGAGAAATAATGAAAATAATAATTCAAAAATGCACTTTTTCTGGAGGCCTGTTATGGTGTGCAGGCTGATATGGCTCTTGTCGTCGAAGGTAGGCGTGCTGAGCTTGGCGTGGATCTGTTTTGTTCATACTCCTGTTTTTAATCTGATGTTAGAATTGTAGATTTTTTATACACTCTTCTCCAATGAAATTTGTTATGGTGTTAAAATGAGTGTAGGGGATAGGTTGTGCATTGAGTTCTGTCCACAGAAAATGGAAAAGCAACAAAAATCTCAAGACCTGACTCGTCAACCCTGAATAAATTGCATGCTGGGTAATTTTTCATGCTTTTTTCGTGGTCTGCAGCCTTTTTTCAAAAAGAGTGTGTGACTTGAGACCGAAGGCTGCGGATTCGAGCCTCACTGGTGTCACTGCGTTGTGTCCTTTGGCAAGACCCATTAATCCTAGCTTAGTACTTGTTTAACCCAGGAAGACCCGTCCTGAGGGAACTGAAAGATTGTTGTCTCGGACAGAAAAAACTAAATAAAACAAAATCTTTTTCACAAAAAAGTTTCTCGCTAGAACTACCAAATTTTCTAACAGTTTGGATCCAGATCAGGACCGACAGAATGTCGGTCCTGATCTGGGTCCGAACTGTTGGTAAAGGTTATCGGCAGGCAGCAGAAGTTGTGGCCCGCAAGGAAATAGTTAAAATCTAGATTACGTAATGAATTGCGAGTCATTAAGTAAAGAATTGTAATTCTTTTTAAATTACGAATCAGTTAATCTAGTTGTTACTTGCTTTTCAAACTTAGATTTTTGAATTGTAAAGTAATCAAATACACTGACTGATATTGATATCACAAATGAGTGATATCAGGGTATTTGAATACTTAACAAATAATACATTGATATCACAAAGCGGATTTCTTTTCGGTGTCAGTTTCATTTTCTGTGGCATTACTTGAGAGAAAGTGTTGGTCTCTATGCATATAAGTAAGAAGATTTGTTTGTTGTTTAATCATACCAGCCTCTTTGTGAGAAAACCTGTTTTTGGTTGTGTGAACAACAGCGCAGACCGGCCTGTGCATTTGCACAGTCTGATCATCGCCTTTGTTATTCACCCTTGCGAAAGTGTCATGTCTATACTTGCTACAAGCGAAATTTTGATTTTCTAGCTAATCTCTGTACCTGAGCAGGCTGGTCTGGGTATGACTTGATGTGAAACGCCAAAGACAGGTTGCTCGCAACGAAGCCAATATATTGTATGTATAAATGTAACAGTTGTATTAACCTTAAACCAAAATAATTTTGTCATTAGGTCACAGTAGAGCTAGTTTAATCTTTCGATAAAAGGTTTTTTTTAATTAAGGAGGATATAAATAGATGAAGAAATTTTTTACTATGAAATATATTAAGCTCAAGATGGGAGACATATGCCAATGGCTTAGTTCTTTACTGTTCCATCCCAACAAAATTGTTATGGGGGCTAAGCGTAAGCACCTCAATAAAGCTTCAAGCACTATCACATTAAAAAAAATGTATAGACTAGTTTTTGAATAAGACAAAGGGTAATCAATTGTTGAAAACCCACATGAAGACAATAGAAATCGTTCAGCAGTTTAACAAATGAAACCAAAAGACTCCAAAGCAAAATGTCTGTGAAAAAGTGAAATGTTTTCAAAGATGTGTTTATGAGTTGAGACACAAATTGTGATTGCAGTCTTTTCATGTGATAAACCCAGAATAGAAGACTAATGCTTGTGCTCACAAACCATGTGACAGCTTTAGTGTTTTGTAATACACTCCTAGGAATAGAAGTCACTGAAACCATTTTTTGTGGGCTTTCCAGAATGCCTATTTGATTCATAATCGAGCAAACAAAACAAACTTCTACTTGGCATTAAGCAAGCATTACTGCAATCTTCGTTGATAGAATGGTGATTTACTTGTTGTGGACTTCAAAATTGGATGTGACTTTTTGTAACTATATCTGTTAATCGTTTGTTTGTACATTCCTATGTAGATAGAAGGATGTTCGAGGCATGTACGGTTCCATAATCATTCATTTTTACAACAAAACGTTTTGGTTGTATTTTTGGCACATAGTTTATGTTAAATGAGTTTTAGATTAGATAAAGGAATTATTAAAAGGTGTTACAAAAGGATTACAATGAAAGAAAAATTGTTTATGCTCCATGTTTATTTGGACAGATATGCCTGAAGAAACAGTGTAAACCCAGATTTCAGGAGAAGTATTTTGTGGAGTTAAGGGCTATTCTGGTAACTGAATTAAGCGATTTGCAGGGTCGTACAAATGGATCTACCTTCATGGCTGTTTTTCTCAAAGAATCTGTCCGATGATTTGTTGTTTGCTCCCAAGGTCCAAATATGGGAATAACACTTGACAGAACATTTTGTCAGATTCAATTAGAAAAATGTCATATTGCTATATCCCTTTATGCATAAAATATAAAAGCATTGTGGGATCTATGGCATGATGCAGCATCAACCCTCTGACATTTCCAAATTTTGCGTATAATGAGATGGGTCATACAATGCCTTTTCTGTTAAAGTTCGTCATGATAGCATCAAAAGATACAAAGAAATAGAGAATACTAGGTGAGTGTCTTTTGATATCAAGTTTACCAGGCAAGGCTTTGAGAATGCTTGTTGACATCTCGAGGCTTGCCGAGCGATTCAACATGCGTTCTCAAAGCCGAGCCTGGTAAACTTGATATCAAAAGACGGGAACCTGTTATTCTATTTATCAGTTTACCCATGATTGAACACTCTTCAAACTAACGATTATGACGTAATATTTGATTTTTGTGTTGATTCAGAGTCATTGGCGACGTCATTCAAAAAGTGCAACGTCATCAGGACCTGATTAAGGTAACATGCCGTGAGATAGGAAATGTTTATTAGGTCATGTTGAAACAATTCAGTTAATATTAAGGGTGACTGATAAAGAAAATTACTGGGCAACTGAAATTGTCAATAATGTGATTTAGCATGTTGAGATTTTTAAGTTTTGTACATATCAGTTTTAATGGTAGGTTTAGGCTTGTTGGATTCTCGTATATTTTCAAATTTCCATTCATTGTGATACAAAGAAGAGGCATATCAGCAGAATACCTTTCTTCAAGCTTTTTTATTAGCTAAGACCCCAACCAACCTGCTAAGCTACATAGACTGTATGGGCCTAGTCAAGAGAAAATGTCATCAAGCTGTATGACCAGCTAATACTTAACCAACCTGCTCAGACATTGAAAATTGAAATTTCGCGCATATGGTACTTAGCTTTTATACTATACGGAGAGTGAAATACAATGGTGCTGATTACAAGGCACGCCTTAGCCTGCATATCCAAGATGCAGGCTAACTTGTGCCTTTTTTGGCATACAACATCCTTGGATCTATGGCTAAAATAGAGTTTTCTGGTGATATGCCTCCCATGGCTTTTTAGTATGAACTGCATCAAGTGATGGATGGCTATACTATGACATCCCTGATCAGTCTGAGTAGCTTGGTTAAACCAGAACTTAGTCAAATATATATGACTGTTAGATCTTGCTGGCAAATAGCATATTAAAATACGCTATATCTAAAAGGCTTGAAACTGCTAGTGTTTGATCCAAATTTAAATGGAATTCGTTTTATTGCCATTTATCAATTTAATGCAATACTTCTCTATATTTAAATGTTTGTTTCTGTCATGCTCAGGAATTTGTGTATGTAAGGTGATAGGGGATAAGTTTTGAAAAAAAATGACCTGCATATGTGGAGGGCAGGGACTGCAGTAAACGGACATGACCTGCATATGCAGCTTGGCCATTTTTGATCCGTTTTCATGCGAAAATTTTACCCAAAATTGTTTATAGAAAATTGTTCCTTATTGACCGTCTCAATAAATGAAAGCTTATTTGGGATGGGTAAAAACTCAATGATATTATATAGTTGTAGGCTGTGAGTGTTTTTAAAGAAAAGTAAACTGCTTTTATGAGATTTAGACGAGGAAATCGGTATTCACCTTCATAGAAAATATGAATCGCCTTTCTACGGCTTGTCGTCTTTAGAAAGTAATGGAATTCTTTGTTCTAGTGATTTAGATATGCTTTAATACTGTGTTTGCTTCTAACAAAAAAATGTATGATGACACAAAGCTAGAAATATTAGTTCCATCTGCTTTACAGTGCAATACTAGTACGTAGAGTTATTTCTTGATAGATATTGGGACTTCTCACAAGTTAAATCTGTGTCCGCAGAATGGCAAAATTTCTGAGTGCATAACTATCCAATGGATTAGATGGATTCAATTTTTCGCCCAAGGGACTCAACTTCTGTCTTCATTATTCTAAAAACAAATTTGTTATCTTTCTTTGTCAAAAACATTCATTGCATGAATTTGATCATACGATACATCTCATAAGAGGTTCTTCTGTGTGTGCTGCTGTGAGAATTTGTATAAGGGCCAGTTCATGAGATCATGGTACTGGTAGGTCCAGGTAGACCAAAAAATTGAGCGTAAAATTATTAATATTTTCTTGTCCATCAATTTTAACATTTGTTTTGGGTGCTCAAAAGAATCATCTCTTTGAGACGATTCCTTTGAGTACCCACAATGCATGTTTTGGTTGAGAAATAAGAAAAAGAATTTTGTAAGTTTTAAGCCTTAGATTTCTATTGGTCTGGACTAATCCATCATGGTAACCAATAAATAATTTACTGGAAAAACAAGTAACCAATAAATAATTCACAGGAAAAGCAAACAAATAGTCCATGATCAGACTGCTCCTGTAAGAGCAGTCTGATCTAGGACTATTTTGTTTGCGCATGCTTATCTTGTCTCCTATGTGACAAGTGCCAAAACCTCGTGTACTGGCTCTTATTCCGAATGTTTTGTTTACCATTAATTGCATGGACTAACTGTGTACATCAAATTATTTTGATTAACTCTCAGTATATATACCTAAATACGCTATAACATTAGCCATATGTGTATAACTGTATAGTCTGTCTCTAAAAATTGAATGTTTCAGCATGTATGAAAATATTTTGGATCATTTTCGGAGAAAAAGAGAGTTTTGTAGGTAACTATATATATATATGGTTATTTCTGGTCTTTTAAATCTATAAAATGCATAGTGGAGAAGCTAGTTGTGTAAAAATTGGGAGACGTTATATTTCCTCATATTTCAAGCATAAAATTTTGATCATTTTCCTATCCTTTCGTTTAAATAACAGCATTGAATGAGCAATTGAGCAAATGATTCATTCTTCGATTGTTTGAAAACAGTAACTGGTTTGAAAAAAAAAGATATATAAGATATTACTTGGAACATGTGTAGATCCATTTTATCAATATTAACAGATATTTCCTATATAGTACATATGTAATTAGCCCAAGGGAGAAGCGCACATCTTAGATTATCCCAGTTTTTATTCCTTCTTTCACTCGAATGGCCAAAGCTGAGTTGTGGCTATTCTTTGCACAAGCTATAGCTGACTATAGAACTTTGTCAATTAGATAGATTATTAGTCGGCGGTGGCAGATCTGAATCTCATAAGGTCACATTGTTGGAGATTGAAACTTTCCTTACTTACTCCAGGTTGTAGAATGCATATGCGTCAACCACAGATTTTTGTACTTGTTGTTTCGGTGAGCAGCCAAGGCTCCGACTAGCCTGCACGTTTGCACAGTCTCGTTGGAGCCTTTGCTGCTCGCATACTCAAAGAGAGCATGTTGCTGCAGACTGAGAGTAAAATTTAACCCAGCTGAATGCGCCAACTTGGGTGTTTGTAGGAGGCTTTCGAGCATATGCGATAAGGTAAAAAATCTTGTGCTGGCCTGGAGTTTTCCACTTAAGAATGTTATTTTTAATTTGCTTCACTTAAGTAAGTAGAGCAGTTCCAGTTTGGTATCTAATTGCACGTCTTGATTTCACTAATAGTGTGATAATATAAACATTAGGCAGATGATTTTTTTTTTATTGGTCTTGGTCTATGCAAGATATATGATAAAGCATATCAGATTCTAATGCCCTTTAAGAATGATGAGTAGGTTTGATTGCTTAATGAATAGGAGTGTTTTGATTCAATTTTTATTTTATTCTATGAAATTTTAACTTAAAGAAGATTTAATAATTCTAAAAAGCAGTTTCACTGTCATATCAAAATGATGCAAGGGCGAGATGAAAAGCTTTATAAAATGAAAAGTTGGTGAACTGGACTTAAAAGGACTCGCAAGGAAAAACAAAGTCACTCTACCGCTCACTTTTTAAAGCTTTTTTGCAGCTTTTATGTAGGAATTCTTGATAGGATTTGTATTTCGGAAAGTCTTCAATATTAATCAGAAGTTATTTATTGGTCTAGGTAAATGAATAGCAGGTTATAATTTCACAGCTGAAAACAGGACTTAAGATTAAGAGTGTATCATTTTCATCTCTCTTGCATTCAGAATAGTATTTTACCATTCTGAGAGCAAAAGATTGGACGCATAGAAGAAGCTTAATAGAACCCTGATTGGTCAGTGGTTTGGAGTTAGTGGTTTATATAATATATAGATTCAATCAGAAACCCTTTCAATTAATTTTGGTGTTGGGTATTTTTCTCTTAATTCACTTGTTTGGATTTTTAAGTAGTATATATAGATGTTTTTGTGTTATGTAGTAATGTAGTAGAGTAGAACCCATCATAAAAAAAAAACACCAGTTTCTGTTTTCAAGCCAAAATACGAATCTTTGTGAGAGCCATTCTCCATTAGATAGGATCATAGCCGTATTTTATCTTGGAATTTATTTTCTATATCTTCTCCAATTTGTATTTTATAATTTTTACAGTTGCCATGAATAGATAATTTTTTTGTTGTTTTCTGCTGACTTTTCAAAATAAGATTTTTCAACATCAAAATTCAGAAACACTATCATAGTTTTAAACAATTTGGATCCAGAACAGGACAGGCAGTCTGTCAGTCCTAATCTGGGCCATATCTGTTTTGCAAAGGTTATCAGCTGATGAAAAGTCACTTCTAGCAAGGAAAGAGTTAAATTGGAAAATGTTATTTTACTATCCATACTTGGTGTATAGAGCCAGATCAGACTGCTCCTGAGCAACCTGAACTGTGTCTAACTTCTTTGTGGACTTAAGTGTACATTGTTTGCTGTTCTGTGCAAAGAATGTTTTCTGACTTCCTGGTATGAAATTCATTGAATCTCATTTTGATTGTGTTCAGTTGAATGCATTATTACACATACCAAACAAAGAAGATTTCTCATTACAATTATTGGCACAAATGCATGCAGTTCAGCCCTCAACAAGCTGCGTACGCAGTGAAATGAAAACTTGCTATCAAGTTGGTTACCATTGAATCACTTAAATTTTTACAAGATGTCACGAATGGTTCATATGTTTCATTAAGTGCCGTGATTGAGCTAATAAGTGCACATACTCCTAATGACCTATAAGCTGAAGCCAGCTGATCTGGCTCTACACTGTTTTCAAAACGGTTATATATTCTTGAAATAGCTATGGGCACAGTGCGCTTACAAGGTCAAACAAGGTATGTCATTGTACACGTATGTTAAGCCTGATTTTGTAAACAAAACTGGAGATTCGCCAGTATATTTTAGATGTAATCTTATGAAATAGTTAGAAAAAAAATGAAATAAAATGTTAAATTTTCTCCTGTATTTAGAAGTAGTGTTTCTATTTGTTTATATTCATTGCTGGGTATCACCAGCCAGAAAGGTGATAGAACCCTGATTGTATGGATGGATTCTCCCTTATTGATACAATAAGGATGGGGGTGACCCATTATATATTTTGAGGGTTTACAGACGATTTTTATTTGCAAAAGAAAAAAAATTCAGGCAACTCTCATTGCTACACCCGGCCACAAGGTAATAAAACTTTTTTCATATTAACTGAGCATAAAATTTATCCTCATGAATGTTAAATTGCCAGCAATTGCTGGCATTTTAACATTTATAAGCGGGTTATATATGCAACACCTGAGAGTTTTGAAGCAAAAAATCCTCATTTTTCAGCATTGTTGTCGAGTAAAGTATTAAAAAAAAGTTTTATAACCTCAGGGCCTGAATTGGTGAAAGTTTTCAGGATTAATCCTGAATTCAGGATTTTGAGGCTGACTTTCCACAGAAAGTCAGCTTCAAAATACTGAATTAGGCAGGTTATAATAGCTTCTCTGATTAGTTTTCAGATTATCTAAACACAATTCATCATTTAAGCTTGAAATGATTCATTATTATAGGAATTCTGCAAGTTTTAAAATTTAAATTTCTTAAGTTCAGGATTTTGGAAATTTTGAACTTTCACCCATGTGACTCCATTTAGGGAATCTATATTCAGTAGATAACGGGCCAATTTGGCCATGACCCAAGTAGTCTTCAGCCCTTTGTGTTTGCCTTGCACCTTTTAGTCTGGTGTGACTCATCAATTCTCATTGGATGCGCCAGAATGAACTTTTTTAGCCAATTCACAAAGCAATACAAGAATGTGTGAGTTTTTTTATATAAATTTTGTGAGAACACTAAGCTTCCCCGCCGATGATTTGCACAACATTCACTATTTGCCGGCAAAGGTTGTCTTCTTATACCTTCTGTATGCAGTTTGAAAATTTATCAGGTCTGATAACGTAGTTTTAGATAAACAAAAAGTTTCAGCGTAAAATTATTAATATTTACTTACCCATCAATTTTAACGTATGTTTTGGGTGCTCAAAAGAACCGTCTCATTGAGACGGTTCTTTTGAGTACCCACAACATATGTTTTGGTTGAGAAATAAGAAAATTAAATTTTCGTTACGCACTCTTAACTAAAGTCCTGTGATAAGGTTCCAATGACAATGATGGCATTCCTGAAAAAAAATTTCAACAAAGTTTGTTTAAATTTCTCAGCATGCAAAGAGTGTATGAAACTAGATCTGATTTGCCTTTTAGTGAATTTCATTTTTTGTCATTTTCTTGGCTAAATCTCATTTTTGGTGAGACGTTAAACACACACATATACACACACTAAACCTCATTGCACTGTAAATTTTGAGGAACGTAGAATGTTTTGAGTAGTGGTCTCAGTTCAACTTTTGGGGCATTATGTCTAGCTTTTCAGCTTGTTATGCAGTCATATTATTAGCACAGTGTTGCCATGCCAACAAAATACTTGTATCACTGTAAATACACTTTCACAAAAATATCAAGAAAAATGTAAAAAAGAAATAGACAAACCCAATGCTGTCCAGTAACGCCAATGTCTGTTAGTCTCCATGAGGTCCAAACATGAGTGATGTACAGACACTGGTGACAAATTATTCTTAATTTTTTTTATGGGAAATTTATTGGCGATTGTAGATGTCTATGCTGTGACACAGATTTAACATGATACATATTGTACCAATTATTATTATACTGGCAAAGATTGTTTCTTACACTTTTCTTGTGCCAGATTTTCAGTGAAAGAGCACCTTGTGTTAATTGTGTGCACAGATTTGTTATTAAAATAGATAAGGAAAAAACTAGAGCTTTTTGCTTACGAAACTTGGGTCTTCTTGCGTCATGTTACCACATTCCGTAGTCCGAACGAGCCATGTTGCAACACAATCTTCCTTTTGCCAAGTATTTGGAGTGCCAGTAGATGTCAGTTTTAACTCTTACCTGCCAGTGACAAATTGCGTCTCCTTAGAACCTCTGATCATCCAACAATACATAGCCGAAAAACTGTTTGTCACTAATGGCATTCTTGATTTTTTGAAAATGTTGATGTAAAAAATCAGCAGACGACAAAAAGAGCATGTTAAATTATCCTGTGTGCTGATATTTACCTTGTTCACGACCATAGTTAGTAAATTGCAATCAATATTGTTTGCTATTTATACAGTCTAAAATTGAAGTTTGAGCCTGGGGTTGATCTGATCCTGGTCCAAATTGTTTGAAAGCAACACACCAGACAATATTTGGTATCTGATTTGCTGGCAATGAAAGAGTTTAAGGGAGCAAAGAGTTAAAAGAGCATAGAATATTGGAGGAAATTCCCTCCTGACATCACAAACTAATCAGGCAGTCATTGGTACAAGGTAGATTTTGTCTTAACATGGCTACCTTTGTAGCTGTAATTTAACAATTTGTTGTTCGCCTCTATTTCAACCGTTTGTACATAGCTGCATGTATATCTGCTGGTCATGAGAGATGCCGTGTACCATTGTTTAAACATTTTCTTCATTTAACTTGAGCACACATAGAAGATAGTTTATGCACACAAGGAAATGTCTAGTAGAGACAGCACATCTATTTAGAACATCAATAAAGTTACATTGATATTAACAACGTTCAGGAGTTAATTCACTAAATAGTTGGTTGCAATTCAGCACAGAAACACTATACTGTATGGTTTTACCGAAACATCTTTATGATTGCTTTCTGAACCGAACACTACACTGTATCTTTGCACTGAAAAATTACACTGTAGGGAAAACACGTGTATGGTTGCTTTAATACACTTTCTGTTACTGTACATGGTGTATGGGTACTTACAATTCATCACTGAACAATTGCTTAAATTCAGCATCAAAACAAATACACTTTATTCAGTACCGAAGTAAGTGTATATGACCTGAGCAATCCACATTATGGTCACTTATGATAGGACATGAGATTTCAACAATGTGGAATGTGCAACCAGCAAAGCCTCAGATCAGCCTGCGCATATGCACAGTCTGATCAAAGACTTTGCTAGTCGCTTGAGTATTCTATGATTGTTAAGCAACTGACTGAGCACCATTTGGAGTTTCTAAGCTTAAAAGAAGGCTGCAGAGGCTCGTCTGAGTTTACAACTGTCAAATTGTTGAAAATCTCATGCTGCGGCTCACTTATGAGAGGATAATGTTTCTTATGAAATCTCAGATTGCAGTGATTTTCGGTGATCTGTACTAAATTGCAGCGCAAACTAACAAGCTTTGGCAAGCATACGAAATTTCCATGTGGCTGTAATATCTTTTACTGACGATGTTGCTCTTGTTGATTGATTCTAGATGATTCTGATCAGTATGTCTGCTATATCGTGTATACTCAGATGATCTTAACAAGAAATAGGAAATAAAGTTTTTTAAAAAGTTAACTCTTTGTAGACTTGTGTTGTTACACCCTATGTTGACTGAAGGGAGCCTTCCAGTTAGTTTCATACACACGTTTTTAGCTCACCTCAGCCAAAATCCCATGGGTGAGCTAATCCATCCGTCAACATTTTTAACATCTCTGAAACCACAAGGTCAATTGAACTCAAATTTCATACGAGACTCCGTACAACATGGGAATGAAAGTTTGTTCAAATGGTCTTTGTATGACCAATATGGCGGCCACGCCCACAATGAAAAACCGTTTAAAAATCTCCCTCAGAAGCAAATTGCTGATAACGTACTTTGTATACATGTAGCATTTGAGATCAGGGGCCTACCAAGTTTGTTCAAATGATGATCCAAGGTTGACCTTGACCTACTTAACGTCAATGTCAAATTTGCTTCCTAATTTATTTAAATGGGACAATTTTTAACTAGATATGTGTCAATGACAATAAATAAGCCACAAAGGTCAATTTTGACCTTTCTGCTTGGTCACTCGTATTGGATTGCCATCAATATATTAAAATATACTACGATAATGAAAATTTCCATGGGGCTCAATGCCTTTGTCACTCGGTAACTTCAACGTTTTTCTTCAAATTCAACTAAATTTTCTGTGGTAATTAAAATAGCAGTGGGCTACAGGTTTTATGCAAATCACTCACTAGACGGTCCATGGATGCTCGTTGGTTGGAAAATGCAAAATACTGTTTTTACAGAAAAGTGCATAATTTTCTTATGGTGATTATTGTGTCCAGAACTTACCATAACAGTTGCAAGCGGGATTCAAACGGATATTGAAAGGTTGAAAATGTTTTCTTCAAACTCATTTCATGTTTCTGATCTTTTGAAATAAGGGAGAGAAAAAAACTTGATTTTTGGGTTGGATTTTTGAAAATGTTGCAGTTTGCGTTTTCCGACTGTCTAGTGTAGCCCACTGCATTTTCAATGACCACTGAAAATTTCGTTGAATTAGAAGAAAACTCCAAAAGTTATCAAGTGCCAAAGGGATTGACTATGGAAATCGGAGTCCTTTGGAAATCCAGAACACTAACAGCCACATGAGTGAGATGATTGGAAAACTTGAAAGGGCACTAAGTACAGCATAATAAACAAGGCATCTACACACAAATAGAACAATAAAACAATGACTCAACAGTATCAAAACCACCATCTTAAAACAGACAGCAGCTACTGGGGACTTAAATACTTTTAACTGGCGCCAAGTCTTCACTCTAGATTCTGCTGTTGTTAAAATCCAAAATTTGTTTGGCTTTCATGGACGCTTCCTAACTTATGCAATGCATCAGCACAGAACAAACAATCTAAACTACTATGATGAAACAAAGAAAATGGTACATGGCTCACAGACAGTCAGAGCTAAAGAAAACCCAAGTTACCATGGTGGGCCCAGTCCAAGACGAGCATCAGGCATCAGCGCCCACTGATGAAAGTTTTAGGTCCAGGTTGTCATTGAATTTGAGGCCTAACCCACCACCGTGCAATAAAAGATTAAACCATAGCTATAAACCGTGACCAGGCATGCAGACTCGCATGTTATCCATGTTATATCCCTCTTTTTTATAACATTTGTTTATCTTTTTGTGTTGATCAATGTCCTTCATAAATCAGCTAAATGAAACGGGGTCTGCTTTTTTCAAACTGTAGGTTCTCCCTGTTTTGAAAGGATTATTTAATCATTTATATCATATGGGAAAGGGATAGTTATACAACAAATGCTTGGATTTATTTGACAGTAACGTCTTTATAATACATACATTTTATTTGAAACAAAACTATCCTAGAATAGCTAGCCCCAACCAACTATATAATTGCATAACATTAAACAACAAACATACATTACAAGTCTATGTACGACATTTCGACAAGACAGCATGGTAGTACTTTAGATGCCCACGTACTGTGTATTGCTGAGGCATCACTGGATAAGAAAAAATTAGACAAAATAAGGAAGTATTGAACAGAACTATTTTTATCTACTGATTATTTCAATAATAATTCCAAAGGGAATTTATTCAAAAAAATAACACTATTTTCACTCAGTTTCAAATTTTCAGCCACTTGGCCTTTGGTCAAGAAACAATTATATGGATTTAGGTTATGTGCTACATCTCCACTGTATTCTTGACAAAGGCCAAGTGGCCGAAAATTTGTAACTGAATAAAAATAGTGTTATTTATTTTTTATCTAAGGCCACACCAAATAAATATTTAGATTATCATCCAAATTTTGTGAAACATTGGGTTGGGTGGGAGGTTTACATTTTTCCCGACTGCTTTAAACAACAGAACAGTCCTCAAAAACCTTTAATACATTGAATTTAAATTGTCAAAATGATTATATGATACTATTAAGTGTCTAATTAAAAACCAGGTGTATTTTTTTTCAAATACGCTTGCAAGGAAAATTACACCAACAATTTTAAGCCTTTTATAAGCAAATAAAAAAAATCGGGTTGGAAGGGTTTTCTGAAAAACCTTCCACCCCATTTTTTTTATTTGCTTATATTTCATAGGGGCAGGTGGGGATGAGAGTCTAAAAAATATTTGGCATGGCATAACCTAGAGAAAATGGAAAAGTACAACCTTTGTGTTCTACGTTGCATGGCAATCATTTTTACATTACCATATTCTATAAATAATAAAATTTGTTTTGAAAGTAACAATGTAAGGAAAAAGGCAAAACTTTGGTGGAATAGAGGATAGCCAGAACAAAAATTCTTTATTATATAATTATTGAATGATAATCATTTACCTATGATAGTGGAAGTGTATCACCTTCTTTTGACACAGCTGTCAGGAAGTGTAGTAACACAGTGTGAAACCTGTCTATTCTACTAAACTCGGGGTTTTATGTTTTTCACATTGATTTACGGTGATAAATTTTTTATTTCCAATCTAAGCAAATTGTGTTCGCAATGAAAGTTGTAGAGAAAAATTAGCTCCAATTTCTCCAAAAGGTCTGAAGTTTGTGACGGAGACAGGATTTTGTGTACATAGATGGAGATTTTGCAATAAACTGAATTCAGCCAAATTTTCTAAGTCTTTTATTGACTGGTTAATCAATGGTTGTTTATAGCATAATCCTGCTGTTTGAATTCTGAGAATTTACCGTGCATTGGCAGAATCTACTTATAGCATGATCATTTGAAGATACAGATGTTTGGATTTCACATGATGTGTATTTTTTCTTATAATGCACGTGCTCAAAAACGGACGGGTTCTAGATGACCCCACTCGCTTAATGCACAAGCGAATCAGGCGCAGTTTCCCTTATATTTGAACCAGCCATCCATCACTTTAGTTATCGCAAGGTAACTTTTTGACTGACATATTTGACTTAGTTTATATGCGCTTTGGTTTAAATGCTCAAAGTGTGCATCTATGCGCAGAGTTTACTGCAGCATCTTGGATGTTGGAACCGTTTGGACAAGTTGGCGCTTTTTTTCTCTACATCTTTCATCGGGAACACAGTTGTGTAAAATTAAAAACCAAAAAGTTAACCCCAGATATCAATGGGAAAAACATAAAAATCAAGTTTATATTTATGTAGATCCAGGAAATGTACCAATATATTGCTGACTAGTTTGCCAACCTTAGAACAAAATATTTTCTATAAATGAATGGAGAATTAATTCTAATGATCTCAACTTAATTTTGAGAATTTTCTCTTATATCTAGTATGAAGGTTGGAATGATGATTAAACTATTACTATATTCTAGCTAAATTTCTGATGAGAAAGTGTCAGCCATGATAAGCATGTTCTTTACTAGAAGGGCAGGTTGATGCAGTTTACATTGTTTGACATATAACATACATAATCAGATGTGGTAATCTAAATTACTTGTTCATTTTTATCTCTACCTGCCAACAGCGATTTTTGTGGTGTGCTGTAACTTTTGCAAAGCAGTTTGAGCCCATATCAGGACTGACAGAACATCGGTCCTCATCTGGATCCGAACAATTTAATACTCTTATAATGTTCATGTGAAAATGTTTTGGAAAAATATAACCCTTTACTCCATAGGTTATTTTAAGATCATGACACAATTTTCTGTTTTTAGACAACATTGAAAAAATTCAAGAAAAAAAAGGTAAAGTTTTGAATACTTTTGAAAATATTATGGAAAATGGAGCATTTGCTCCAATGGAGCAAATGCACGATTTTCCATCATATTTTCAAATTCATGATATTTCAAATGCGTCAAAAGGTGCTTTCATGGAGTTAAGGGTTAAAAAAGAAAGTCAGCAGACGACAAAAATGAAAAGTATATCCAGCATGCAAGCAGTTTGGGCCCAGATCAGGTCCTGTTCTAGATCAAACCCATTTGACACTCTGATAGCGTTCCTGAAGAATTTTCAAGAAAGTCAATTTTGAAAAAATCTGCAGACGACAAAAAAACTAAATATTGCCCAGCATTTAAAGACATAAGGATAAATAAGGTAAGTTAGGAAGTCTAATCGGAATAATATGATCCGTCCGAGTCATCTTCCTTCAGTTTTCTGCTGACGTTTATTCTCTGTCTAGTTATCAAAGCTTCAAACGAGTTCTTTTCCTCAGTTGAAAAGCTAACACCATCTGCCTCATCACCATCATCAGAATCTCCCTCTGATTTGTCAATGTTCGTCTGCAGTGTGGCAAGAAACTTCTCAACATCAGCTTCCATATCTCTCCTTCCGGTGTGTACCGAGCTATCGTGATCTGTCTCTGTGCCATCGTTACTTTCGGTCTGTGACGCCAGACTGGGTCTCTGGGATAGCAACAACTGATCAGTTGGCATGACAGCCGCTCGGCGACCTTGACGAGCTGGTCCCTGGATATCAAATGCCACCATATCTGTTTCCTCTACTACAGCCAGACGTCTTTGCTGTCTACGCATCTGCAGTGTGAGTCTCACATCATCTACAAATATATATTAGCATTTTTGATATCAGACACTAATAGTTCTAAATATAGATTTCAGAACTATCTTTAGGAAAGTAATACAACAAGCCTTTGCTGTTCTGTCTTGTTTTAACAATCTCCCATGTAAACTCAATTATCCTTCACAGGACATTACATTAAACTTAAACAGATTAGTTTGAAACTGGCGCTAAAGGGAAGCTATTGTAAGCGATTGACATGTTCCTTTATACAGACTAAATCGGACAAAATGACACGACTCATGATATACTTTATAGTGAAGGTTATATTTGTTCACATCAACATCACAATCAAACCTACTAAACGCAAAAATGTATTCAAGGTTAAGTAAGGTGACGACTATCCTGTGTGCACAAACGTTTGTCCAGTGTCATAACAACGCATCATATCAATGTTTATTAGACGTTGGCTTAACGCTTTGTGCCTCTAAGACTCATGCACATTTTTATAATTATAACAGCAAATAAAACAAAAACACACCATTGAATCGAACATGTAGACATAGTTTTGTTTCTAAATTCTAAATTGGCAAAACGTTATTATTCTTAACATTTTACACCATATTGAACATCTTAAACTTATGTAGTTCTATCTCATATGGTTGAATCTTTCAATAATATTGTTCACATGCAGTTATACACCTTTTGCTGAAAATCTTAAGTATTAATATTCATAATTCTTTACTTTTACAATTTCATTGCTTTGGTTTACTTGCATAATTCTTGCTCTTATGGTTAAACCCTTCATTAGTTTGCACGTCTCACATGTAGATATTTTAGTTTTTGCTGAACACCCAAATTGTTATATAATTGTTTAGTTTACACATTATACTTTTCATAGCTTAGTAACTCATTGTAGTACAACAGAAATATTTTTCAATTTGTGTACTTTACACATCAAAATTAGTGTGTATAGTGATTTCGAATATATAGTCATTTTCAAACAAATCTTATTCATCTCCATTCATTCAAAAATTCGACATACACATTATAAATATTCAGACATTTTGTTCATGTTAACGACTTTAGAATAGCAGCCATAATGTTAGGCAGGACTTACAACGCATTTCAGATGTCCAGATGGTAGTAGAAAGCCATGCAATTGCATACTATAACTTTAAAGTGCTCAACAATTCTCATTAATTTTAGTATTTGTGAAGACATATACTCTGTGCACAAATTATTGAAATATGCGTGTAATACTAATTTTTAATGTGTGTATGGTACATAATAGTTTGGAAATGGCAAAGCGTACAGATTCAATGACCCATTTGTATTAGAGGAAACCCTTAAACATGTACTTTTGCAAACAGTGAGGACCCAGATGAAATGCAGCATATTGCTGCATTTCATCAGAGTATACACTGTTAACCCCTTCACTGCCTTACCCCAAGTAATGCGCGGGGTGAAAACAGCTTTCTTTACGCCAGTACCCCGAGCCTTGTCCGGGTTAAACACGGTGTTGTTTATATATGCATGTAATATTCAAGGGACAGAACTCAATTATCATTATCTGCTCTAAAATGAAAGAGTTAACTTTTCCAAGATTTATATCATAACTCTGCGGCAGAAAGCTTGCTTTTCACAGGGAAAACAGCCCTTTTGATGACAAACTCGTTTTTTTAAAAGTGGCAGGCGACCGTGGCATTAGTCTGTCGTGTTTCTTTGAAGTAGGGGTTGTTTTGGAAGTCTAAAATGGCTTGTATATGGATGACAATTGATATTAATTGGAATCTGCATTGGTAAAGGAAGAAATGCCTGTCATTCTCACACTTTTGAACCATTGTTTCCCAACCACTCCAAAACAATGATGTTGTAAACGAAAGGAGACATTCATGTATTTTCATCTGTTGAAAAAAAAATTTGGACATGCTATCACTAGAAAACATTATTTCAGACAATGAACCAAATGTCTCATACAAACAGGAAAATATTTGGTGTAAATTCCTACAGTGGTTATGATTTTGTATGAAATTATATGTAACATTATAATAACATCAAAATAGCTGTATTTTCCCCTGGCGTATTGCGTGCATTTATTACGGCAGTGAAGGGGTTAAGGTAAATAAGATCTTCAGACAAAATAATACATTTTTTAAAAGATTATAACATGAGATCCCTAGATATGTACAATAGACTATGCCGAGTTTATTGTACGAAATCAGAAGAAAGAATCCATTTGTATTCAAAGGGTTAAAGGTGTGTTCATATTCATGCTGTATCTTTCTGATCTCCAGCGTAGGTACAGCAATTTAAAATGGTGCTGTACTGTTTACTATTTACATATTTTACTGAAATCAAATCTGACTCATTTCTCTGAAAGGTTTTATTTAGCAAACAGTGTAAAATCAGATGAAATGCTGTAATATGCAATATTTCATCATGGTTTGCTTCAAAAAAATAAATTATCAGAAATATTAAGTAAATTGGAAACTTGAACCATGACCTCTATAATGTATAATGTCCTGACAAAACCGCATTGTACTACCCCTTTTTATACTGGTGACTTGTAAATGCATATTTTGACAGAAAGTAAATACGTAGATAAAATGCCAAAAAATGTACCATTTTATCAGGGTTTTCACTGTTTGTAGTAAAGACCAATAAATACTATTTTATTTGAAAATTATAACCTGTGACTACCATCCTAAGTTTATTAGCCCAAACACAGCTAAGAAATCCATCAGTACATAAAGCATTAAGTGAGATTGGATAATCTATTAACCGAGAAAGGAAAAATGAAAACATATAAGCATATGTTACATTCTGCCCCTCTCACACATACGATATACACATACATTTAATTTTCAAAACACTGATACACTTAAGTATGAGATCTTTGATTATGCAATATGCATGTTAAATAAAAACACAGGATCAAACATAAATTTTTAAGCAAAACCAAGCATTCTAAAAAACTAACTAACGAACTAACTAAACCCAGGTGGCAGATAGATGATAAGAATAAATTGAGCTGTTTTAAGCAGATGTTACTGTTTAGGCACCAGAGCTAGAGACTACACAATTATTTCACATTTTTCACCATCAATTGTGAGTAAATATGGAGTTATTTTGGAATAACCTTTGACTTTAGTAGTATCTTAACAAATATATGCACCTTTTAAGACTTCTTTCTTTAATTTAGTAGAGCAAGGGTTATACATATTGGATTAAAATATCATTCAGCGTTTTTAAGTACTGCTCTGAATTAGGTTAAACAGATTTGTTATAATTGTGGGATAATTAACCAGAGCATTGTGATATCATCTGCCCTCTGGGAACAAAATGAAGTAAACTAGCTGTCAACTGATTCTAAATAGAGACCATTTCAAATCTTTGTATCACTGTTGATGTTGTTGTGTTGGCGCTTACCGTCATTTTCAATCATTTTGTCAACAAACAGTGGTAAATCATCCATATTGTCATTTAGCAATATCTTTGTTTTGAATTGAACACACATAGTTTATTATGACTGCTCACACCAGCTGAACTTGTGTTTGTTACATCACCTCCCTGTGAGCCAGTGACTCATATATTCTTAAAAGCTTAACAGTATTTATTAATGATTATACACATATTTGCCAAACATTCACAATGCTGCCATATAAATTGACAACAATACATAGATTTGAAATAGTTACAAATTTCTAACACAAGTACAGCTACAAGCAAAGTAAGTTGTTATGGTGACATTGGTAAATTTGCTCAATTCCATATATATTGTTGTATATTAAACAAATGGTTTTGTTGTTCCAAACAATATTTTATATAATGCTAAAGCAAATTCCACATAAATCAGTTAGTTTTGACTAGCTTACGACCAGCCGGCATCATGTTTACTTTATATTCCTAAATATATAATGGTTCCAAATAACATGATGAAACCATTTCAGGCTCAATCTATAATTACAATACTATCTTTGCACAGTATCTTAAACATGTGCCATTTTCTACTATACAATTTTCATTTGTGGTAATGGCATTAACCATATAAAACGTTGAATACATTTTAACTTAATTAGTTTCGAGCTGATTCAGACTATTGTAATGCTTATCATCTTATGGTTTTCCAAACGACTTATTTTGCTCTCTGACCTAATCACCATTAACCTATATGAACTGCACTAGCAAACACGTTTCTATGATGTATTCATTTTTCCTTCAGAAAATAAGTTTATCATTTTCACCCATTATAGAATGCAAACCCCTAAATAGGTACTTTACACTGTTTGCCAAACTACCCATTTGGGGGTTTGCATTCTACAAAGGTTAAGCTGCAAAATGACATTTGATTCGTCATTACTATTTTTCTACGCTCTAGCAGACAACTGAATGCATAACTATATGTTAATCTATACAAATGCTGTAGCCAAAACTGTTAGACAAATTGAGATAAAGGTTACTATAAAAGTACTGTCCTGTCAGCCAAGAGTGACAGTGGCGTAATATTTGTTTACAACTGTTAAGTAAAACATTAATT
The DNA here is from genome assembly GCA_964019695.1 of Loripinus fragilis. Taxonomy (NCBI): domain Eukaryota; kingdom Metazoa; phylum Mollusca; class Bivalvia; order Lucinida; family Lucinidae; genus Loripinus; species Loripinus fragilis. The sequence goes on from OZ026524.1 coordinate 85,859,664, forward strand.
TGAACACTTCACTTGGGCTAACGCTAATCGCTAGATAACTTGTGTATTAATCCTATCCTGTGGATAAGATTAATACACAAGTCATCTATCGATTCTAAGTCCCTGATAACTTTGTAAACAAAACATGACGCAACTGTTACTCTTGGTTGGTAGGACAGTACATAGGGCGTGAAAAGAAAGAAAACAAAATGGTGAATTAATAAAATGGTTATGATTAGATATAAACTCAAAATAAAATTAGATCTGGTTAGACTTTGACCTCTTCATAAAGATCACTTACGTACTGTCCGCCACCTTGTTGGGGCATGCTACAGAAACGATCACATCTGCATTTTTGCCCTTTCTGACCGTGCAGATGCTATTCTTTGTCTTATTATTGCTATATCAACTGAAATAAGATGACGATGATTATTTCACAAAGAGTGAACATCTTTTCAAAAGGTTACTAATTCAGATCATTTAAGAAATGCATTTCATTTCTCATGTTTATTAAAGAACAACAATATATTGTCGCTACCCCAGTAAGTTAAACCAATTTATGTCTCATATTAGCTTTGCTAGTGACATATTATCTTCTACTTTTATACTGATCGGAAGAAACAAGTTCATCGCTTATATGTATATTCTGTATGCATCCTTATTGGTAAAAACTTCGCATTAAAAGTTCATTCCACAATGAAACCTCGGAATCGAGATGAAACTGCAAAAGTGCATTAGAATTTGGTTACCATATTCAAAATTGTCATTTGGGGAGCTATATCATCTGATATACGTTCGGAAATCACGTTTTACAGCCCGCTCGAGGATCGCCGTAAAACTAAATTAATGCCAGTATATCCGACGATATACCTCCTCAAATGAAAATTTTGAAAACAGTTATCCCCTAAATGGACACATTCATTCATCAACGTTATAGCGTTACAAGCGTCCAATTGGAGTGTCTAAATCCAATGTCATATGACATCCGTTAGGAAAAGCAGAAATTCTCAATAGTTCATTAAAGACTTTCAATAAATACTATCACATTCTATATCATCTGTTTTAATTGTGTGTTCTTTGCATCACACGCAACGCACATCACGTGTATTACTATAGCCACCAAACTTTTATCTGCAAAATAAACTTTTTAGTAGGTTTCGAAGAAAGATTTATGCATATTAACAAATCAAATTCTGGTATGAAAAGAGAGATGTGTATTTAGTAGAAAAAATCAAAATGAAGCTAAAAACAGTTCTTTAATGATAACAATGATTTTATGTACTTGTGAATGTAACACAACGTTTGATTGTAAAACTTAAATCATTTGCAACATTTAATACAGTGAACTGCCACAAAACATAACTACAAAGCACACAGCAGCCATTGTGCGAGGCTCCCCATGGGATATTTTAAAAGTACATTTACAAAATAACTTCAAAATTAAATCAGGTGAAAGAGAAATCATGTCATATGGCAATCATGCGAGTCACGTTTTATATTTTATATGTTATATTCTTATTGATTTCATTTAGAAAAAAAATCCCACAAAAACAGTATGTTTGACTTGAAAACGTTTTAGTTTGTAGTAAGGCAAAACAATATTCTATTGCCATGAAAGATCCTCAAGCAGTACCTTTGGGGAAATTCCACAGGGTACAGTTTGGAAATGATTTTCTACATAAAGCGAACATTAGGAAATATATTGACAAAAACGAAACGTGATAACAGATTTTATCCTCACAATTAAGGTATTTTATGCTTCATATTTTTTTCCTAATTGGATAAAACAAGAAGTTTGGAAAATCGTGAATTTTTCATCGGGAATATGGTTAATAACAGCCCCTACTAAGGAAGGAAAAAATCTCCTAGTAATGTCAGAAAATACAGTAGTTCCTCTTATTGTGATTTTAAGGTCGATTTGAAAAGAATTAAAAACACCACTAAAGCCCAACATTATATATTAATTAATGTATGTTTTTATTGCTTGCATAAAACCATAAACTATCCCATGAAAAACCTTTATACTAGCTCATCAAATATATATACAGTAAATCCTGTCTTAAGCGGTCACTTAAAAGACCCTAAAATATGTTTTCAGGACCAATAATCGCTAAAAACATGCCAAAAGTATTGCAGAATACTCCGGTGGAGCATTCTGCAATACCTTTGACCTGTGATTTACACTTTTGTTAAGAGGTCACTAAAAATACCCCAAATATGTTTTCAAGACCAATAATTGCTAAATGCAGGCCAAAAGTATTGCTGAATACTCTGGTGGAGCATTCTGCAATACCTTTGACCTGCACTTAGATACCACTTGCCTTTTACACTTTTGTTTTGTCTATTTTTGAGTGGCTGCTGGAGATAGGTTTCACTGTATATGACCACAAAACAATGAACGGCATGGCGAATTAGGTATCCATCACCACTAACACACAGTTAACCAATTTCTGATGCCATGTTATTAGAAAGCAAAACACAATGAAGAGGCTTATCTTTTTATTTCACAATTTTTGCATAAAATTTAAAAAAAATGGGACAAGAGCAAAACATGTAAACCCACACAAGATGCCACATTATATGAGGGTCTGCATGATTTACTAACATAATAGCCATGCTCAACAATTTTGATATCTTGAGCAGTAAGCCATATGTGGCTTAGGCCTAGCTGAAAAGTGACATTTGATGTTACATTTTTGTCATTGGTCACGCAAGAGCCATATAAAGTCAGTAATCCTTGTATAATATCATACAACTCTTAGGTTACAATTGAATAATATGTTCTAATTAGAAGCATCTTAGAATATTGAAAGTATTGGCAAGACGGTTACTGCAGAACCAAAAACAGTTCAGATCTCACAACAAAGAGTTGGTTAGTTTACATTATAGATCCACCAGACAAAAGCCTCAGTGACAGGTTCAAGCTTAGCAAACACAGTGAATTCAATAGGAACACAAGAAAAATAAAATAATCCTAAAACTATTACAAGTGATTTGTTTGATTTGATTCTTTACGTCCCATCAACAATCTTTCAGTTATAAAGGGGCAGGTCTTTCTGGGTTGAGCCAGTACTAAGCTAGGATAAATGTGTCTTGCTCAAGGACACAATGCATTGACACCGGTGAGGCTCAAACCTGCGGCCCCTCAGTATCGAGTTAAGCACTCTACCACTGGGCCACTGCATTTGTGGATGTCCTCATTTTACTAAAACGATTAACATTCGCAAGTTGTCAATTAAAATTGCAGAATAATCAGTCAAGTACCTCGTTTTTTCTCTCTTGGTTGTACAAGAAATGCTGTATCGACGTCTTGCATGCATTCTTCACATGGCCTCGTTTCCATGCTCTGCGTCTCTTTAGGCGTCAACCACTCACCAATGAAAGACAGCTCATGACAGAGGGGACATTCCATCAATCTCTCCACCAGAATTCCTGTAAGATGAATAAATGGAATGATTCAAACATGATACTGTAAAAACTCTTACTGTAAAATACTTAATAATCGCAGCATAAAACTTTGGCGATTTTAAAAGACTTCTCAATTAAATGCAATTAAAAAAACTATCCTCATAAGGGCTACTCTAAAAGGAAAGAATATGCTCCAGGGAGCATATTATTTTCTTTGATAGTATCTTCTTTTAAGACACACGGGAGCGCAGTGGCTCAGTGGTAGAGTGCTTGACTCGAGGCCAAAGGGCCGTGGGTTCGAGCCTCACCGGCGTCACTTCGTAGTGTCCTTGAGCAAGAACATTAATCCTAGCTTAGTACTGGTTCAACCCAGGAAGACCCGTCCCTTTATAACTGAAAGATTGCTGATGGGACGTAAAGAATCAAATAAAAAAATCTTTTAAGACATGGTTTCCTTGACGTTCAAACATACTTTACAGTTCAAAAGTTGGTCTATTGATAAAGATACTTACATACTGAGGATGTGTGTCCATTGATAGCTTATTGTATAACTGAAAATGAAACTAATTTGAGGTCTCATACATGTATTTTGGTGATTTCAGTTTATACCACAAAGAGTGCCAATCTGGAGGTATAAAAAAGGCACCAATTTATGAGACCAGGAAATTCAGTTACCCAATAAGCAATGAATGCGGGAAAACATCCATAGTATGTTGGTATCTGTATCGATAAACCAACTTTTGAACAGTAGAGCCTGTTTCCCAGTCGCGAAAAACATGTCTTAAAAGGGGATTCTAATAAAGGAAAAATTTAGAAAATAACTTTAAAGGGCATTTATTTGAGAAATCATTAAAATAAAACTACGCCAATATATCTGTATTTTAAAATCACCAATTTTTTATGCCATGAATATTATGTGTTTTACAGTATCAGGTTGGCATACAGATGACTACGAACCAGTTCTAATGACAGAAACTCCTAACTCCTCTCCATTTTACATATTTCAAGTAGGTTTTTTTGTAATAATAGAGCCAATTTAGATAGGCTCCAGTCTATAATGCCTTCAATGTTTACTGTCGTGAGTTGGCTCCCAGTACCGTTAGTTTAACAGGCGACAGGGCCCAGGGCGACGACAGTAAATATTGGGCTTACAGTAGTGCAGAATAAACGTGTGGCCTTATTTAAAATAATCTGATAAAAAACCTAATCTTTTAGTAATAGAGAGCCCTACAAAATGTTAAAACAACTGAGTCTGCTCGTGAGAATGAATGGGAAATGTAATTTGAATCCTTGCTGAACGCACATGCCAGCTTGTACCTAAAGCCTTCTAAAGCGGCCACTCTAAAATAGATAAAACAAGGCCTTTAAGCCATGTGGTAGCTTAATGCAGGTCAAAAGTACTGCAGAGCATTCTGCATTAATTTTCAGAAGCATTCTGCACTACTTTTGACCTGCATTAAGCGGTCTTGAAAACCTATTTTTGGTCTTCTTTTATTGGCCGCTTAAGACAGGTTTTACCGTATGCTATACCTGCGTAAGATTGAACCAGTTCTTCGAATTCCAACAGTACAGGGAGCAAGATAGACCACATTGTTGAAGCCGCAACCTCATCCACATTTAGGTCCCCATCATCTCGCAGTTCGAATCTCAGAGTCGTGCCATTGTCATCTGGGTGTTTGGTGTAGACAAACAATACCTGCGGGTAAAAGTATGAAATTCTGGTGTGCTTAGACGTTTAAAGGTAATATTTATTAAAATGAACATTTTCCATCACCACATATAACCGTTTAAACATTCTTGTATTAATACCTGTGCGCATAGCTGTTTTCAAGAAGTCAGTATCAAATATTTACATTTTCGAAGCAAGCCTTTAATGAATCTCTAGATTTTTGCAACATTTCATAGCCTCATGAATTACACACATTTGATTGACAGCTGCGCTGCCAAGCTAATTTGCTCGTGCAATACGCTTCGAACATCGAACTCATTCGCCAGAAGTGACACTGGTGTTGTGATTGATAGTGAGCCGCACTCGAGTGGCACGTGCAAAACATGCTTCGTGTTTGCTCCATTGGCTGTCCGTGCTCACGCTGGCTGTTCCGTTTTTCCGTTTTACACTCCAACAAAACCGTTAATACGATTACATATTAAGTACACAACTGTTTTTTTTCCTAAATTATAAATAATTTCTATATTTTAGATATTTATAATAAAATGTAAATATAAGCAATAAATTCAATTTTTGGTCTGTTCATGGAATCATGAATACTTCGGGTCTCTTGCAAAGTTAACGTGAATCCCTTCAGGCTAAGATTCCTTTGCAAGAGACCCGAAGTATTCAAGAGACCCGAAGTATTCATGATTTCATGAACTTTCCAAAATTGAATACACTTCTTAAATGAACGAAAATCCATGTTCAAATCATAAGGAGATTCACGTGCTGTTTGAACATGGGGTTAAACTTAACAATACTTAAAATGAGCCCCGATTATTAGCATGACGTCATGCGAAAATGTAGAGCGCAGACTGATCATTTTGTCGCGAAAACCAGGTGACGACTGTTATGACGTTCGAATCCTTAAAGCTACCGCCATTTTGTTCAGAGAAATCCAGCGTAAGAAAAAGGATAGCTACGTTTTTAGTGTGATTTGGCTTGCAATCAAGTAAAATGTGTAAGAATAGCGAGCACCTTTTTCATTGCATATAATAACACTTGCTGGGTTTGAGCGATGTTTGAATTCTTGGCTTAGCGGCCTCAATTTCTTTCAGCTTCCTCAGGACCAGGCAAATGAAAATGCATGAAAAGATATGTGTAATCCCAATATTTGATATCATTAATATTAAATATCTGATACCATTAATATAATTATGAATTTAAGTATTGGAGGTACAAAAAAGGAAATCGAATTGTTAGGACCAAGAAAGGATATCCATTTAGTCGTATTCCCTAAAAACAGCGATAAAAAATATCATTGTTTGTGAATATATTGATAGAAATTAAAATATTGTTAGGATAGGTACATTTATGGCAGAGGCTATCACTTTTTTGTTTTTGTCAAAATTATACACTAGAAAGAGAGAAAGCCAATCTTTTTAAAAGGACAGGTTCTATCAAACTGACAGGAGACACAGTTTTCAGTGTGGCTAATTACATATGAGCGGTGACATGTGATTTCCAACAATGTCGCATTTTGACAAGTGTAGACTCATACGAGCCTGTGCTGCATGCCTCCTTTTAAGTTTAGAAACTCCAAATGATGTTCGGTAAGTAGCTTAACATTCATAGAATATTCAAGCGAATAGCAAAGGCTCTGATCGGACTGCGCGTATGCGCAGGCTGATCTGAGGCTTTGCTTGTCGCACATTCCACATGTTGGAAATCTCATGCTCTGGCTCATATATTTAGACATATCGGCCAGCACACGCGATTCTGATACCCATCGCATCAGCATCAAAGGGCCTGTGCATATACACAATCTAGCAACAGTCATCGCTTTTCGCATATATCAGGTAAGAACGTAGAGTAAGGCTCAGACCAAAGATTATAGCTCTTGCACCGCTGGATACATCAGCATGTGCCTTTAACAATTTCCTTCATGAATATTCGTGCTAAGTTCCACCCATTATGAATATTCATATAAATCAATTTTCACGTTTGTACATGGAACAACGAAATTATTTGTCAGGCCCACTAGTAAAGGAGCATATCAAATGATATTCCGTTTAGCAAACAGAGTAGATCCAGATGTGGCAGCTGCCAGATCTGGGTCTGCTCTGTTTGCAAAAGCGGCAACATGCGTCTCTAATGGGTAAATATTAAAGGTTAAAGGTGGCCATTTCACACATGCCATTAGAAGCAATATCTTGTTTGCTGTTCAAATAATGAGATTCCTCAACATGTCTTGGGCAAGCATTTTTATTGGTTGATTAACAAACCCCCCTACTGTAATTTTCTGGAAAGTAGAAAAAAAAATCTAAAATCGTTTTTTATTATCTGCCGACTCTAAATATTATTTGTTTTGTTGAAAAAAGTAATATATTTTTGAGGTTCTGTTTGTGCATTTTTGAGAGTGTTACTGTTAAAAGTAATTGTCATGTTCAGATTTTTTGGAAAATGATGAAATATTTCAAGATTTAATACAGACTGTTGGTTTACCTTACTAGTTTTACTGTTTTTTCTCGAGATATTGAAAAAAACTCTGAAATCAACTGGTCATTTTCAGAGCTTATTTTTCGTCCTCAAACCCTAAACCTGAAACAAATTTCCCGTAAATCTACTGATAAAAAATTCTGGCCTTAGAGAGATCGACTGGCTCACAGGCCCCTTTGCAAGAGCACATGTCTTCAAGGATTCCATTCAAATAAGACTCAAACTAGTCTGTTCAGCTACAGAGACTAGCTACGTTGAGTATTGAAACTTTACGTGAAGCAGGCAAAACTATTATACTTTTTAAAGAGCGAATAACAAGGGTGCTGATCAGACTGCACAGGCAAGCCAGCCTGTGCCTTGTGACTTTGTTGTTTGCAAACAACAAGGTCAGATCTTCTCGAGTAAAATCTGGTATCTTCATTGTGGTAAAAGGGAGATTTTTAAATGGATTTCGGGTCATAAGCAGGTTAATCCAACTAATCTGTGTTTGTTAGGCAAACTGAATGATATGCTTCAAATAAACAAATCTGACCCTGCCAGGACTTATAAGAGAATGATTCAATATGAATTTCTTTAAATAAAGAAAATTACACGGAGTTCAAATATTCAAAAATAGCTCAAAAAGTTAATAGTGGTGAAGGCAACATACCAGATATTGAGCATAAAGTTTTCTACAGATACTGTGAATGTTCCAAAATTTAGAACCCGAAATTTACTACCAAGCTGGTCAACGTAAACCAGATAGACCTGTATTTATATTTAAATGCACCTCCCAACCTGTATGATCAGTGATAACACTCCTGCCATTCCAAAAACAGTTTCGTGAAGCAAATATATAACACTCTAAACTTTAGGAAAGAACAGTAAAAAACAAATGTTTGAAATATATCAAGAACCCTGAAAAAAAACTAAGACACTTGATTACCAAAAACACTTATATTTGGTGTGTGTTTTATTTGGCAGGCAAAAATAGCCAAGCTTTCAGACTGCAAAATACACTTTCAAATTCAGTTACACAATAAGCGATAAATAGACACGCAACCTCAGTATGTTGGTAACTTTTGAACAGTAGAGTATGTTTCAGCATAGAGGAAACAACAACTTAAAATGAGCTTCTATTAAAGGAAAGAATATGCTCCCAAGGGGTAATGGTAGCCCATACGAGAGTAGAAAATAACTTAAATTGAGAAACTGCCTCAATTAAACTACGCCAATATGTCAGTATTTCAAAATCGCCAAATGTTGATGCCACAAAATATTAAGTGGTTTACACTAAGAAAGAGAAATTTCATTACCTGAACATTTTCTTTTTTATGCCTAGCATGGAAACCACCGCCCCAATGAGCTAAGAATTTCAAGCTGTGCTTTTCCCTGTGTGCTCTCACACTCAACATTTCAAACAATCCTGGAGGCATGTACTTTGGAAACCTAAAGAGATGGAGGGATAAAAGAAAATAAGTCAATATTTCAACATTAAAACCAATCCTGAAGGCATACATATACTTTTAAAACGGGTACAGGACTGGGTTGCATAGCGCAGTCGGTAACGTGTCTGACTGCAGATCCAGGGGTCACAAGTTTGATCCCAGCCCAGTCCCATAATTTCATGGAGATTTATCATGAAATAATTTCTAAGGCCATTATCCTCTCTTCTGCTGATTCAAGAAGGGTTGTTTTTAGTTACAAGGGAAAGTATGTGCACGAAATACTGGTTAACCGCTTAGTCAAGCTTAAACAGGGAAAAGGTGTGGTTAGGTGAACTGACCCTCCCTATGACTGGGACGTAATGCATCAAACCAAACAAAATAGGTAAAAGAAAATGACCTTAATATCTCAATATCTTAAGCAATATCTTAAACATTTTGCTAAAGGCTTTGCAGAAAATGAGACACTTTCAAAACAAATATGTTCTTTTGCTATATATCTATAGATATCGTTTTGGCATGGTTGTATCTCTAAAAGACAATACACATTTAACCCTTAAAGCGTCAAGAAAGAAATGCATCTGAAAATGTTTTCTGCTGAAGTCGTCTGCTGCAAATACCTAGCATTACTGACGAATTAAGTATAGAAGCAAACAGCGTGGACCCAGAACAGACTGCTCCTATAAGAGCAGTCTGATCTGGGTCCACACTATAAGAGCAGTCTGATTTGGGTCCACACTGTTTGCCATATAGGCTTCTTAAACATTTAAGCAGATGAGAAAAGCAGACGACTTTTGTTGAAATTGGCGCATTAAAACTAGTTAACTAACCTACAGACTCCTGCGAGTTTTCTCCGATCTTCCAATGGGTTCCACCTTTCAACAATGCTATCTGGTTCTCCAACCTTCCTGAACCACGGTATCAATATTTTCTGCTTTGCGTTTGGTCCTTCTGGATCAGGGTCCAGGTTATACTCCCTCTCACGTGTCCTCCTGCATACGTAGTATCCTAAATCTAGATTATTTAACAACAGATCTATCACTTCATAAAACGGTCCATTAACTTCCAGAGGAAGAAGTCTACTTAACATACACTTCAGTAAGTCTCTATCAATAATACCTTCCTTTAAGAACTCCTCTTTTAGAGAGTCATATTTTGTTTGGTAAATTCCAATTGTTTTGAATGAATCTTCAACTTCAATGTCTAATTTTTCTTTCAGGTCATGTCTAAATATACTCCTAAATATATCAAATAACCAAGCAGGGCGTAGAAAAATATAGTTTTTCAGTGAAGGAGCATTTGAAAACCACATCACTTTTCCGGTGTCATGTAAATATTGCACAATAGTAGGAAGTAAATGTTTCATTCCAAATTTTTCACTGATCATTTCTTTGTAATCATCAAACTGCATCACAGGTACTACCATCGTGTTCCCTTTCTCTTCGGTGAATGTTTCAACATCGAGCCAAAATGTCGGAATAGTTCTCATAACGTTTGGAAACAATTTTGTATCATTTGCAAGATTTTCAATAGACTCTCTAATCACATTATATCCCACATATTTGGAAGCACTAGTCACAACTACTTCTGTTTGTACTGTACATTTGTCTTGTAAGAGCATAGACAGTGAATTCAATTGCGTTGATAGTGTCTGCGATATATGCGGTTTCTCCGTTATTACCCGTATTCGTTTTTGAACAATCTCTCTTTGTTTCTCCAAATGAGCGCCCAATTTCTTGACAACCTCTTTATTGACCTTTGCTATTTGCTCTTTTGTTATTTTATCGGCGTGGGTTCCCACAAGAACGACCGTTAGTTTATTCGTCTTTGCCATCATCCAGTCAAACCATGCACCAATCATTTCATCAAATAGCTCACTTCTGTACTCATACATATCAAACGTTAATATCGTTATTGCTGGTTGTTCAAAAAATAAATAATGTGGATACAGATAAAAATGATCCCCACAGAAATCCCACAGGCACATGTTTAATGCTTTCCTGGAATCAGATTTAGAGGAGTATCCAGAACTAGACGATGAGATCTCAATATCTTCGTCGTCCTGTTGACTGAAGGACATATCAGTCGCTTCAATACCAGCTGATTTTTCATACATTTCTTCTGATAGGCGAGCTTGACCATCCACTAGAGATTGAACAAAACTGGTTTTACCACTGTCAGACGCTCCTAGCACATGTACCTGTTAAAAAAGAAATGATCTATTGTTTTATAATGAATTCGGCAATGGTTAATATATGGGACTCGTCGTGAGAAAACCCTATCTTTAGGATTTCTGAACAAGTAGAGCTAAAAAGCCAGCTCACCTGCACATACTAGCTAGAATATTGAAGTTTTGCATGGAGCAAGTTTGATAATGATACACTTCAGATAGCGAATAACAAAGGCGCTGATCAGACTGCGCGTATGCGCTGGCTGATCTGCGCCTTTGTTGTTCATTTGCAACAAAATCAGGTTCTTTCGCAAAAAGGCCTGAATGAAGATGGTCTAAAAAGTAGCAATGGCTACAGAGGTGTCAAAATATGAAAATTCCTACATAATTTTAAGAGATACAGCGAAACATGTCTTAAGCAGCCATTAAAATAGACATAACAAAGGTCTTGAAGATAGGTGGAAGCTTAGTGCAGGTCAAGAGTATTGCAGAATGCTCAGAGCATTCTGCAATACTTTTGATCTGTATTAAGCGATTATCGGTCTTGAAAACATACTTTTGGGACTTCTTTTGAGTGACCACTTAAGACAGGTTTAACTGTAGTTAGTTATCTAATTGATGCTAAAAGGCCAATGATATGACATGAAAATGTAAAAGCCACTGATCACAGACCCCAGGGGGACTTTCAATTTTTCTTGATACATATGCTCCGCCCCAGCATCTACTTTTTACCAAACAACAATATTGAGCATATCAGGCACACCCCAAAAATACTTGAAATTTTAGCATACCCCCCCCCCCAAAAAAAAATATATATATTCCCATTCTGTAACTTGACCTTTAAAAGACCCTAAAACAGTTGACTTTAGAAATGACCACAAAAAGAGTCCACTTTAGTGATGACCCCAAAAAATATCCACAAAAATCTTAATACACCAAAAAATATTCATTTCCTGAAAAAAAACAACAACATCGAAATTCAAAATTTTGAACCCAAAATCATCGGACAAGCCTAGATCATATAAAAATATCAAAGTACCCCCCCCCCTCCCCCTGGGTCACAGACTTACCCATAGCATCCAGAGGAATGGATGATAAAACGTGGACAAACACGAACATACACATACAGCATGAATAAAGAACCAATAAATCCAGCGAAATGAATGAAATAAAGAACTATATCACAAAGCCAGGACAAAACATGAAACCCCCACACACAATGGGAACACCATACATAGAGGATCTTACATGAGTGCTTATGTTGTATTGAATTTATCAAACGAGTTGAGGAAAAGAAATAAAATGAGAGGCTTGTCGAGCATTTTATCTCTTTTTTCGCAGCGATTTTAATAAATTGAATAATACGGGAGCACGAATGTTAGATCTTATTTATCACATGTCATAAATATTACTTGTACATGAAAGTTGCATTTTTGGCGTGAAAACGTCAAGATTTTACCATCTTTTACGCATCGTTTTAATGCTACTTATCTGTAAACCACTAATGGTTAACGATTATATTGCATAGCGTTACATCACTCCCAGAGGTGACGTTACAATACAAATCACTACCTTAGAATGGAAGAGTTCAGTCTACCTTTTAGTTGTAGAGGAGGGCTTTGATATGTTTTACTGGCCAAATTATCGCCATATATTCTGTTGTTGAACAAACACATACATTGCTGCTGGCAATGACAGATATACATGGTTTGACCTCATTAAATTATACATACCTTGACGCCTTGGTACACTTTAACATTTGCCTGCGTCTCTTGAAAATATCTCATCATAGATTTGAGGCCACACTCACACACGTCAACGGGTGGATATGTGAGTGGGTTCCCGTCTACAAACAGCTCTTGTTTCCGGCTCAAATCTACCTTTTTCATCTTACTCCAGTCCAAAACCTGCAATAGTACAAATCTTTAAGTAAATAAGAGTAATTTGTAATTTTTGAATTCAGTCGCTAGATTTTCTTAATTCCTACAAGTATATCAGATTCAGTTTGTAGATCATGGCTCAGTTTCTGAATTTTTAAGTTTAATATAAAACTTGGATATTCTTAGATTCCGTGAGATGGTCGTTAAACAGATTCTTAATCATAGTTTTTTCTTGAGTAAAGTTATTTTCAAGAATTACTTTGTTAGTGAATCATTGAAAAAATAGTTTGTTAGGTTGAATTCATTGAAATGTGGAATATGTCAAATCACCAGTTTTAAAAGATTTTATGAATTTTCAGGATGATTGACAGACGTGTTCATCGATGGTAGTGCTCTGGATGTATCATTGGTTGAAAAGACAAAAATCCACATAAAATAGATGCTATTGTATTTTATGTGGATTAGATTTGATTTTGTACAAATCATATACATGTAACTAAATACAAACAATGTCGAAAATCTGAAGCAGAAGACATGTGTTTGTTTCTTTTTCTCTAATGAATACTTTTTGAATTGCTAATCTATTTTGCAATGCAAGATTTAACCTTTAGAGAGTTTAGAAAAGACAATTTATTTCAGGCGAAGAGAGGGAGAAAATTTGAAAAGAAAATAAGTACTAAACATATTATGACCTCATAGACCGAACCTCCTTGTTCAGTAGTATTCATAGTTTTATTTCAGAAATCTTCTGACTCGACATTGCTCTTCAAAGTACAGGTTTATAGAACTAAAGCATTATAATTGCTAGAAATGCTTGCTACTTTTGTTGTGTTGCTTTGTTTTGTTTGTTTTCATCAAAAACACTTTTATGGCAATTTCTAATAAGACATCTACTTACCCTGATTTTATTTGATGTTACATCAAGCTTCTTTGAGATCTGGAGGAGATGATCCGGGAACTTATTAATGGCGTTTCCAGAAAGATCCACTTCCGTCATGCAATGTGCATTCTGGGGATTCAAACTGAACACAGGAACCTTCGATATCTGATTTTGACTAGCTTTTAACGACTCTAACCTTGGCAGTTGAAACAAATCAGTGGGCAGTACTGTGATTTTATTTTTAGAAATGTTTAAATCCTTTAAGTGTTTAAGGTTGCGTACATCCAAGCCAACTTCACGTATTCTGTTCTCACTACAGTCAAGAATTTCTAGCCTTTTCATGTGCGACACGTCCTTAAACACGCTTGACAAGTGGTTGTGGTCCACCATTAGAATTTGCATCTTTTTCAACTTTTCAATCCCTTTTATGGAATCTAAATTGTTATGGCTAAGATTGAGCCTTGTAAGGTTTTTCAAACGCTTGACACTTTGGGGAATTTTTGTGAATTTATTGTGATTAAGATTTAGTTCTATCAGGTTATCCAACTGTTTGAAGGAGTCTGGAAGGCTTCCATCACTGAGGTTATTTTCACCCAAGTCCACTTTTTCAAGCATCACCATTCTGTCAATTAGTTTGTCTGACAGAGTGTTTAGCTTTAACCCAGGAATCATCAAGCGTTTGACGTCCCCTGAACAGTTTTCTATATTTTCTAGCGTATCTTTGGTTACGTCAAACAGTCGCAGTGACGTTGTTTTCTCGTGTTTTGGCGTCGGAATCCTCTCAGGATGCATATGACGCGAGCCTTCGAAGCCAACGTGTGCCATTATTGGACCGCGGTTCACAGCAACACCACGTGTTCCTAGGCGTTTCCGGTTTCTGGCTGACATGGCGGAAGTGGGCAATCACTCTTTAATGGGGAATCTGAAGGTATAGCCATCTTCTCTAACTTGCCTGTCATTGTCGCCAAGCGACAAAGGAACTCCTGAAATAATAATAATAAAAAAGATACTTAGTTATTCATTGGCGTAGCTCCCATTATGCAGTTACGCACATGCGTAATAAAAATAGTAACATTCAAGGGAGGTCACCTAATGAGGTAAAAGTGATTTTCCAAACCACAAGGAACTGCTCTTAAAGGAAAGAATTCGCTCCCTCTGGGAGCAAATTCTTTCCTTTAAGAGAAGTTCACATCTTGAAAAGGGACGCAATTGAAGAGAACCACTGCTTGATCCAGTAGTCTCCCTTTGATGTGCTTAACCTTTTCAGCGGTCTTGCTACGCCACTGGTTACACAGTCAAACCATTTTGATGCTAACTCCATGCATACTGGGTAATTTTGTATTCTATTTATCGTCTACTGGTTATTACTACTCTTTTTTATGTAAAACAGGAATATGAATTTAGTGTCAGACAGCTTGGATCTAGATGAAGCTCGACATTTTGTCAGGCTTGATCTTGGTCCAAACTGTTTGAAAAGTCTAACAGCAAATGTTTAGTTGAACTAATTTCCGTTTTTCCTTATATACACTATATAGTGTCACTCTTTTTTGTAGAGCATACTTTAAAACTCACACTGCATTGTGGAACGTTATGACGAAATGTCACTGACCGATTCCACCTATGTAGATCATTTGGATTATGTTTCATCTTACCGTACATTTGTTCGACCGTATCCATTTTTAGATCTCTCCTAGTAGTATCCTTTTACACCAGATAAAAACGGATCTCGCATAACTCAATAAACTTGACAATTATACCAACGCCGCAAATTGTTTTAAGATATCAGTTTCCTTTGCGAAAATGAATAAAATATTTTCAATGAAAGGCTATTGGCAATGCTACAATAATATTATTTGTAGGTTACCTTTGTCCAAACATTCACTTTCTATAATCCGTCAAAAAGACCATGACATACATTAACCCTTAAAGCGCCACCAAAAATTTGCAGCAGACGACAATTTCAATTTTTGCCGCTTTTTCAAAACTAACCAATAAGGCATGATATTTCATGAGAATCGCCTGCTGGCAGACGATTCTCATGTAATATCATATCTTATTTTTGTCGAAAATTGGGAAAGATGTCTCAAAATTTGTCGTCTGCTGCAGTTGTGATTGGCGCTTTAAGGGTTAACCAGTGTCCTGCTGACCCTCGGTATATGTTTCTAAACAGTGTAGTTCCCGATCAGCTGGCTTCTTCAGAAGCCATCTGATCAGGATCTACACTATGTTTCGTTCATAATGTGAATCAATGGTAATATTTGAATTTTTGCAACTGAACTGGCTGGAATATGTGCCAATACATATCAGAGTATATCAATATGTTATGCAAGATAAAGGTTTAGTGAAAAAATTAAAATGTTTGGCAAGGTTCCGTGAAACAGGCATCGTAATTGACAGGACCTAATCATGTTGGAATTAACCTACTAAATACCCCCAGATACCCGTTGAAAAGGTCTGTCTTTATTCAAACAAGCGACAATCCACTTATCATTTATGGGAGTATACTGCTCAATTTGGCGTATACATTGCCAAACGCGTGACACCGGTACGTCTTTTTGAAAACAGTGTGGATCCTGCTCGGCTGATTTCTCAGTGTAGATCCAGATCAGCTGGCTTCTCGAGAAGCCAGCTGATCAGGATCCACACTGTTTTCATCCACAGGATAAATCAATACTTATAATTTGCAAACATATATATATATATATATATATATATATATATATATATATATATATATATATATATATATATATATATATATATATATATATATATATATATATATATATATATATATATATATATATATAACATGTGCAGAATCTTTATGCGTCGTTTCTTATTTCAGGCAGTATATGTACCCAGTGCAAGTGAACAGTGAAAAGGTTTCAACCGTTCTGTCAGATCAGAGTCTTCACTGTTTACTCAATCGGCGGCTCAGGGGTAAGTCTGACTTAGAATATCAGGAGAGAAAAGATCTCATTCAGCCAAACCGACGAGAAATTATGAATTATCAGTGAGTGATATTTTTTTTACGAAATCCTTAGCTAATGAGAATTTGGCAGAAAAAAATAGCAAATCTCTCAATGCCTCGCAAAAAAAGCTAAGGAATCGTAGTTTATTCGTACGGACTTTGACGATTATGATCAGGCTGGGGAGTGTCCAAGCTATTTAAAGTCTTCGCCAGGTGCACATGTATTTTTTTAAGTTTGTCCTGTATGCCTTAACTGGAGAATGTATTTATTTGTCCTACCTCGTACGTATGATTGGAGTTTGTATTTATTTTCAAAACAAATGGTGTCCTATCGCGTATAAGTTCTATGCCTGAAATGGAATATGTATCTATTTCCAAAACAGTTGGTGTCCTATCGCGTATGATTTCTATGCCTGAAATGAAGTAGGTATTTATTTCCAAAACAAATGGTGTCCTAGCGCGTATGATTGGAGTATGTATTCATTTTCAAAACAAATGGTGTCCTATCGCCTATGATTTCTATGCTTGAAATGGAGTATGTATTTATTTCCAAAACAAATGATGTCCAATCCCCAGGGGGTACTCTAATTTTTTTCCGACGTAGGCTCGGACCCAGCATCTACCCTTCTCCCCAAAAAAATATCAGGAATATCAAGCACCCCCAAAAAATATTTGAAATTTTAGCAACCCAAAAAACATATCCCAATCCTGTACCTTGACATTAAAAAAGACCATAAAATGCACAGAAATGACCCTTAAACTGGCCCAATTTTGTGATGACCCCAAAAAAATATTCACAAAATCTTCATACCTCAAAAAAAAATTTCATTTTTCTGAAAAACCCCAAAAAATATTGAAATTCAGAAGTTCGAACCCCAAAAAATGGTCAGAGCCTACGTATATGTGAAAATATCGGAGTTACCCTCCCCTGGGGTCCAATCGCGTATGATTTCTATGCCTAAAATGGAGTATGTATTTTTTCAAAACAAATGGTGTCCTATCGTGTATAATTTCTATGCCTGAACTGGAGTATGTATTTATTTCCAAAACAAATGGTGTCCTATCGTGTATGATTTCTATGCCTAGAACGGAGTTTGTATATATATTTCCACCTACCGCGTATGATTTGTATACTTGAAATGCAGTATATAATTGTTTCCAAAACAAATGGTGTCCTATCCATTCTCGCGAGACCTGAGGATATCTCATCTATGCTATCATGCTTCCTGTCCGCGACAATGGTGTCCTATCGCGTAAGAATTGTGGCTGGCGTGCACCCACTGGAATAGTCTCAAAGAAACAAACAATATACATTTCAAAACCTCTGATCGTTGTTACGCGACAAATTATTAGCATGATTGTGTAAGTTCAATAGGCCAATGGTAATTGCTTGCTAACCCTTTAAAAACAACTCATTAGCAGCAGACAGGCTTTTATATTTTAGTATTGCTCCTTTAAAAACCAAATAAGGCTTGACATTTCATGTCAATCGTCTGCCAGCAGACGATTGACATGAGATACCAAGCCTTATTTGACATGAAAGTCAAAAAAACATATCACAAAAGTTGTCTTCTGCTGCTACGTGTTTGGCATTTGAAGAGTTACGTAAAAGCTTTCCACAAGCTAAACAAATACAGCACCGTAAGCATGGGTGAAAAACGGGTAACTTGCTGTAGAAGACAATATAGCGTCATGAACAGAAAATTTGATCAGAATGTGCACATTGATTGAAATTAGGAAATATACATACACATAGAAAGCATGTACTTTATATACAGTTTGATTGATGGAACACCTGCAGTTGGCATGGAAGTATATTTATTCAACAGAACGATGGTCAGGTTTAATAAGTTGATCCGGAATGGGAAATAAGCTCATGTCTAGATGTGCGAACAGCAACGGTTCTGCCAAGACTGCGCCTATATATCGAAGTCTCGCCAGGGCGTTCGCTGTCCGCATAGTCTTCTTGTGCACTCAAAGGACTGTATTGCTGGTCGGTCCCCTCAGTGCACCGGCTTTGTATGATTACAAACTTTTTCACGTCTTTGGGTTAAAATTTACAAATATTCCATTATACGGCTGATCGATAGATCGATGAATCAATAGATAAGGTGTTGCGATCGCAATTATTGCCTCATTGAGATGTGACTTATGAAAAACGAGCTCATCTTGGCAAATGACATTTGTCCACATGATTGGATCAAGCTACATATGGGCGTCGTATCTTTGCAAATGACAACTGTCAAGCTCCATATGGGCGTCGTATCTTGGTAAATGACAACTGTCCACATGATTAGATCAAGCTCCATATGGGCGTCGTATCTTGGCAACATGTTTAGATCAAGCTCCATATGGGCGTCGTATCTTGGCAAATGACAACTGTCCACATGATTAGATCAAGCTCCATATGGGCGTCGTATCTTGGCAAATGACATCTGTCCACGTGATTAGATCAAGCTCCATATGGGCGTCGTATCTTGGTAAATGACAACTGTCCACATGATTAGATCAAGCTCCATATGGGCGTCGTATCTTGGCAACATGTTTAGATCAAGCTCCATATGGGCGTCGTATCTTGGCAAATGACAACTGTCCACATGATTAGATCAAGCTCCATATGGGCGTCGTATCTGGCAAATGACATCTGTCCACGTGATTAGATCAAGCTCCATATGGGCGTCGTATCTGGCAAATGACATCTGTCCACGTGATTAGATCAAGCTCCATATGGGCGTCGTATCTTGGCAAATGACATCTGTCCACGTGATTAGATGAAGCTCCATATGGGCGTCGTATCTTGGCAAATGACATCTGTCCACGTGATTAGATCAAGCTCCATATGGGCTGTGGTATCAAAGTGTGCACTGTTCACCTTTATTATTCGCTCAGGTTGCAATCCATTCTGGGCGACACTGTCCGAAAAAGCAAGTGCAGGTCGCAATTTATCGGATGGGAAATTGAGATGTGGCATAATATTAGGCCAACATTTCTCCAGCGATAAAAGTTAAACTATTTCCACCTAATTAGAATGATATTCAATATGCAATGCCAATTTCATTTTACTTCATATAATGTCTTCAATCCTCTCTAATAGCACTGGCATTGGTCCTTCTTCAGCCTTAGAGAACTAAAGTAATTCATGAAGTGAAATATATTTCATATTTTTTTTAATAAAAAAATATTAAGAAGAAGGAGACTTGCATAAGTTTGCCACCTAATATTAATGAACTTATATTCCGGATCAATACAATCAAACAGAATATGATTCAGGTGAACTGATACATCAAAATCAGTGGTATTTCAGCTGCCACCAAATTTGGTTTAAGTTACATATATTTTACAGTGCTTAGATAAGAGAGGTGTAATTAAAATTTCGTTGTTTATATTATTATTATTATTATTATTATTATTATTATTATTATTATTATTATTATTATTATTATTATTATTATTATTAAATGGTTACAAACCAACCACCACCATAGTTTGAAGCAGAAACTCAGTTACTAAACCCATATAAGCCGAATAGAATTTCCCACCATTATCAACTGGAACAGTCCATTTCTGATTTAAGGGATGTTGAGTGGTATTTTTCATTTTCATTCAAAACATTAATAGAACATTCTGCATGCAAATAGTGGATACCCTGATTAGATGCCGCGTACTGCGGCGTCTGGTCTGGGTCTACACTATTTGCCTACGCCCCACAAAAAGGACGCTATGCATATAAATATGGGTTAAGAAAGGCAAAAAAAAACCAATAACAAAAAACAAACATTTTCTAAAATAATGTAGTAATCAATTATATAATATAACTTACATCAAAAATCCAAGATAGCAAATGAAAGTCGTGTTCTTTTGTATATAACGTTGCTATTTTTCTACAAATCGATTCCAATCAGTTAATTATATATCCGTGACTATAGGAGTAAGGTGGATAAACAGACCTTATTCTTCAAAGTTAAGCTTTCTTTCAAATATTGACAGAAAACGGATCCAATCAAACAGTAAATGAATATATAATATGTTCAAAAAGGTACCTTAGCTAAACCCATCTAAGCATAGCGTATTTTGCGGGAAATAAGCAAACAGCGCAGATCCAGATCAGACGCCACAGAATGCGGCGTCTGATCAGCGTCTCCACTACTTGCTTACAGAATGTAACATTGAAGTTTGAATTTAAAAAAAAAAGAAAAGTACCACCCAACAACACTTAAAACGGAAATGGACTGGTCCAATTGATAAGAGTAGAAAATTCCATTCGGCTTAGATGGGTTAAAGGCAAGCATGGACTATAAAAGGCAAGATAAGCCACCTATTCTAATAAATCCAACAGCAGTCAAAGAGTCAACATCTACTGTAATTCCTGTAGGTAATATCTCTAATCTGATCGGCTGGTCGAACTTACCTGCGAAATAACTTTATCAGCTCAGCTACCATCCCAGAAGACACATGACGTCAAAACGACGTCACATCACTCAACTTATGTAGATAGCCAAAGGTATCATATTGCAACTTATTATTCAAACTTTCATTTTAGGCAGATGCACCTCAATTATATAAAATATAAAATTCAAAAGATAAAAAAAAAAGATATTTAAACACTATGGTTCAAACTCATTTAACATCACAACAAATTAATTATACTTATACTGTTTTCACTTTGTGTATGTTATGAGTTATATTAAGGGCATCATATGACGGCCTAACGCATTAACTCTGCTTTAATGGTATTACATGCTGGCGTATCCCTTAACCTCTCATTTAATGGTAATACATGATGGGCTATCACTTAAACTGCATTTAATGGTATAACATGTTGGTCTGTCACTTAATATCCCATTTAATGGTATTATATGATGCCCTATTAGTTAAGCTCTCAATTAATGGTATTGCATGATGGGATATAGATAAACTCTCATTTGATAGTATAACATGCTGGCTTTTCACTTTAACTCTCACTTAATGGCAAATGTATTACATGTAAGCCTATCACTTAATCTCGCATTAAATGGTTTTGCATGATGGTCTATCATTTAAACTCTCATTTAATGATGTGACATGCTGGTCTATCATTTAAACTCTCATTTAATGGTATTACATGCTGGTCTATCATTTAACTCTCATTTAATGGTATTACATGCATGTCTTTAATTTAAACTCTCATTTAAAGGTATTACATGCTGGTCTATCACTTAAACTCTCATTTAATGATATTACTTGCTGGTCTATCACTTAAACTCTCATTTAATGATATTAGATGCTGGTCTATCATTTAAACTCTCTTTTTATGATATTACATGCTGGTCTATCATTTAAAGTCTCATTTAATGATATTACATGCTGGTCTATCGTTTAAACTCTCATTTAATGATATTACATGCTGGTTTAACCTTTAAACTCTCATTTAATGGTATTACATGCTGGTCTATCATTTAAACTCTCATTTAAAGGTATTACATGCTGGTCTATCATTTAAACCCTCATTTAATGATATTACATGCTGGTCTATCATTTAAACTCTCATTTAATGATATTACATGCTGGTCTATCATTTAAACTCTCATTTAATGATATTGCATGCTGGTCTATCATTTAAACTCTCATTTAATGATATTACATGCTGGTCTATCATTTAAACTCTCATTTAATGGTATTACATGCCGGTCTATCATTTAAACTCTCATTTAATGGTATTACATGATGGTCTATCATTTAAACTCTCATGGCCTATCATTTAATCTCTCATGTAATAGTATAGCATGATGGTCTGTAATAAAAACTCTCATTTAGTGGTATCTCATGATGGCCTATCATTTAAATTCGCATTTAATACTATTACATGTTGACCTATCACTGTAACTCTCATCTAATGGTATTGCATAATATAATATCCCTTAATCTGTCATTTAATGGTATTTCATGATGACCTAACACTTAAACTCTCATTTAATGGTATTACATGATGTCATATCACTAAATCTCGCATTTAATAGTATTACTTGATGGCATATCACTTAATTGCGCAGTTAATGGTATACATGATGGCATATCACTTAATTGTGCAGTTAATGGTTTTACATGATGGCATATCACTTAATCTCTAATTTAATGGTATTTCATGATGGCATATCATTTAATTACATGATGTCATACCACTAAATCTCGCATTTAATAGTTTTACTTGATGGCATATCACTTAATTGCGCAGTTATCGGTATACATGATGGCATATCACTTAATTGCGCAGTTAATGGTTTTACATGATGGCATATCACTTAATCTCTAATTTAATGGTATTTCATGATGGCACATCATTTAAGCTCTCTTTTAACGGTATTACATGCTGGCTTTTCACTTAATCTTTCATTTAATGGTATCACATGATGGCATATCATGGAGGTATGTACCTCACTCATTTCGCGAGTGCGATGCTTAAGTGCTAATGAGAAAATATGCGCATGGCCACAAAGTAGTGCAAGCTCTCCAAGAATAAGAAGAAAAGGCGCCTTTTCACACGTAATTCTTCATAAAGTTTTGATCAAATATGCTCAATATTTCGTCAAGTGAATGAAGTCAATCATGAAGAAAAACTCTTTGTGTCTCAGTTTGTGTCCTTCAAACTATAAAAATAAAATATAAAAATTAAATCCTGTCAATTTGACATATGGAAAACAATATTTACGCTCGAGCTCACTATTTAACTCTTTGCATATTGTCCATTGCTGGTTTTGTCGTCTGCTGGGTTTTTTTTCCAAATGAGTTTTTTTTCTTTCAACAAGACATCTTTCAGGAATGCCATCAGAGTGTCAAACAATTTGGATCCAGGTCAGGTCCGACACATTGTCGGACCTGACCTGGGCCCAAACTGTTAGCCAAGATTATCAGCAGACGGCAAATATCGTCACTATCTGGCAACCCGTAACGTATATCACAGTACTCTTATCCTAGTCCGTGTATAACCCTATAGTGTCCAAAGAGCCCTAAATATTCTCTGATGCTCTGAACCCACGTGTAGTAATTATGGAGAAAGTCTGAATTGGTAGTATTTGATTCTTTATACTGTTCGCATAGGCGACCAGTCATATTCTTTGCCAGTTTGAATCTTGGCTGCTCGCACACAATACAAGGCATCGCTGGGTAGTTGGCTTAACTCCCCAGCGGCTTCTTAAATTTGTGGTTGTCCTCTGTGAGCTCGATCGGATAATAGGTGCCCCTGTGTAAACTTAGATCTTTCTGATATAGGTAAGGCGTACGTAAATTCAATATTCTATTATCTTGCTAGACGTTTAGGTCTGAATATCTTAGACTTCCTACCACAAAGTATCAAGTTAACTCTTTGCCCGCTTGTGTCGTCCTCAGAAGAACCTATAAATGCAAACAGTTTGGCGCCAGAACAGACCGACAAGGTCTGGATCCAACCTGTTCGAAATTCTGATGATATTCTTGATTTTTTTTTAAAAAGTTCATTTAAAAAAATAAGCAGACGACAAAAACATTCAAAATACCCAGCATGCAAATGGTTAATCTGATAGAGACTGATCCGTATGATCGATAGATACAATTAACAACTGATTAGTGCTAACGATTTTAAAATAAATATTTATTATTATACTATATTTGATATCAAAAAGTGGCCTATAATATTACATATACATGTAGGTTAAATCATTGTAAAATACGTGTATTTGTACACCAAAAGGGGTGCCGCCCCTTTTGGTGTAAACATACTTTCTACTGAACAAAATTTAGACCAACATGTCTTCAGTATGTCTATCCTTTATAAGCGTGGTTATTCTCTGGATCAATACAATCGAAAAGAACATGACTTTTAAAGAAGATGAAACGTTACACCAATACCAGTCGCAGTTTAGCTGCTGCCAAATTTGGCGTAAAGTAACACTTACATTTTACAGTCCTGCATTAACCAAGGGGAGGCGAGCTGGTAGAGTGCATGACTCGTGGCCAAGAGTTCGCAGGCTCGAGCCCCACTGTCGTAATGGTGATAAGTCTTTGAGTAAGACACTTTATCATCAGTGCCTAGTACTAGCTCTACCCTTGTACGTACCAACATGGTTCTACATTTATTTGACTCGGGACGTAAAACATCAAATATAAATCACTGTATCAACCAAGGGATGAAATCGAATCAAGCCAATCAACCAGTGACCTATATCGATAATAGAGGCTACTATATCTATTACCAAATAAAGCAAACCACCTGCATCAACCAAGGGACGTAAAGGGACATACAGCATCAAATCAAGCAATCAACAAGTGACCTATATTAATATACAAAATTATAATGTAGGTCATTGTATCAACCAAGGGACGTAAAGAATCAACCAGAGGCCTATATTAATATATAGGTCACTGTATCAACCAGGGGACGCAAAATATCAAATCAAGCAAATAAACCAATCAATGGCCTATATTTATACAAAACTGTATCAACCACCGTGTGTAAAGGAGCCGCTGAAAATGCCACGTGTGTTTAGCGGCAGTTTTATTTTTAATCATCTAGGGCGAAAAATTGGTACTAGTAAAAGCATCTAAGCCTCCAATGGTTTAGTCTGCTGTCCATTCTAAGGTGATGGTTCTGTTGTTGTTGATTCATTGTTTATTGTTGCTCCCATCTTTGTGGGGTTTCAGTGTTTGGTCCTTGTTTTGTTACTTGCACGTATGTAATACTTCGTGTCTTTTCTAGTTTTGCAATCATCTTGATGGGGGCGAGAGAGCTGATCGCTTTACTTTACTTGTCTTCATGATGTCTTGTTATGCGGCTCTTCCTTGCAATGCCGTGGGTCGGTCTGCAGTGCGTGATTGTGGCAATTCCTGATCATATTCATTTTCAGTCGAAAAGCATCTATAGAAGGGAGGATCTACCAATATGACAAGTACCAGTGATTATGCAATTTTGAAGTTCCATTGGTTTAGATAAACCAAATTTTTAGCGTAAAAATGTAAATATTTTCTTACCCATCAGTTTAAACATACATGTATGTTTTGGGTGCTACCAACAACGTATGTTTCGGGTGAGAAATAATAAAATTGTTTTTTTGGTACGCACTCTTAACTGAATGCCTGTATGAACATTGTACTTTGACTGAAGAAAAAATCGCAACTTTGGCGGGTTTTCAACATTACTTTCCAGCAATACCAAGAAGGAAAGGTCTATATATTTGCATGAACTCTAAATTTGTTTTCCTCCATCTTATTTGTTTGTTTGTTATTCTGTGCGAAGGGATTTATTCACATTTCATATCTTTATTTTTTAAAAAGTCTTAATATGAACATTGGCTACACTGTCTGTAGACAAATGAAATAAGAGATCTCCAATCAAATATCAAGTACCGAGAAGTTTCAAATGAGTACCTTCGACACATGTAAATCAGTAAAATCTGCTCGTCTCTGAAACTGGAGAAGGCAGGTGAGTTTGAGACTTGCCGGTATTAAACTACGAAGATACGTTTTCTCCTTATAAAATCCTGCATTCACAATTTATGATCACTGTCTACGCTGTTCTCCTACATGCGCCAAATATCAACTGTACTATACAGACTACACTATGTTTTAATAGAACTCGAGATGGATTTTTGAGCCAGCTCATGGCGAAACGGAGATTTTTTTTCAACAATCGCGGTATGACCCCGAAAAGCCTGCCATAATCTTACTTACGCAATCTGTGAAAGAAGCCGACTAAAATTAACCCATTTATGCCGAATGAGTTTTCCCATCCTTATCAACTGGACGAATTAATTTCGAATTTAAGGGTTGTCGGGTAGTAATTTATAATTTCATTCAAATTTTAAAAGTATAATGTCTGTAAGCACACAGTGTAGAACCTGGTTATTCACTGTTTGCCGATGTCCCATAAAAGGGGGGAGTACTCACATTTTTTCGTCATACGTAGGCTTAGACACGACACCTACTGTTTACAAAAAAAATATCAGGAACATCAAGCACCAAAAAAATATTTGATATTTTTGCAACCCCAAAAAATATCCCCATTTTGTACATTTACCTTTAAAAAAAGATTGTCTCCCGTACAGGTGGATACACTTTGGTATAACTATTTATTCCACCTACATCAGTGTAGACCGAAAAAATGTTCGTGCTAAAGTTGGTAAGGATTGTATAAGTACCACTTTTCTCACGAGCGGGGTCGTATTTTATATTTTATTCAAATATCTGTTTGAAGTATATTTCATATTAAACAGGGTTGCTCTAAAAGCTGTACAAATAAAGGGTATCCTATTTAACGCAAATTTTGATTATTAAAAGCCAAAGTACATTTCATTATTAAACCGTTTAGAAAACATTTTAATATTTATTTCGTTTGACTATTTCCAATATCCATTAACTTATGTCAGACCTGGAGATTAAGTAATAAAGAAATTCATTAGAAAATGTCTCGTAATCACAAAATGATGAGCTTTGAATGTAGGTGCGAAATTTAATAAAACTGCATTTAGCATGGTTGCAAATATACTGATTCAAATAAGAAACTATGCATATAGTCTCGATACAAATAGGCCATTCACACAACAAATGAGCCGCGACATGCGACTTCCAACAATGTGGTATGTGCGACCAGCAACGCCTCAGATCAGCCTGTGCATATGCGCAGTCTAATCAGAGCATTTGCTAGTTGCTTAAATATTCTATGAGCGTTAAGCTACTGACTGAACGTCATTCGGAGTTTCTAAGCTTAAAAGGAGGCTGCACAGGCTCGTCTGAGTCTACACTTCTCAAAATGCCACATTGTTGGAAATCACATGTCACGGCTCAAATATGTTTCATTTGATTGCGTTACAGTCACACCAGAAGCGAGTTCAATAATGCGAGTGCTCGCGGGCGCTCATTGTTCTGGTACCTATCTTTATTCGTATTGTGTAAAGCCTGACATCAGTACAACGAGCGCTCGAAAGCGCTCGCATTGTTGAACTCGCAGCAGGTTTCATATTTTGAACATTTCACGCGACTGAATAATAATAATAATAATAATAATAATAATAATAATAATAATAATAATAATAATAATAATTCAACAGACAACAAAACATACGCATACACGAGGGTGGTTCAATATGTAATGAAAACCCATTCATAGTTCCATCCCCAAACGCGTTAGGATTTTATGCCATATGCCAAACGAAAGATCAAAGCATCGCCTTTATAATGGTGCAAGAAACATTATTTTACTTTTTCAAATTTAACAAGTTACAGACTTTTTAAAAAGCACACTAATATACACTGTATATATTTTCCTTCGAATTGTAAAGACTCATTTTAACAAAGGTAGAAAGGCATGCTGTATTTTTCTAAAACAAACATTTAACGTGCACGAATCACATATCCATAGTTTTCTGACTCATTTCCCCTTATCTGCCATAACGATACAAACTTTTGACTGGTACCGATTTCTCGTGCAAACGGTTTTATTACGTCACCCCCTCTCACGTTGACATCGTTTAAAGCAATAGACCTAACACTAAAATGCACACGGTTCTTGAAAATCGGAAATGTGGCTTTGCACTAGGAAAGGACAATTTTGATTGTATCTAAGTTTCAATCCACACACTGCAAAGGCAGCAGACCAGTTAAACTGTAACCAATATCTAGGGGTATCTCATCTGAGTGGTATACCATTTTCTTTTCCTATAATTTTATCGTCCTAAATAAGCTAGCCAGAGTATGTACATGTAAAAAATAGTAAGTGAGTATGATCAGGAAATACCACAATCACAAACTGCAGACAACCCCGTGGCACCGCGAGGAAGAGCCGCTCAACCATCACGAGACACCAGGAAGACAAATTAAGCAAAGCAATCAGCTCTCTCTTCCCCATCAAGATGATTGCAATACTAGAATGGACATAAAGTAACGTACAACAAAACATAGAACAATTACAGACTCCCAAAATGGGAGTGACAATAAACAAAAAGTCAACAACAACAGAACCACCGCCTTAGAACGGACAGCAGCCTAAGCCACCAGGGTGCTTAAATGCATTTTACTGGTACCAAATCTTCGCCCTAGATTCTGCTGTTGTTGAAGTACAAGAAATGTTCAGCTCGCATGGAGGCCATCTAACTAATGCAATGTATCATCATGGAAAACACTCTAATCAAATTAATACTCCATGATGAAACAAAGAAAAGGGCTCATGACTCACAGATAGTCAGAGCTAAAGAAAACCTCAAGTTGAGCCACGGTGGGTCCAGCTACAGATAAGCATCAGGCACGAACCCACCGATTAAAGCTTTACGTCAGAGCCGTCATATAGTCTGAGGCCTGACCCACTGTCGTGCAATTAAAGAGGAAACCATAGCTATAAACCGTGATTGGGTTTAAAACTAGGCATGCAGACTGTCGCATGATAGCCAAATTATATCCAACCCTTATATAACGTTTTACTATCTTTTTGAATTGATCACTAAAATTAGGTTTTCCAACAATTCGTTTGAATTTATAGACTAAATCACCATAAAATATAGGTTCTGATATGCCTTGTTGCAGTAGAGTTTTGAACCCAATGTTGTATTTAACAATTAACTCTGAGTGTCTGTAATAGAATTTAGAAAATGCTTTTCGAATTTTATGATATCTATAACCTTGTTTTAATAATTTAGGTTGAATACCTGTAACAATGTCCAAATAATAAATCCGAATGCAAGCATCGATGAAACGCGGTACTTTGTCTGATCCATTTTAGTATAAGCCAGACATGGCATTATTTTAAGTGATTTTCTTATTTCAAATGACCTATTTGGGGGTATTTAATGGGTGAGATAAAATATAGAAATTTCAAAATCGGCTGTATTACTTGCAAATGAACATCAAAGCGACCAGAAAATATGTTACACATGATTTTCCTATAAATTTCCGCTATGTATTTGTTCACGCAAAAACGACGCTGTCAATTGAATACCAGAAAATGTATCTTCATGGAGGATTTTAACCTAAATGGCAGCCTCAGTATTTCATAGAATATAAAACAATACCAAAAACATTTGCAGGTATAAATCACTAATATATGGATATTTACCACACAAAGAAGCAGACTGAAAACATCCCTCGTTCATGTAGTTATCTGCTTTTGAAAACATTGTTTTATTTCATATCGCAGTGTATCTTGAAAGTGGCTTGTGTAAATTTGATAAGGAGCTGGACAACTGCAATTTTACATTCATTTAGCTAAGAAACAGACCTTTTAATGAAAGTAATTATGAAGTGGGTAAATATAAAACTTTTGGATATACTGGGCTGTTTTCATTACATATTGAACGCCCCTCGTATACCAAGAAACTAGACATTTTGGCTGCATGTACAGTTTCAGTCGCAGGATGCTGCGACACTATGCCCCAATCTTGTGGGACAGCCTGCATGACTGTAGGACTGATATACTGAGCCGTTATCATAGCTTCATATCATGGATATGGGGTTAAATCACTTACCCGGCTTTTCCATGTTAAAAGTTCCCACACAAAGAAGGCATTAGTAATAATCCTTATTGGCACACGGCTAGTTTGAAACTGAAAGCATTCTTAATAATATATCATAGTTAAAGCATAGGGCCCATATGATCAAAATTTCGTTGACTTACCATAACAGTTAAGTTACCCTTTGACCTTTTGTGTACCGGAATACCCTGGATAGATCTGCACTGTTTGCTTAGATTTGGAAACAACATGAGATTTCGGTACTTATCGCGTCAGCGAGCAGCGAAGGCCCAGGCGAGTCTGCGCATATGCGCAGACTCGCCTGGACCTTCGCTGCTCGCATACACAAAGTGTAGATGTAGATGAAGACTCAAACCAAAAATTCGACCTCTAGCCTCGCTGGATACATCAGCATGGTCGTTTATTATAGACATTTGTGCATATGCGATAAGAAACGAATGTAGCATGTGGCTTTAAATGATAGACCAACCAGCGCAGACTATTTCATTCTATTTACAGAAAATTAAGCCAAAAGATCGCACCAACCTTTCCATTCGGAATTTCTTGGCAAATTTACGTAGAACCTGATCCTGAATTTGGCTAAGGTGTTCCAAATGCAACTTTTCAAGTGCCCGTTCTCTCTCTCTCTCTCTCTCTCTCTCTCTCTCTCTCTCTCTCTCTCTCTCTCTCTCTCTCTCTCTGGTGTTTGTCCCCAATTACGCCGGCCGGCACTCTGACGGCAGCTTTCGGGCGATAGTCACCTGTCCTATAATCTTAGATATGTAGCAATCACAATAAAACTTTTTAACATCATATCGATTGTTTTGATGGGACATAGGCATAAACCGTGTAGACCAAGATCAGACGTTACAGAATGCGGCGTCTGATTAGGGTCTCCACTTTCTACTTACAAAATGTAAGTCATATCAACTAGTTTATTTTCAGTCACCACACTCAACATGCTCAAGAGGGATCACAGGACCTGTACAACAGAATACGCGATATGATGTCATATAATATGCGCTCTTCCTTTAAACAAACACTTTATGGGTTTAACTTTTACGTATGCAGTTCCAGGCCAGCATGCTTAGAAGCTTGCTATTGTGTGCCTACACTGTTTGTCAGATGTAAAGATGCTAGGAGTTTCGTTGTCAATATATTTGGGGGAGCTATAAAACGAGATATATAGTAAATCTGTCAAGGTTAACGAAGATTTTCAATGAGCGAGTGGACTGTAGAAATTTGGCAAAATTTTTGTAATGTAAGAATGTCTTAAATGGAGTGTTAAATTAAAGGAGATCCGTATTTATCAATTCTGTCAATAAAACAAAGGTGCGTACTTTAATCTTGACACCAGAAATACTTGGGTGACGTGTGTCGACAAAAGGGTACTTTTTAAATTATAAGTAAGACCTCCAAGATGGACGTAACAGAAGACCTCCAAAATCGCCGTTACTGCGATAAGTCTACAATACAAACAAGGGGGCGGGGGGGGGGGGGGCATTTGGCTCGAAATCGCTCACATGAGTCCTGTTTCACGAGGAGCTGTCTAAACAACAAATCCATTGTCAGCTCTACATTTCTGAAGCAGACTTTTTGGGGGAATTTTGGTAGAATTTTTATGAGGAGCATTTGAGTGAAATAATATTAATTTTGACTAGTGGTTTATGAGAAGACATTGTGTAAAGATAGTTCTATTTATTGCTCTGATGGCCATTTTTCCACTTTTGTAAATTTGATAGAGGTCATTATGCCTGCATGCCTGCCCAACCGCCAACTTGCCTGCCTTGCATTTCCTTGTCCTATCCTTGATTAAAACTTAAAACATTTGTTCCGAAATGCTTAGCTTAGACCAAGCTTTTTGTGAAACTTATACATGTAAGACCTAGGCTAATCTTCAGTGTCTGAGGCTAAGCCGAGAAAAAAATAATACTATGAAAACAGGTACCCCAACCATTTTAAGCATACCTCTTATGTTATATTAAATATGTTCACGAACCTCCATCTAACGGTGGGTATTATTTTGTCGAAGGAATGCGTCTCATAAAAGTAAGGTATCTCTCCTGTCCGTCCGCCCACCTGTCTGTCTTTTATCAGTAAACTGTTAGCGAAAAAAAAACTGTAACTCAGTAACTACTTGGAATTTATTGATTTTTCCCCAAACAGATGAACAGGTACCCCACCCATTTTGAATGCCTCTCAAACTATATAGACTTTCATGAAACTCCATAGGTGGGTACATTTTGTCGAAGGACTGTGTCTCATACAAGCAAGTCAACTTTCGTCTATTATCAGTTAGCGAACTCTATTACTCAGAAACTATTGTGATTTTTATAATGTTTTCACAAACAGATAAACCAAACATTGGTAGATCTAGACATTAGGCTTGCAAAAGAACTATTTTTTTTTGTCTGGGGGCAAAGCCAAGGTAAAAGATATGAAATTAAGTACCCCATCCCTTTTAAGCATAACAAGTAATGGCCCGCCCTGAATTCGATTCTATTTAAATCATTTCGATTCCACTTTCGAAATTCGTCTTGTGAAACACAAGTGGAATCGAAATCACAAGACGAATTTCGAAAGTGGCATCGAAAGAATTCACAAAATTAGTCCGCTTATATGACATTTTTGCCAGCTTAATTACTTCACCGATGTAAGTTAGGTAAATTATACTCTAAAACGGGCAGCCTTTACTATAACCGTTGCGGGTTGGTCCGAGTTTCAAACAAGTCTTCTATGTATTTGGTCGTATTTTTAATCCCCCTACATCAAATGTATGCTGTGTACGGGGGGATTAATTATTAAGCTATGTTTTAGTCTTTTGTATCTTTACAAATTATACAAATTGCATAAGGTCATCAAGTTCTAAAAGTAAAAGCATTTGCGGTAAGAATTTGTTACCTTTTTAGGCTCAACAACTATGTAACGATGATGAAGAAATTGTCTCATTCGATTGATCCTAGGCACGTACACCTCAACCGTCAGTTGAAAAACGATTAGAGTGGCGTTCAGTTGTGAATTCAATGTTCGAGACAATGTTAGGGTGCTGTGAAAGCAAAACTATTTATAAGGAGATAATACATTGTTCAAATTATAGGAAAACAGCCATTATTTTTACACTATTCCTCGAAAAAAAAGACAGAAAAACGTAATTTGTTGTCTTTTTTCGCCCTTTAGAGAGCACACGGGTGTCATTCGAAGTGTATTTCTTATCCCCGTCAGAACAAGCACCGTAAAATATGAGTAACTTTAAAGACAAATTTGGTGGCAGATGAATTGTCACTGACACTCGTAAATACGTCACCAGGGTCTGAGGACTTCCGTTTATGCCATTAATGTTGGTGAATATAAAGTGCAAGGTAATTTGTTATCTCTTAACAATACATTTAAGCACTTAAGCCAGGACAAGATAATCCTATACACTCATACAAATCCGAGATTTCACCCTAATCCTAAATGCAAAAGATCAAACAGCAAACCAAACAAAATGTAAGCCAAAAGACGTGTAATTGTTGCATTTTGGTGCCTTGTTGTGTTTGATGCCTTATAGTGGAAGGGTTTTTAGTGATACAGGGATATTAGCCAAAAACTTAAAGGGATACGGGATATTTTTGTAAATATTTAAAGGGATACGGGGACTTCCAAGGATCAATTTCAGGGATATGGGGATACAATGCTTTCTGAATATCGGGGATATTTACCATATTTATTTTAGGGATACATGTAATGGATGTTTTTCAATACAGTTAAAACAATTAAAGGGAAATGGGATACCGGGACCCCCCCCCCTTTCCAGGGCCTCTATAGCCACTGACACGGCTATGCAAATCTCATACGCGGATGAAGTGAAGGATGGGATCCGAACCACAACCCTGTTCCTGCTTGGTAGGACCGAACTCATAGTGTGTGTTATTACTTAGGGTCCGATTGGACCCATTTTCTACCACCAACACCACTATCAATCCAGAGTCCCTTCCCTCCTTAAGAACAACAGATGGATCAGAAAGGATCCTGATCAGATGATTTCTCTCAACTGATCTGGATCTACACTGTCATCTTGAGAGCATATATCAGACTCACCAGGACATGATTTGATCGAGTGTAGAAGTTGACCATAATGTGGCATAACCAGTTGTAGTTTAGTGGACCATTCCAAATTAAACTCCCCATCCGTGATTGTGAGTATGGATTTTGATGCTGAAGATATCAGCATCGGTGGTCCTAGTTCACATGTTAATTTTGAATTGCACGTCATGTTAGAGTCGCAATATACTGCCTTAACATCGTGTTTCAGTGACTGAAGCCGCCAAGCGGTTTAGTATGCGGCTGGCAGCCGCTGGACGTAGGAGCAACATGCTACATTTTCGCTGTCTTTTTGAACGAAAAATGATATTATTGCCTTAAATGGGAATAACCATATTCAAAAGTTTCATTTCGCGTCGCCGTCAAACTAAATTTCGACCGAATTTTCGACGTTATATATGTACCTCCCCAAATGAAAATTTTGAATGCAGTTATCCCCTAAGTGGCTCGTATCAACACTTGAGACAGCAAAGTTTTTTTATATTGCAAGATTTATTGCAGCAAACGGGAAGACATGTGTTTTAAGGATTTTATGAGTAATATAAATTACCATTCAAAACCAAATAAATAAATAAATAAATTTATAGACAATGTCGTAATCATTACAAGGGGTGCAATGCATTAAGTTATAACTTTCAGATTTTTTTTTTTTTTTTTTTGAGGGGGGTGGGGGGTGTTCCACATGCTTATAGCCGGGGAATTGCGTTCAAGACAGTGCAATGTATTGTGTTCTTGCGGTCACTCTTTTTTTCAAATGTTTCATATAAAATTTGTTTTAAAATTTTTATAAAATGGGCAGATCCAGAGCGGGGACAGGGGGTCCGGAACCCCCCTCCCCTGAAAAATCACAAAATCACAAAAATATAGGGTTTCTTAGCAATACTGGTCCGGATCCCCTGTAAAATCACAAAGCTACCTAGCCAACATTCAATGTTGGGCCATCATCGGCATGCCAGCGAAACGCCGTTTAAATGGCGTTTCGCTGGTGGGCCGATGATGGCCGACTTATGGTGGCATATGTTTGGACCCTCTCTCCCCTCATCAACTAAAAAAAGTCAAATTTGGACCCCTCTGACAAAACTTTCTGGGTCCGTGCGCATGCAATGGCTGTTTTCATATATGACGTTGTATGACGCTGTGCAAGATGTGAAGACTACTTTTGGACTTTGCTAGCTGCTTGCAGCATATGGAATAAATGGCTGTAATATGAGCTATGCCAGAAAAAACTGCACAGGGGCGGATCCACGATTTCTGGAAAGGGGGTTCATATGTATAAAAGTGTGGGGCTCGCTTTGCTAATTTTATCTCTTTTCTTAGATATCCAATGAAATTGAAATAATTTGGTCTCATTGAGTCCAAATTATTTCATTTTCATAGGATATTAAAAACGGGGGGGGGCAGAGAGGGGGTTCGGGCGCATATAGATTCCTTGAGTATCGCGCCAGCGCAGACAATGTATAGACTCGTAGGTGTAGCGTATCAGGCTTAAGGCGTGGCGAGCTGAAAAGAATAGAACAGAACATGTATCATATCACTGCATTCCCTCAAGCAGTGACTTATATAGGTCACTGCCTCAAGTGACTGGTGGAGAAATTGAGTAGAGTAAACTCATGTGAGGTGTAATCTAGGGCCACTTTGAAAATAAGTACCCAAAATCAACAGATTTCAGTTTCGCAGCCTAGGGTATATATAAGCATAAAATGCTCTAAAACAGCATCAAACGGAGACGCTTAGTGGAACTAAATGGAGTTATGTTGTGAACCTCACATGGTGTTAGTACACAAAAACAGTCTTCCGGTTTGGTAGCCCACGAAAATAGTACCTTTAGAAATTTAACACTTGCCGTTTCTGTGCCCTTTATGGCGTAAATGGGAACTTTATTCGACTTTAAATGTGCATGTGATTCAACATTGGTCTATGCTTGTCAGGCTGATGCATAAAAATTCATCTTTGTGTGGACTATTTTGTCATAGACTCCCCGGCACACTCCCCAGGTAACGTATGACGCCAGTCGAATTTCAGCGTGAATTTTTTAACTGTCCCTCAACGAACGGAGAATGCTGAGAAAACGAGATAATCAAGGTAGGTTGTCTTTTCACTTTTTTGATAGGTGAATGACAGATCTTGCCACTCACAGCCAGAAAAAAGTCTAATCAATGTCCTGAAAAAATTTGCAGACGCTCGAATTCTGCCATTTTACATGGAGTTGAATGGGACCGATTAATTGTGCACCGAACCCACATACTCATGCAATAATGCATATTTTTCACAACCCATCTTGCATACAGCTCACACATAGTTAACCTATATATAAGCCTAGTGTCCTTTTTATGGGACATCAAGATCGCGGCGTCTGGTCATGGTCTCCACTATTTGCTAACGCAATTTTCTATTAAAATTCCAAATAAACTGGAAAATACCACCCAACAACCCTATAATTGGAAATGAACCGGTCCAATTGACAAGAAATGGAAAGTACATTCGGCCCCAATGGGTAAGAACGGCTATGCAAGGAGGATAAATGTCATGACGTAGCTATTTCATAAGCTTGTTAAAAAGTTTATTTTTCATTTCAAGCGGCTTTGCATAATCTTATTAACCTGCTTCGACCAAAAGATCGAAGAATCATGTATAAATAACCTCAATTACCCTAAGTTGAATCGAACTAGCTTAAAATTCCTCCCTCGAACAGCAATAATTAGTTGGTATAGAATCAGCTCGGAATTAAATTCTTCCCACGTAACAAACTTCATGATTAGATACAATATGCTTGTTTTTAAGTGCAATGGCGGACTCAGATAGGGGAGGGTTCTAGCCAACAGCTTCTTTGGTACTTTGTTTGTTTTGTTGCTTTACGTCCCAAGTCAACAGCTATGGGCATGGCGGGACGGTCAGTTCACCTAACCACACTTTTCCCTGGGCAAGCTTGAACAAGCAGTTAACCAGTACTTCGTGCACATACTTTCGCTTGTAACTGACAACAACCCTTGAAAGGGAGGAGAATGGCCGTAGAAA
This sequence comes from Loripinus fragilis, assembly GCA_964019695.1. Classification (NCBI taxonomy): domain Eukaryota; kingdom Metazoa; phylum Mollusca; class Bivalvia; order Lucinida; family Lucinidae; genus Loripinus; species Loripinus fragilis. The sequence goes on from OZ026524.1 coordinate 85,897,072, forward strand.
TTATTTCATGACCAATCTCCACGAAAGTATGGGACCGGGCCGGGATCCAACTCGCGACTCCTGGATCTGCAGTCAGATACACATCTGTCGCCAGACACGTTACCGACTGCGCTACGCGACCCGGTTAAAAAAATAAAAAAGCTTCTTTGGTAAGCTCGTAAATGACCTGGGTGGGGGACTTCCTATAGATGGTATAGTACGGATGTGGTGGCGTTCTGGTCCCCTTTTTCAGCTCTGCCAGGTATATGATTGACCCCCTTTTTAAGAAAAAGATATATGAATGGCCCTCTTCTTTCTAGATCAGTATACGAGTATACGAATGGCCCTTTCTTCTAGTTGCCAAAAGGTTGCAAGGTCCCCCAAATAAATGTATCTGCTTATTTGCTACAAATACAAAGCACTCACTGGTATTTGTCCACTGTGTGTCAGCACCTGTGCTCCTAATGTCTGATATCAACAATTAACCCTTTCCTTCATGAATATTCATGCTAAGCTCCACCCGCTATGAATAATTATATAGATCTAAATAAACTTTCACGTTTTATTTGTACATAGAATGAAAAAATTATTTTTCAGGTCCACTAGTGTAGGATCATATCTAATCATATTTCCATAAGCAAACAGAGTAGAATCTGATCAGGCAGCTCTTAAAAATAGTTGCCTGATCTTGGTCAGCTCTATTTGTAAAATGGTTAAAAGGTGTCTCCATGAGGTAAAGGGTTAATCAAGCTTCATGCTTTATGGAACCCAGAAGCATTCATGTTTGATCTACAGAAAGGACAGTCCATTATTTTGGGTGGAAATTGGTAAGTTCTAAAAGTGTTCATTAATATATTAAATTAATAATGGGGTCCAATAGATACGGGTTTTTTTTAGATAAATTCCTATAATTTCCCATCAATATGTTCTGGGTGCTTAAAAACATTACTTAAAACAATCCTTTTTTGTCTCCTTTTTTGGTGGTGGGGCTGGGGGTAGGGGGCTCTACATTGATCAATGTCTAACTCTCTTCACATGAAAAACTCTGGTCTGGATGGCTTCGAATATAAGAGGTTCAAATGTTTTGACTAATTACACAATGTTGAGTTTCTATAGAAGGTTTTCATATAATTATCTGACGTATCAAAAAGAAATTTAAATATTTGAATTTAAAATTTTCACAGTAGCTTTTTTTAATCAACAACAAGAACAAACATTGTCTATTGAAGTAAGTGAATACGAACTTGTGGCTATAGAATCAATGTTAGCTTTAGTAACACTTTCAGGATCAAAGGCATTTACATAAAATGTTTGTTTTGACGTTTATCTCATAATTATGTAGTTTCCAAAATAAGTTAAAGTTCAAGATAAAAGGCGTATCCAGATTCTTTTGTCATAATTACATCTACAAAATATAGGCTGTGTGTACTCAGAAGCGCCGTGAGACTGTTGGAGTATAATAAGAGAGGGGGCATGTTTGGGTTGTTCGATATATCAGCAAAATAAATGAATATTTTTAATTGGCTCAAAAAGAATGGCTGCACTGCAGTTATATACGCAAATTGGGCCGTACCATGCAGGTACTTAAATGTGTAGTCTAATTCTATAGCAAATTAGCAACCCCATTTAAGGGTGGGTTAAACAATAATAGATAGATGAAAAGAGGTATTTCTTTTATTTTTATACAGCGGATACATTTTACTACCAGTGAGCATTTAAGTTTTAATGAATTTTAGTTCTGTATGATGAAAAAAAATGAAAATTATGCGTTTCTTTTGCTGTCGAGTATATAAGAGTGGTGCTACATACATTTCTATTCACGTAAAATGTAACGGACGTCTGATTGGCTAATGTCATATTTGTGACAATCTATCTTACGATAAATTGTCGGAAGCCCGACATCATTATGTAACGTCCATTTCATTGGCTGGCAAGTTGTTTTACGCGACAGCCGCTGGCTGTAGGTGCAACATACTTCATTTTCACTATGTTTTTGAAGCTGTCAAATATTTAAACGAGATGCTTGGGCTTTTTAATATGTTAGTGGTCTGACATGTTTGGGCTGTTATAGTGTATCATGTTTGGCATGTTTATGCTGTTTAATACGTAAGCGGTTTGGCCGGTTTGGGCTCTTTACTGTGTAAGCGGCATGGCAAGTTTGAGCTGTGTAATTAATGCGCAAGTGGTTTGGAATGTTCGAGCTGTTTAGTGTGTAAGCGGTTTGGCATGTTTTGGCTGATTTAGAGCGTAAGCTGTTTGACATGTTTGGGCTGTTTAATGTGTACGTTGTTTGGCATGTTTTTGGCTGTTTAATGTGTAAGCGGGTTTGGCATGTTTGGGCTGTTTAATGCGTAAGTGGTTTGGCAAATTAGTACTGTTTAATGTGTAAGCGGTTTTGGCAAGTTTGGGCTGTTTAATGCGCAAGTCGTTGGGAATGTTTGGTCTGTTTAGTGTGTAAGCCGTTTAGAATGTTTTGGCTGTTTAGTGTGTAAGTGGTTTGGCATGTTTGGGCTATTTAATGTGTACGTTGTTTGGCATGTTTGGGATGTTTAATGTGTAAGCGGTTTGGGATGTTTTACGTTGAGCGGTTTGGCAAGTTTGGGTTGTTTAATATGTAAGCAGTTTGCCATGTTTGAGCTGTTTAATGTGTAAGCGGATTGGCCAGTTTGGGATGTTTAATGTGTAAGTGGTTTGGCAAGTTTGGGTTGTTTAATATGTAAGCAGTTTGCCATGTTTGAGCTGTTTAATGTGTAAGCGGATTGGCCAGTTTGGGATGTTTAATGTGTAAGCGGTTTGGCAAGTTTGGGCTGTTCAATGTTTAAGGGGTTTGGCAAATTAGTACTGTTTCATTTGTAAGCGGTTTTGGAAAGTTTGGGCTGTTTAATGCGTAAGTCGTTGGGAATGTTAGGGCTGCTTAGTGTGTAAGCCGTTTGGAATGTTTTTTGGCTGTTTAGTGTTTAAGTGGTTTTGCATGTTTGGGCTGTTTAATGTGTACGTTGTTTGCATGTTTTGGATGTTTGATGTGTAAGCGGTTTGTGATTTTAACGTGTAAGCAGTTTGGCAAGTTTGTGCTGTTTAATGTGTAAGCGGTTTGCCATGTTTGAGCTGTTTAATGTGTAAGCGGTTTGGCAAATTTGGGCTGCAAGTTTGGGCTGTTTAGTGTGTAAGCGGCTTGGCAAATTTGGGCTGTTTAATGTGTAAGTGGTTTGGCAAATTAGTACTGTTTCATGTGTAAGCGATTTGGCAAATTTGGGTTGTTTAATGCGTAAGTCGTTGGGAATGTTTGGGCTGTTTAGTGTGTAAGTGGTTTGGAATGTTTGGGCTGTTTAGTGTGTAAGTGGTTTGGCATGTTTGGGCTGTTTAATGTGTACGTTGTTTGGCATGTTTGGGATGTTTATAGTCTAAGCGATCATACTCACTTACTATTTTGGGATGTATTACGTGTAAGCGGCTTTGCAAGTTTGGGCTGTTTCATGTGTAAGCGGTATGCCATGTTTGGGATGTTTAATGTGTAAGCGGATTGGCCAGTTTGGGATGTTTAATGTGTAAGCGGTTTGGCAAGTTTAGGCTGTCTAATGTGTAAGCGGCTCGGCAAGTTTGAGCTGTTTAATGTGTACGTCGTTCGGCATGTTTGGGCTGTTTAATGTGTTAACGGTTTGGCAAGTTTGAGCTGGCTGGTGTATATTCTATCTAAACGAACAGCTTATCAGTCTGTGCAAATGTCACAGTAGGCTGTTCTTAACTTCTAGATCGGGTACAACAAAACATGATGTTACTTTGTTTTTGTGTTTACATGGGTGTTTCATATTCGAAAAGTTCCTATTTCACATGTGGTAACTAATATTTACAATCGTCATATAATCAAAACTGCAAACTTTAACCCATCAAAATTCCCATAGATCGTATAAAAGGTCTGGAAATTAATGGGATTCAGGTCGATAAGACCTTAAAAGGCTGAATGTAATTTCTCTGTTTATAAACAGTGTACGTTCTTATTTTGTCACATCAAATGTACCTGAATTCCACATGAAACGAATGGACGTTTAAGCAAAAAAATGCGCTTTATATTCTCATATATACATAAAGCACGCATTTAAGGTCTGAAACGGGCAGGTGTTGATTTGATGCTTAACGTCGCGGTTCAATAATTTGAAGTCATGACACGACGACTTATTACCCTAGCACAACCTTGCACTGTTACTGCTCCTAGCAAACACATTACGTCGGAACAACGTCGTATACTTTGATGACACGACGTTGCTTTAACGTTGTTTGCCTACTGGGTCCGTGCTTAATCCCCAGGGGTGGAGAGTACTCTCACTGTCTTCTTTATACGTAGGTTTGGACCCAGCATCTACTGTTTACCGAAAAAAAATCAGGAATACCAATAAGCACCCCAAAAATTATTTGAAATTTTAGCCCCCCCCCCCACACACACACACACAAAAAACATTCTGTATCTTGACCTTAAGAAAGGACCCTAAAATGCATAGAAATGATCCCTAAAACTAGTCCAAGTTTGTGATGACCCCCCCCCCCCCCCCCCAAAAAAAAAAACAACAAAAAAAACATTAAATCTTCATACCCCAATAATATTCAATTTTCTGAAAAAGCTAAAAAAATATTGAAATTCAAAAATTTTAACCCAACAAATTGGCCTGAGCCTACATATATATGAAAATATCAGAGTACCCCCCCCCCCCCCCCCCACAACCTGCATGTACGCATTTTGGTCAACATAGTAAGTGACAGCTGTTGTACATCTCGAATCAGCTACCTTTGGTTTAATTCATAATGCAAAAGTTTATTTTTCAGTTTTATGTCTAAAAAAATATTAGGAAACTGAGGAAAACCACAAAAAGTGAATAGATCTACATGTATACAATGGTTATTTTTAAAGCTAAAAGTTTTGCAATATTTTACTTTACATGAAATACCTGAAATATTACTACATGTATAAGTTGTTTTGCTTTGTACATGAAAAGAATACATTTAAAAATAACGGGGTATATGCTTTCAAAATAACTTCCTGTAGCTTTGTAAAGTAAATGTTGATCAATGTTGCAATCGACTAGAGTTTGGAACTCTCAACCATGACAGGGGTGCTCGAGGGAGGGCCTAACGGGCAGTCTGATCAGGGACTATATGTTTTCTTCAACAAGATTTTACTGATAATAGAATGAATCAATCAATGTTGTCAACCGGAAAGTTCCAATTATCTTCAATACGTTTAAGAAAAGCATGTGTAAACATAAGCTGTTCTTAGAGGAGCAGTCTGATCAGAGCAGTCTGATCAGAGACTATTCGCTTGCTTTCTTCTGATAAGAATGAATTTTAAAAATTCAGCAAAAACTTAATAGTTTATAAATGACTTTCCCTTTAAAAATAATGTGCAAACAATATAGTCCCAGATCATCCTGCTCCTAGGAGCAGTCTGATCAGGGACTATTTATTTTCTTCAAATAAGAATGAATCAGCCCAGATTATCAACAAGAATTCCCTTTATTTAAAAAATCAGCACTTAAAGAGTTATTCTAAATACTTTTCCCTTTAATACTAATATGGTTTCATTAAACATGCATACACACGTACAGCCAATTTGTTAACGATACAGAAATATAGATATGATTGAATAATTATCAATTTCACTTACCCCGGTGCATCATGTTATCCTGTGGAGATCCTGCTGTAATTCTTAACAAATATGAATAATAATGTTAATTGAATTTATTTCAAGCATGGCTTTCACACCTGTGTAACCAGGGTCAACAGGACGCTTTATCTATTTTTAGTGATTGAAAAGGACTATTCATGCCTATAGATAACTATCTATTCACCGGTAAATACATCATGGGAGTTTTCTCCCTTTTATTAACATTTTGCATGCGGGGGCAGACTTGATTTAGCTGTTCTCTTTACTCCTTCCACTCCGAACAGACAGAACAGAAATCAAGTGCGCTGGAACATCTGTGCTGGCGTACGCCGGAGTACTCCGTCTTCCGAGGCGGTGTAGACAGAACAGTCACGTGACCTGTTCCAAAAAAGATGGCGGATCACTGTCTGCATGCGCGGATATATTTTGTATCGCTTGATTTATTCCGGAGTACTCCAAGTGCCCCAGTTTTACTTGTTTAGGTGGATGTTCTGGCGTACACCGAGTACTCTAAAAATTGCTAAATCAAGTCCACCCCTGGGTAATTTTCATATTTTTGTCGTCTGCATATGTTTCTCAACATTATTGAATCGAACCTGCGACCACTGGTTTACAAGGTGAGCGATTAACCCATAAAACCAAGGCGTCTCCTAACTGTAAACCAGAGGCACTCTATATTTTACTTTGGCTTCCATGGGTCCAATGCTTTTAACATGTGGGATAATGTTCACACAGAAAACAGCCTGATAAAACTGGTGAGCTCAGACGGTTTGCCAGTAACAGATGAGCTAAAAGTGTGCAGGTGCCACATCACCATAGCCTATATGGATCTGCGCCAGCTTTGTTTTTGTACTTATCGCATATATGACAGTGCGTTTGCCAATATTTGGGGTCGAAAACCTGCCCCATTCTAATGCCAAAAATATCTTTTATTTCCAATCTAGTCAAAATTCCCAAATCACATCCTCAAACTGTTTTTCATTTGTTCAATTTATGATGAAATGACATAGTCATACCGCCAAATCGCATGCCAGTAACTTACCATGGTAATAAAGATCTGTTTTGAAATGACGTCACAATTTAATACTATTTGGCCCCAGGCCCCAGTCCAAAATCTGTAGAAAGTCCCCTGTGAAAAGAAGCTTGGACGAGTCTGTGCATCTGGGCAGTCTCCTCCCACAAATAAAGCAAGAAAGAACCTCTAGTAGTCTCAAACCAAAACCCCTTCAGCCCCACTAGGTAGATGAGCATGTGCATTTAACTCTGCATGCTGGGTAATCTCGCATGTTTTTATTGTCATCTGTTCTGTTGTTGTTGTTTTTCAAAATAAACTTTAAAAAAAATCTTACAGGAGCACCATCAGTGTCAAACAGTTTGTATCCAGTTCAGGCCCACATTCTGTTGGGCCTGATCTGGATCCAAATTGTTTGCATAGGTTATCAGTAGATGTCGAAAGTCACCGCTAGTAGAAAAGAGTTATAGTATGGTTTGACATATACATGTATCATGTGCGGATCCAGCGAGGGGGAGACAAAACTTTCTGGATCCGCGCATAAAAGTACCATTATCTCCTTTGTTGTTATTATGACTGAAAACTCCATAAACCAAGAGACTGACAATGTAGAGACTAAGAATAAAACATGGCATCTCACCAAGGTCTACACTGTTTTCTAAAACGTAAGATTCCTTTGAGACAAAAATACCACCATTGGGGATAAAACTACGACAATATTTGGAAATTTGCACCTTTGGATATTTGCACCTGATAAAATGTCTAGTACTGTATTCTATACTGAAATCATTGGAGTCACTGACAATCACTGTAAACCTGGATGATTATCGTGATATGTACTGTTTTATAAGATAAGAGTATATGAATCTATCAGATTGTGAGGGTGACATAGAAAAAAATCTGTCCCAAAGATCATCCTTGCCGAGTGATGACAAAGGGTGATCACGAGCGATTTTTCTACCCACCCTTACACAAATAATGGATATTTTTTCTTGCTCAACACTGAATATATGCTGACATGCAATATAGTATAATGACATCACTTTGACTTTAACATGGACATCACTTGTCGACCATGTGGTGAGTTCCAATACAAGCACACATGACAGCTTGGGTAAGATAACATGGTTAAGATAAACATTTTTGACCCAAGCTAAAATCTTAAGATATTCTTATCTTATCTAATGTGCAAGAAAATTGTTTTTAGTGCATGAAGTAGAAGGCAATTTTAAATTCTAACCGGTGACATCTGATATTATAAAATGGACCATGGAGAATATTGTATCAAAATGGATGGAGGATTCCTTCAAGGTAAGAACGAGTAAAACATGGACACACATACAGAACACAGAATTGTTATGGTTACTCATAGTTTATTTAAAATCATATCTTATATTACATCAGTGTGTTTGTAAAAGCAGAAATATAAAACATAAAATGAAAGAATGAAAAGGCGATCTGAATAGAATAGAACAAAATGAGCGAATATCTATGAATAGAAACTTGGTGAAGCATCAGATCAGACGGTAAAGGGTATTATAATGAGGTGAACAGATCCGAGAGAGGCCAGTGTGTACACGGTCTGAAATATAGCCAGCATTTTATACACTATCCAATGTTAGTGCACAGTCAGATTGTACATAAATTTATCCTGCCAACTCCACAAAGAATTGACAAACAAGATAGTATACTCCGCTATGAAGGCACTTGGACTTGCTGCCTAATATGAATCTACTCAAACTTTGATTATAAGTATCATATTTTCAAAACACTGGAACTAATATATTTGTGTAGCAAACAGCAGGATTTTTTTTATTATCATAAGAGTGTTCTCGATTGACAAACTATTTACTAAATAATCTGGAAAAACGGATTCTTCAGAAATAGAGAGAACCTACAATATTAGAAAACAGCAGCCTCGGTTTTATCGAGTCTGTTCATGAGAACTAATGGAAAGTGCAATACAGTCAAAACTTTTTATAACGTCACTCATTATAACAGAATATTCAATATCCGACATAAAATTGCTGGGAACGGATCTGTTTCTATTATAATTCCCTCTTTATAACAGAATATTCATTTAACGACACCGACAGTAACTTTTGGGAACAGATATACAATTTCTATTGAAAATTAATTCATTATAACAGAACTGTTACCATGTTTCAGACAATTTTGTGATCAGAACAAGGTCTTTTTCCATGAACAGGTTTCTGTTTCACTTGATAAGTGGGAAGCTTTGTGCATGTTGATGCAATATGAAATTGAACTGAAGTATACAGTTGGAATAATAGCATTTTAATTCATTTGAATAATATTTTCTTTTACCAAATGATTCTTATGTGAAAATCGAGTAATGGTCGGAATTTCTTTATAACAGCAAATTCACTTTAACGTCAAAGATTGCTTGGAACAAACAGTGTCGTTATAAAGAGGGTTGACTGTATATCACGCCCTCTAATGCAAGCTTAATCTGTATTCTGCATTCCGTCAGAACCAAACTTTGCATGCTGAGTAATTTTTCACTTTTTTTTGGCCCGATCTTTTTTCAAAAATAATCTTTTCAAAAAAATTATTTCAGGAAACTATATCAGATAGTCAAACAGTTTACTATATACACTTTCGAATGTTAGTGCAGTCAGATTGTACATTTTAGAAATTAAAAAAACAACTACTTTCTGGAAAATTAAAGTAGGAGGGTTTGTGCATGTTGCACTTACTTTGTAAATCAACTAATAGAAAAATTCTGGCCTAAATGCAAAAAAAAAATAGTTTTGATACACTGAGTTCAGAACTGTATAAACATATGATCTGTTCTGAGCAAAAGGTCTGATCTGAGTCTTCACCGTCTGAGAATATTTCCTCAGTCGCACTATAGTTTTATAAGAAGAGATGGTCTTGGTCAGTTTCTGGTCTTTAGATTGACACATTTTAATAGCATCATTGAAAAAAGCAGCAGACAATGTACATGTATTTCAAATGCCGAAGCTTCATTAAGACAAGAGGGCCCTTGGGCACAGGGTCGTTCACCTGAGAATAATGGTTTATAAGGTCGTGGGAAAGCACTGCCTGTCCCAAATTCCAGCTATGAATTTAGATTGATCAGCAGTTTAATTAAGACTTTACATGGAAAAGTTTCCATTATGTTGACAAAAGTAACAGGATGTAGAACCTCCATGAAAATTATTATAACATTTAAGGCTCTAGGTCTAGTGGTTTCAGAGAGGAAGATTTTACTATGTTTTCATTCTACAACTCATATCATGTTTACCAGGCACGACGCAGGGCTTTGAGACTTTTTTGACCACAGAACCATTTCTTGAAGAAAACAATTGGTAAAATACCACTAGGTACATACTAGGCACTACATACTGAATATCAAATGCTCTAGGCCTTGTATTTTAAAAAAATGAGATTTCTTATGATTTCTAAATAAACCTACATAGATATAAAACATGTGACTTACAGGGAAGGGCCATTTTTTGCCTTAGGGCCATTATTTGGACATACATGAGAGAGGTCCACTTCATGATGCTACATACAAAATATCAAGGCTCTAGACCATGTGGTTTCAGACAAGAAGATTGTTTATGTTTTCTCTAAATAAACCTATAAAAACATGTGTTCCCCAGGACAGGCCCTTTATGACCCAGGGCTAAAATTTGGTAGAGGTCCACGAGGTGATGCCACATACCAAATATCAAGGCTCTAGGCCTAGTGTTTTTAGACAAGAAGATTTTTTTGTTTTTCTATATGACCTATGTAAGCTATAAAATGGTTATCCATTGCATTCAGAAAATCCTGAGAAAAAGAACAGTTAAAGTGCGTGTAGATCTTTGTGATGTTACCATTTAATTAAAGACATGAAACTGACCTTGTGTTATCAATGAAAACTAAAATCAAAGTAAGATCTTATAATAATACAAAAGAGCTTATCAGCTCAGAGTACTCAAGTACACATGTGCATTTAACTCTTTGCATGCTGATTTTTTTTTTTAAATTCATCTGCCATTTTTTTTCTTTTTCAAAATATTCTTTTGGGAATATCTTTTTGAATGTTGGGTAATATCAACAACAAAAAACATTGATAGCAGATTTTTTTTCATTTTTTTTTTCAAAAAAACTCTTTCAGGAATACCACATGGAAGTCAAACAGTTTGGATCCAGATCAGGCATTTAGCAGTCTGATCATGGTTCATGGTGTTTGCTTCCATGGTAAAAGAATTCTGGAGTACATGTGAATATATGCGGCAGATGTATTAAGCAGAAAACATTTCAGGGAAAAAATGAGAAGGGTTAATTAAAGTACTCTGAACAGATACGCTTACCTTTCATTTGACTGGAAGTCTTTCTATGTAAAATCCTAGCATATGTGTACCTTTTCAAGACTCAGTTATTCCCAAATCAACTCTTTGCACATGCCAGCAGCAAAGGCTCCGGTAAGACTGCACGGATGTGCTGGCTCGTCCAAGCCTTAGCTGCATACAGATGTGATAAGAACTTAAATCTCATGTGCTGGCTCATATGTGACTCCTTTCTTTTAGAAGCCAGATTTTGTTCAATACAATAAGAACTACCTTATCCTCTATGTAAACGCAGTTTGATTGGTTTGATTCTTTGTGTCCGAGTCAACATTTTTTCAGTCATGTTGAAACGGGTCTTACTGCGACTTGCTCAAGGACACAACACAGTGACTCTGCCAGCGCTTAGGCTTGAACTAATAACCCTTAAATCCCCAGTCTAATGCTCTACCAACTGAGCAACTGAGCTCCAGGTAGACCCCACATAGCAGGGATAGTTCTGGCTCAGAATATCATGAGAGAAAATACCTCATTTAGCCCTAACTGATGAGAAATTATGAAATTTAGTAGAGAAATTTAAGCAAAATCCTTACCTTAAGTACATTTTGCTACGAGATATTTCTCCCGTTAAGCCAGTTTCAATGAGATTTTCATCAGCAATATGAGCAAATTTCTCAAAATCTTGTTCGGAAAAAATCCCTGCATAGTCCGACAGATCAGTCGCAAAAACAAAGGTTTCATACACATGCTATCATTTATCGAATATCAATCTTGCATTTTTAGGATTGACTTGTCAGACTAACACACACATTGCTACTTTGCCTAAACTCCAGCCAAATGGATGACAAGTTGAATTTCTAAGAGTGAAAAAAAATGGAAATATACCAAGAGAACTGAATATAGTATAGAATGTCAATTTCAACAATGACGATATCCTAAGTCTAGAGAGTACAACCCCTACTATGGCAGTGAAGGAAAGATAACTATCACACATGAAATGAGCTGCGACACTTGATTTCCAACAATGTGGCATTTTGACAAGTATAGACTCATACGAGCCTGTGCAGCCTCCTTTTATGCTTAGCAGTCAGTAGCTTTACACTCATAGAATATTCAAGCGACTAGCAAAGGCGCTGATCAGAGTGTGAATATGCGCAGTCTGATCTGAGGCTTTGTTGGTTGCACATACCACATTGTTGGAAATCTCATGTCGCGGCTCAAATGGCCTTGTCACAAGAAAACCTGTCTGGTATTTGCCAACTCGTTTAATGGGATATAATTTTACCATACTCAAATCTGTCTACTTAGCTACGCAGACAAGCTAGACTCTTGAAATTTCTGATGTTGTTTGTATTGCCATTATACTTTCAAGATAGTAGATAACAAAGGTGGTGATCAGACTGTGCCGATGAACAGGCTGGTCTGCACCTTTGTCATTTGCAAACAACAAAACAGGTTATATCATGACGAGGCCAAAATAAGCCATGCTTTGAGAACATTCCTCCAGATCAGCCTGCAACACAAAATAAAAGTTTGAAATTTTAGAATGTTACTGCACAAAAAGTACATATAGCCACAGTCTGGTCTTACCATTAAGAACCATGAGGTCATGATAAAAAAAACAACCTTTGAGCACAAAGTTAATACTTTTTTACTCAAAGTTGTAAATATTTTTTACCCAAAGTTGGTAATATTTTTTTACCCAAAATTGTTAATATTTTTTACCCATCCATTTGAACATTTTTTTTGATGCTCAAAAGAACCGTCTTATCAAGACAGTCCTTTTGAGTACCCACAACACATGCTTTGGTTGAGAATTTGTTTGTTTATTCAATTTGATTCTTTAATTCCCATCAACAATCTTTCAGTTAAACAGGGACGGGTCTTCCTAGGTTGCACCAGTACTAAGCTAGGATAAATGTGTCTTGCTCAAGGACCACAACGCAGTGACGCCGCTGAGGCTCGAACCCGTGGCCTCTCGGTTTCGAATCAGCACTCTACCACTGAGCCACTGCACTCCCTACTTTGGTTGAGAAATAACAAAATTAATTGTAAAGTTATGCACCCTTATTAAGGCATAAAGGACAATAACTAGATGTAACTTGTGTTAACAATGCTTCACTGGTCAGTTAGATTTCTTTCAAAAATTTAGAAAGGCACAAAATAAGTTTTCTCAAAGCATGGCTAAAATGCTTAAAAGGAGCTAGTTCAGGGGTTAAATGACTGAAGTTTCGCCTAAGAATTGTCACACTGATCATTTTACTGCCAAACATGCAAGCAAAGACCAATTATATCACCATTGCCTTCATTCTGCCTAAACAGCATTGTTGATGATGGTGTTAGTTGAGATTAAACATCCCTTTCAACAATTTTTCAGTCAAATCGCTTACAATAGCATTAATGTTGATGTTATTATGTTGGAATTTAACATAGCTTTTAACAATTTTTCGGTCATATTGTGACAGCCAGTTATCTCATCCACACAACCAGTGAGATGGTTGTTTTGAGTTTCCATTTGATATTTTTGGTTATGTATAAAATAGTAATACAAAAATTAAAACTTTCCAATGTTTTTCTTTCAGAGGCTATAGTTGACTTGGTCTAAAAGCTAAGGCTATGGCTGACTTGGTCTAAAAGCTAATCATGTTTCTGAACTAGCTCAAATCTATCTCATACTACAGGTACACAAAACAAGTATAATGTACACTTTCTCATTTATGAAGTATAGTGCAGTCTCTTTAAAGAACACCTCATTAAAACACAACTTTGGATATAGCTTGGTCATCTTGTGGCTCCAAAAATTGTTTTTACCATGGAACTTTACAAGGGAATTGAAGGAAAATGACCGCGGAACAGGGTTTATACAGGCAAGATTATATAAATTTCAAGGACTTCTAAAATACTTTCCTACTGTTTTAAAGGACTGAAAACATAAGAAAAATATAAATTTACAAGTTAAAATTCTACTTCTGAAATGCTAGGTTCCATTACTAACGATATTAGTTTAAGATAATTAGTATAAAATTGTGGTGCCTTTATTTGGTGCAACATATGCTGCACCAAATAAAGGCACCACAATTTTATACTATACTGATTTAGGTCTCCAAAAACACTGTTGAATCTTCCTGTAGATGGTAAAATTCAAGGATTTTCAAGGCCTTTGAGTGTTTTTCAAGTACTTTTCAAGGCAAATTTAATTTTCAAGGGCTTTTCAAGAGTCCTGTATATTCAAGTACTTTTCAAGCCTGTGCGAACCCTGTGTAATGGTCATTTTCCTATAATTCCTTTGTAAAATTGTCCATTTATAACATAACTTGCTAATAACACCATCCATTCCTATAGACCCCAAATATAGCATTATAACATCGTCCATTCATATAGACCCCAAGCATAGTGTTTTAAAGGGACTGCACCTTATAATGAATGCTTACACATTTATGACGTATATAGTTATATATATCTGAAATTCAACACATTCTAAATTTAAACACAGAGTTACACAGTGTACACAACATCCCAATGAAGGACTACAACATTATAATCACAGTGTTGGTTTATACAGAACTCAGCCATAGTACCTGAAAACTCACTTATAGTTCAGACCCAAGATTTTATTACATTTTCTCTCTCTAAAACCTCTTTTTATATACTTAAGGACTTTGAAAACGCATCACCCAGATTAAATCCTTTATTTCACAAACCCTGAGAATGTCAGCGGGATGATTATTATTGCATATCATAGTCTGGCCATCTTGTAGTGTGTCCTAGAAATTTCATGGTTGTAAATTTACTTTAAGGTATTAAAAAAGTATCTGTTTTAAGACAGGGGTGGTCGATTTTAAAGGACACAAATTCAGCTGCAATTCAACACGCGTTAGTTTTGATTCTTGATTCAACGGATTTGCGTCCTTTGCTTCTTTCACGCTTGCACATTCATCATTGAAGGATTAGAAATGAATTGACAGTTTGGTATGCTCAAAATTACACCCCTTTAAAATTACGGACATACCCCACCCATCCTGAATACTATAGTCAAGTAATAAAATTCAAAGTCTTGGGCCTTTCAAAGTTTCGATTTCTTACGTCCGGTTTTATTGGGAGAGGCTAAGGGCATACACAAATGACAGATTATTCATAAATTACGCTTGTATCACGTGTCTTTTGTATTGTGCAAGTGACGTTAACGTAAATTTTTAAGACGTTCTCGATCACATGACAGCAGATCTCCTGCAACGATTTACATCAAAACGTAATCCCCACATGCTTGTCAGTGTATGTAATCAATATCAGCTATGAAAGCGTGCATAGAGATAACTAATTGAGGTGTTTCTAAAAAGGAGCTATAAATTGATGTTCAAATTTGACGTTTATGTTTTGAAATTTTGAAGTTATCAATTACTTTTAATTAGAAAAAGTCTATTAACTCTTTTGGTATCATGGCATCATATACGCCACAGTTTAAGCATAAAAATAATCAAAAAGCTTCAAATATTTGTGCAGAAAGGTGCTGGATGCTGTATGTACCCATGTGATGTCATCAGCAGCGTCGCGTGATAGTGCAGTCAAATAAATGACTGATTCATACTAATTCTGGGTTGCACATTAAAACCTGCAAGGAACTTTTCAATCGCATATACGGTTTGCAAGAATAGTGCAAAAGTATAGTGATGCGTTTTCAAAGTCCTCTAGTATATAAACAGTTGTATTCAGATCCAGGTATCCATTCAGACCTAGGTTTTTGAAATCCAATTCTGGTTAGATTAAAGGGGACGGCAACCTTGAAGGCAAGTGCATCTCAAATGCAAGTCCTTATTAAATGATGCAATATGCCACAAACCCTATGAAAATTGATTGAAATGTAAGAAAGTGATAGATGTTTATATAGTAGACAATTGAAAGCAATGGACAGCGGCCATTTTAGGCTGAGTGACGTCACACAGCCCTAATTAAATATGCATAAACAAAATAAATAGTTTCATTCTATTCATTTCAACTTCCATTGCAGTTTTATTGATTCATCTGTTGAAAATAGACAATTTTGACAAAATCTGTGCAATATGAATTGAAAACGGGGATTTTATTGGCTTTTAAAAATTAACAGGTTCAAAACGGTGGCCTCCATTGGCTTAATAGATGTCAGAATTTTGATTTTCAAATTGCTCTAACTTTCTTATTTTATATCCGATTTTGATTAGGATTGTGGCAGATTGCATGATTCAATAAGGGCTTGCATGTCAGACTCACATGCTTATAAGGTTGCTGTCCCCTTTAAGGTATTTATATAAAAAAAAATTGTTTGAGTTTGGTTTTAAAAACCAGTTTCCTTCGGACCAAAGTTTTTGAAAAATGGTTTGGTTTATACCTGAGATTTGTAAAGAATTTTCCTTTGAAAACCAGTCTTGATCAGATCTGGGTACATTGTATTTAAAAATCAATTTCCATTCATTATTATTATACCAGTGTATTATGTGTTTTTCTTTTAAACCAGACCTAGGTTGTTTTTAAATATATTTTTATTCACCAATAAAATCAGTTACGGCAAAACAACCAAATTAAGGTTAAAGCCAGAAGAGGGAGGGGGAATGAAGTAACTTTTGCATATTGGATAATTTTGCATGCATTTTGTCATATGAAAATTTTTCACTTTTTTGGCAAAATCTTTCAGGAATACACTCATTGTCAAACAGTTTGAATCCAGGTCTGGTCCAACATTTTGTTGGGCCTGATCTGGGTCCAAATTGTTTGCAAAGGTTATCAGCAGAGTTTTGTAGCCCAAGCTGGGAAAAAGTAAACTGAGTTTTCTAATTCTATGACTCAATTCGATAATGCTGCATTTGATGGGGAAGATGAAAATTCACTGAATGATCTTGAAAGTCAATGACAAAAGATGTATAGAAATAAAATTGATCCTGATCAGGTGCCCCATTTTTCAGCGTCTGATCTAGGTCTGCATTGTTTGTCTATATCCCATAAAAAGATGCTAGGTTTATGCGAGCTAAACTGAGAATATAGCAGATTTTATTTCCAATCGAAGTGCCATTTCATAATATTGGATGATGATGTTTGGTGAAAAAACAAATAAAAGTGAAAAAAGTGATTTCTTGTTACCCTTTGCTAAAATTGCCTTGTAAGTAAATGCTGAGTATTCAAACCATCATTATACATTAATATTGGGGCAAGGCTCATAAGGCAAACAGTGTAGACCATGTCAGACAGCTTATCAGTTTGATCAGGGTCTTTACTATCTGCCATCCACCAGCTTGCTTAATTTTGGTGAATTTTATCTTCTTTTTTACTTTTTTTTTTAATTTTCATTTTTGATTGAAATTACCAGTATTCTCCCATAACACAAATGAATATGAAAACATAGACCAAAAAGAAAAACAATTTTTAACTCCAAATGGCTAGTCACAATATAGGGCAACTGAAGAGATCGGCACTGGGAAATTTATCATGCTTTGTCGTCTTCTGCTGTTTTTGTTTCTCAAAATCAACTCTCCTGAAAATTTCTTTCCGACAGGAATTCTATTACAGTGACAAACAGTTTGGATCCAGATCTGAACCGACGTCCTGTCGGTCCTGATCTGTATCAAATTGTTTGCAAAGGTTATCAGCAGATGATACTAGAAGGTGAAGAGCTAACAGGGTTCATACAGGCATGTTTTTGTAAAATTCAAAGACTATTCATTCTCAAGACTATCCTACAGTTTTCAAGGACTTAAGGTTTATGAAAATTCTGATTTAAGTGTTAAAATTCTACTAATGAGAAAATGGAGAAAAATGTACTAGAAAATTAGTATAAAACTGTTGTGCCTTTATTTGGTGCAGCTTTTGCTGCACTAAATAAAGGCACAACAATTTTATACTGATTTAGATCGCTATCAACAGTGTTAAGTCCTACAGAAAAAAGAAGAATTCAAGGACTTTTCAAGGCATTTGAGTTATTTTCCAGTACTTTTCAATGCATATTGAGTTTTCAAGGACTTCAAGAAAGCGTTTTAAATTCAAGTACTAATCAAGCCTGTGCGAACCCTGGTTAATTATAATAAAATAACATCATTTAAATGAAGTTAAATGAACTTAATGAGAGAACACATGGATGAACGAAGATAAGCAGTGAACTGGACTCTATAATGACAATAGATTAACCCTGAATATAACATGGTGTAACATTTATACTACTGTATCTACCCAAAATATTTGGACTCTTCCATAATTTAAAATACTGTTTCTAAATTAGCAGCACAGCAAGACCATTTAACTAAATTAGCAGCACAGCAAGACCACTTCATTAACATGCCCCGAGGTTATAAAACTTTTTTCATGCTCAACTCAGATGAGCACTAAATTTTTCTGCTCATAAATGCTCAAATGCCAACAATTGTTGGCATTTTAACATTTATTAGCATGATAAATACAACATCTAAGAGACTTAAAGCAAAAAACTTCTTTATTTGTCAGCACTTTAGTTTTTATGAGCAGTTGAAATTTCATGCTCAGTTGAGTTGAGCATGAAAAAAGTTTTATAACCTCGAGGCCTGGGCTTTCATTGAGAGGCAGACAAGCTTTGACCCCTCCCAGGGCTCCTGGAAAGAGAGAAGTGGGGACAGGGCCAGAAATAAATGTGCTCTTGGACGCCCCACTTGTGTGAGCATGTCACTCATCAAATTCGATTGGATTCTGGCCATTGTCTTAGGAGATTATAGTATGATGGACGGATGGACAGTATTAAGCCGCCTCAAATTTTCAGTGAATTCCTAAATGAAAACCCCCTATAGTGTAAAATATATATAAATGGCAATGTAGACCCAGCTCTGCTGTTAAACACAAATATTATGGGTAGATACGAGACACAAGTCAATGAAATCTGTTTTAGCAACTCATATAATTCAACTAACTTTCCTTTTGATACAAAAAATGATCCTAAATTTTTCTGACTAACATTTACACACCACAAATTAACATAGTCTGATTCAGCATGCAAGATTAATTTCATATATAAACTTTCTACTCAACACAAATGTTTTACGTTTACACAATTTTACCCATACCATCCTTTTTGTGGGACAATTATGCAAACAGTGCATACCCAGTTCAGATGCAAAAGAATGGAAGGTCTGATCAGGTAATCTACTGTTTGAATAAAAAATACCACCCAACAACCCATAAAACGTTAATGGACTGGTCCAATTGATAAAAGTGGGAAATTCCATCCTGCTTATATGGGTTATCATCAACTACCAGATTCAGCATTTTGAGGCTGGCTTTCTATTTCTGACTACTTTCACCCATGTATGTTTTAATATGCACAAATCTTTCTACACATTCACATCATAAAGAATTATAAAAAAAAACATTCCATGGCTATAAAATAATCTCACCGGATATGCAGCAATCAAAAACGTTAATACTATCGACAAAAGAAGATCAAACATAATTAGAAACAGAGTTTTTGATTGCCATTTGTCACCCGCCTGGAGACAAATCGTAAACACTGTTACTAACGATTATTAATCTGTGTTTGGTGATTGTTAAGAGCGGTTTTGATTTCTGCCTATCTGGTGTGATAATTCACATTTACACATTCCAAGATCAGGCTAATGAGCAACATAAAGACAAACACTCCAAATCCCCAAAATATTTTATTGCAAACTAAGGCAAGGCATTTAGGTTTACCTAATTTTCACCAAGAACCAAACAATAACCTGGAAAAACAGACCCTTCCAAAAGAGAGAGAGTCTACAAAGTTTGAAAACAGCAGAATCAGTTGTATCAGGTCTTTCCGTTTGCTTTCTTCAGCAAATAATTTATTGATACTTTAAATATATGATTCCAGATAATCGCCTTGAAGATTCAGTACTTACGGGGTTTAGCATTTGTTTGTTGATAAAATTCATTCAGATTGCTCTAGAAAAAAAGATGGGCTTCCAGATTACCTCTTTAGTTATTTATCTACAAAAATAATGTTGATACTTATTGGAAGCATCTCTTTGTGTCTCGATGAGACACTTCAATGAGTATTTACAATATAAACTGTGACATGTGATTTCCAACAATGTTTGTTTGTTTGTTTGATTTGATTCTTTACGTCCACTCAACAATCTTTCAGTTATGCGGGACGGTTCTTCCTGGGTTTAACCAGTACTAAGCTAGGATAAATTTCCAACAATGTGGCATTTTGACAAGTGTAGACTCAGACGAGCCTGTTCAACCTCCTTTTAAACTTAGAAACTCCAAATGATGTTCGGTCAGTAGCTAAACAGTCATATAATATTCAAGAGACCAGCAAAGGCTCTGATCAGACTGCGCATATGCGCAGGCTGATCTGAGGCTTTGCTGGTCGCACATACCACATGGCTGGAAATCCCATGTTGCGGCTCATATAAGTTTTCTGCAGAGAAAAAGGAAAATACCACCATTTTTAGTTTTAAATAAGAGTCTTATCTATCAGGCCTAAGTTTTAAAACCTGGGTAAAGCCTAGGTAAACTTAAAAAGTTTTTCAAATGATGCCTTGCCCAAAAGATGGTCATTCCAAAGTTTGCAAGATCTAAAATATAAATACACGCAAAACAAAAAACAGCATGCATCTGATAATATACAAGATTTACTTATCTTGCCAGGACTGAAAAAATGATCAAATCTGTCTTTTATGACAAAAAAGAGAACTTAAAGAAAAACTTGGATTCTTTTTGGTGATGCTGCGTGAAGAGCTATTTATTGCAAATACAAAGTGGCTTTTAAAATTTTGCTTCTCTTCACCCATATAAGCCTGGTATCATTTTAAGGGGATATATTGCAAACAGTGCAGACCCAGATCAGATGCTGCATAATGCAGCGTCTGATCAGGATCGTCACTGTTTGCTTACAGTATGTTCTATTAAAATTTGGAAAAAAAATAAAAAAAATACCACCAGACACCCCTAAAATTGGAAATGGGCTGGTTCTACATATAAGGGTAGGAAAGTCTATTCAGCTTAAATGGGTTAATACTTAGTAATCACAGCCAGCTTAATAGTATATCTGACAAATAATAAAACTTCTGGCAGTTGAGTTTGAAGTACAAATGCAGGGGATATTCTGCCCATCTCTAGGAGCCGAATTTCGGCCCCATTCACTACTTTTTCCCTAATACCATGTCTGATTTTCCCAATTAAGAAAATTTAAAAAAAAAAAAAAGATTTTTTTTAAACTTTTTTTATAGACCACTACTACTTATGAAAAACACTGGTCTATATCAGAATGATACTTAAACACTTGTGCTTAAGTGGTATGCTTGACATAATACAATCTAAAATAACTTGATTTTGAGGATATATTTTGCTGCCCTTGTTATGTTCTATGTTGTTAATTTGTCCCAATTTTGACTTTAAGTCGATCATTTTTTCCCAATTTTGGCCAGGGGCCTTTTCCCAAAATTGCTGGAAAAAGCCCTGAAATGGGCCCTTGTGCCAAATGAGCCAGTTCATGGAATTTTGGTACTTAACGCTTTAAGGTCCAGATAGACAATTTATTTCATCGTTAAATTGTACAGTCTCATCGAGATGGTTCTTTTGAGTGCCCACAACATATGCTTTGGTTGAGAAATAAGAAAAAAATGATTTGTTAGTAACATACTCTTATCTAGAGGCATGAGTACTTATTGCTTATTTTGAAATTCACTTTTTAAAATAAATGTGCAGCTATCTTCATCTACATTCATACTTTGTGTCTGAGAGCAGGGAAGGCTCTGAAGAGACTGTGCAAATGCGCAGGCTCGTCTGAGCCTTTGCTGCTGGCATATGCGATAAGTACCAAAATCTCAATAACTTCCTCAATTGTATTTGTGAGAAAAAACAGAAAAACTTCAATCAAAAAAAAATATTAACCTATTGACAATGAGTTCCCTGAAATCACTATATATACATGTACTAATTTCCATCTTGATTTCCATGGAATTATTTTACAATTTGAATTTGACATTCATTTCAATTGAATGCTATATATATTCATATTGAATTCCACTTCAATAAACATGAAATAAACATACTGAATATTCTTTTTCTATTTCATACACATTGAACTATTTTTCAATTTTAATTGAAAATTTTCTCATTGAATTCTTTTTTATTTCCATGAAATATACATATATATTCAATTCTTCTTCGAAATTGGAATTTTACACTTTTTTTTCCAATTTTAACGAAAATTTACATATGGATTTCTATTCCAATTTCAATGGAAATTTACATATTGAATTCTATTTCCATTTCAATGGAAATGTACGCATAAATCTTTTTTTTCAACTTCAATGAAAATTTAAATATTGAGCTTTTCCATTTCAATGGAAATTTACAGACGAATCTTTTTTTCCAATATTGATGAATATTTACATATTCAATTTCACGATTCTGTTTCCATTTCCTTGCATATATACACACTAAATTCTGTACTGATTTCTATGAAACAGTTTTTAAATACCTGTACATGCGCGTATTCAAGAATAAATTCTTAGAAATTATTACAAATACAATTGTCTGTATTATGATAATGAAATTAGTTTGCATACCAAACTCAGATTGCTAATCATATTATCTGCCGGACTTTGAATGAAATATACATCATGAATAAATAAAATGGAAAAGAAAAAAGTGCTTCCTTTAACTCTTCTAAAACACAACAAAGTCGCCAAAGGCAATGAAAGTGTTAAAGAGTTCTAAACTGCCTGAATACAATTAATACACACTTATGGTGTAGAGCCCGATGACACGCTGAGAAATACAGATAATGCAACATATCAGCAAGTTCTGCATTGTTTGCAAAGATCAAAATAAGTTTAAGGAAGCGTATCCCTGCGTTCCCACATTTCATGCAAAAACAAAACTCACACAAAAACAAACAAAACGGGGGAAATTGATAGGAAATTTACATCTGTATGCATAAGGATTTTATTGCAAATTTTTGTAAATTCATACCTACAACTTTCATTCCATCGACATAAGCAAAAACTTAACTAATCTCATTAATTTACCCACTTGCCCACTCAGCTTACTCACCTTGAAAAATGACTATTAACCCTTTTCATTCTGATGGATTTTCCCATATTGATTTTGATACAATAAGTATGGGATAGTCAATTTGTGTTTTAAGGGTCACAAGTCAAATTTTCTAAATGATGATGTACTTATGTTCCTGAAGATTGTTTTAATCTTAGCAAACAGTGCAGACCCTCTTAAAATGCCGCCTTAGGTGGCATTTCATCTGGGTCTTCACTGTTTACCAAAATACATGTTTACTTATTAGGTTAACCAATCATTAAGTCAGCAGGGGACAAAAATTCCACTTGTCCGCTCGTAATTTACGACTGAAACCTAGAAAGGACTAGTTATTCTTCCCGAAGCACTCGTCGGATGAGTGCTTTGGGAAGAATTACTCGAGGAAGTCATTTTGCATATTACTCCCTTATGTCCTTTATTGCATACCCTTTTAAAGGACAAGTGCACAAGTGAAAATTGTAAGTCACTCGTCCTGCAGGACAAAGACAAGTGCAATATTAAAATATTTTTGTCCCCTGGTCAGGCTCAGTAATTCCACATCCCTGGGCTAGCCAGCTAGATGTTGGCCAGAATCACCATCTTCTTTCATACTTGGTATGTGCAAGCAGCAAACAATCATTCGTAACTCACAATGGTTTATTTTGCGATAGTAACCCTTTATAGAGAGAAAACCCCTAGATGGGTACATTGGCAAACAGCAAAAACCAAGATGAAATGCCACACAATGTGGCATTTCATCAGGGTCTGCACTGTTATGACAGAATCAATCTTCATAGAAGGAAATGCAATATTTTTAGAAAGTTACAACCTGTGACCCCTAAATGTATACAATCGACCATCCTCAGCTTTTTGGAAAATTCTATTGGTCTGTTAAATTGATTAAAGTTCCATCTTTCTATGAGCTTGCTCAAGCTCAGTCACCATGACCATAGGTTTAGATAAACAAAAATTTTCAGCATAAAAGTTGTAAATATTTCCTTACCCATCAATATTAACATTTGTTTTGGGTACTCAAAAGAACCGTCTCATTGAGACGGTTCTTTTGGGTACTCACAACATATGCTTTGGTTGAGATATAAGAAAATTACATTTTCTTTACGCACTCTTAGACTGAACTAAAGTCATGCATGCCATACTGCTAAGAAGTCAACATAAGTAAATTCTAGCATAGATTAAAAGACTAACAATTAACACAAACAAACAACAACTTCTAACACCATTCATAAAATGATTATCCGACACTGAAACAACATTAAACTATTTCCTGCCACTAGTATGTGGTTTGGTCTTACAGTAAAACCTGTCTTAAGCCGCCACTTAAAAAGAAGACCAAAAATTGGTTTTCAAAACCGATTATCGCCTAATGCTGCTCAAAAGTTTTGCAGAATGCTCCAAGAGAGCATTCTGCAATACTTTCGACCTTCATTAAGCTACCATTTGTCTTGAGACCTTTGTTTTGTCTATTTTTGAGTGGCCACTTAAGACAGGTTTTACTGTATATACATGTACTGCCATCTAAAACTTCAACAAAATAAGGGACTGTTCTCTACCATGATCTTATTGAGTATTCAGGCCTCCAAATAAGAGTGTGTATTTGAAGATTATTTTTCTTTTGTTTGTTTGATTTGATTCCATACGTCTCAATCAAAAGCTATGGTCATGTCGAGATGGTCAATTCACCTAACCACACTTTTCCCTGGGCTAGTTTGACTAAGCTGTTAACCGGTACTTCGTGCACATACTTTCGCTTGTAAGTGACAACAACCCTTCTTGAATCAGCAGAAGGACCATAGAAATTATTTCACAATCAATCTCCACGAAGGTATGGGACCGGGTCGGGATCTAACTTGCGACCCCTGGATCTGCAGTCAGAAACTCCACCTACTGTGCTACGAGGCCTGGTAAAATTATTTTTCTTATTTCTCAAACCGAACATATGTTGTGGGTACTCAAAAAAACGTCTCAATGAGACAGTTCTTTTGAGCACCCAAAACATATGTTTACACTGATGGATGGGAAAACAATCATAATTTTCCACACAAAAATTTTGCTTATCTATAGTAATACTTGTTGATTATCTATATCATATGCGCCTCAAAGTGAGAAAATCTGTCTTCGGGGGTTTGCAAACAACAAAGGCGCAGACCAACCTATGCATCTGTGCAGTATGGTCAGCACCTTTAGTTTAAACAATATTTTATTCTAAATTTACAACCATAATACAATATATATTAATGTATAGTGGTACAGGATTTGACAGTAAGCTGAAGCTTATATGATCAACGCCTTTGATTTCCACTCATTGGAAAGTATCATATCAAAACTTAATGCAAGCGAAACTTCACAATTCTAGCTACATGTAGTCTCTGTAGCCGAGGAGACTGGTTTGAGACTCGCTTTGTCAGAAACCCAGAAGACAGGTTTTGTGTAGTTGAGGCCTATATGTACACTTTATGTTCCGTCAGAGAGGTTTGACCAAACAGTGTAAACCCATGCCAGTCAGCAGTCTGATTAGGGTTTACACTGTTTGCCATAATGGCAAGGGGGTGGGAATGTATCTGATAAAGTATGTGTAGATTTTGAAAATAATCAATACCAAGGCCTATAATTAATTTTCTTATTTCTCAACCAAAACAGTCTCAATGAGACGATTCTTTTGAGAACCACCAAAACAATGTTGAAGCTGTTTATTTAGAAAATATTCACAATTTTACAGCCATAATTTTGTTCATATGGACTTATGAATACACATTACAGATACATTTCCAAGGATAATGGTCATAATCTATAAATATCAGAACAGTAAATCTTTGACAATTAGTTCTTTCAGCCGTGTGATGAATATCCTTTGATGAGTATATTGACAAAATGGTCGAACGGTAGAAGGAAGCACATGTACATATAAACTCTTATACCACATTTAAAATCAGCATAAAACTCTTTTAAACGACAGAACAATTAATTCAACAAATCTATTCAGCATTAAGATCTACAGTAAAACCTGTGTAAAACGGCCACTCTCAAAATAGGCCAAAAATTGGTTTTCAAGACCAATTATCGCTTAATGCAGGTCAAAAGCATTGCAGGGTGCTCCAATGGGAGCATTCTGCAATGCTTTTGACACTCATTAAGCTACCATTTTCCTCTGGGAGCAAATCCTTTCCATTAAGAGAAGTTCCCATTTTGAAAAGCAACTCAATTTAAGAGAATCACTGCTTGATCCAGTAGTCTCCCTTTGATGTGCGTACAAGGTTCATACAGGCAAGTTTGAGTAAAATTCAAGGACTTTTCAAGGACTTCTTAAAGACTTTCCGACTGTTTTCAGGACTGAAAACTTAAAAAAAATACTGATTTACACGCTTAAATTCTACTTCTGAAATGTTAGAGTCTAGAAAATCAGTGTAAAATTATGGTGCCTTAATTTGGTGCATCACATGCTGCACAAAATAAAGGCACCACAAATTTATACTGATTTAGACCTCCAAAAACAGTATTTAATCCTCTTGCAAATGGTAAAATTCAAGGACTTTTAAAGGCTTTTGAGTGTTTTTCAAGTACTTTTCAAGGCAAATTTTATTTTCTAGGACTTTTCAAGACAGCCCTGTATATTCAAGTACTTATCAAGCCCGTGGGAACCCTGGCATAACATTTTCAGCTACGCCATTGGGAATAATGAATGCAAACAGTTTGGATCCAGATCAGGCCCTGATCTGGATCCAAACTGTTTGTAGTTATTTATCAGCAGACAGCACCGGCAGGCAGCGAGTTAAGCGATCAATTTTTTTCCTTAAACAGGTTTGACTACATCTTTGCATGCTGGGTAATTTTTCATCCTTTGGTTGGTGTCTGCCAACTTTTTTTTTTACAAAATTAACTTTTTCAAATATTTCTTTCAGGAACACTATCAGCCTGTCAAACACTTTGGATCCAGATCAAGACCGACATTCTGTAGGTCCTGTAATGGGTCCAAACTCACCTTTTCAATCCTTGTAACTTTAAAATTGTTATCATTTGTTTGATAATGTCAACTGTTCTTGCTAATAAAATATGTTTAAACCAACTGTTTGCATAAGTTATCAGCAGATGACAAAAGTCTGCGCTAGCAAGGAAAGAGTTAAAATTTCATCTAAACTAAAACAATCAGGCAAATGCTTGCTTTAAATCAGTCATTCTTGGTGCTTTCTTCAAAGCATGAATTGATCATGAAATTGACATATACTCTTGTATTCTTCATGCAGATTCTTCAATGTCATATGACTATCATGTGATTATAATATTGAATAGGTGACTATCATGTGACGAATCATGTGACTTCTGCCATACAAGGGGGCTGTACTCTGGCTTACCGTCATGCATGTCCATTCTGCTTGTGACTAACATAGTCTGTATAGCTAAAAGTAATTTTCTCACTACGATAACGAGTCAATCGTATATTTCTACGAACATCGTTTGTGATAGGTCCCTTAAAACCTCCTTTACGGAGGAGAGAGTCTATAGTCTGCACTCTGTCCCAGTCTGAAACAAACAAGAGTTATTTGCATGATGGGTAATTTTGCATGCTTTTTTGTCGTCTGCTGACTATTTTCAAAATTAACTTTTTCAAAAAATTATTTCAGAAACACTTCCAGAGTGTCAAACGGCTTGGATCTAGATCAGGACCGACATTCTGTGGGTCCTGATCTGGATCAAAACTGTTTGCTAAAGCTATCAGCAGATGACAAGTCGCCGGCAGCAAGGAAAGAGTTAATGTTTTTTGTCGTCTGCTGATTTTTTCAAAACTGATCTTTTAACATTTTCCTTTAAAGATTGCCATCACAGTATCAAACAGTTTGGATCCAGATCAGGCCCGGGTCCACACTGTTTGCCAAGGTTATCAGCAGACCACAAAAATCGCCAGTAGCAAGCAAGGTTAAGAGGCACTATATCATATAAAATCAGCATTTTAGAAAAAGCAATGGTGGACATAAGGCATGACGGTCAGTTCACATAACCATACTTTTTTCCTCGGCAAGCTTGACTAACCAGTAAAAGTAGTACTTAATCCACATACTTTCACTTGTAACTGACAACAACCCTTCTTGAATGAGGGGAAGGGAGGAGAATGGCCATAAAAATTATTTCATGATCAATCTCCACAAAAGTATGGGACCGGGCAGGGATCAAAATCTCGCAACCCCTAGATCTGCAGTCAGACAGTCACACGATACCAACTGCGCTGCACAGCCCTATCTAAATTTTTCAACTTAATGTACATTAAAAGAAGGTCAAGGTCATAGATTGCTGTATATTCAAAAGCTCTTTCCACAAGGTAATCTACAAGAGGAAAAAACAAAATCAACGGCCACAAGGTATATATGAAATATCAAAGCTCTAGGTCCCGTAGCTTTAAAGTTACTGCCATAGTTAAAGTTTGATGCACACGCACAGGCAGACCCAAAACAGTATGCTCTTTGGATCTTAAATGCCAAGTATATCTAAATCAATCATTTATATGCTCACAAAATAACTTATACATCTAACCCCAAAGATACAATAAATTTTGTTACAACACTGGCATTTATTGCATTTTGTGCGTAAATTTTTTTTTGGCTTTTCAATTAATTTATAAGTGCTTCAGTGCTAAAAAGAAAACACAACACACGAAAAAAATAATCTAATTTTCTATATGTTCAATATGAAAAGTGACTATTTCAGTCTGAAAATAAAACTGTAAATTATTGAAATAGGAACCTAAATGCAATAGTGTATAAAAGGGACTAACAGTGAACATATTTATGAAGACTGAAGCATTTGATCAACTTTTTTTTCAAAAGCGTAGGAAAAGATACATTGTCTCCCATTACCCCTGTCAGATGCCCTTACAATATAGTCATGTGGTTATTCTATTGTTACTGTTTTTAGTTTGTTTTATTTGTTGCTCACATTGCTCAGATTGCGTGTGTGTGGGGGGGGGGGGGGAGTAATTTTGTTCTTGGTTTTACATGGTCTCCACCGGGAAGCATCTTTCAAATACCAAACTGTCTGATTTGAGCATTGTGGGTACACCTGACATACTTGTTTACCGACAGTTTCATCAAATCATGTGATTCGCCTGATTGGTCAATTCAAACTTGTCATCAATCTGCGTCTTCACGCCTCAATAGAAACCACTTTTTCAACCAAAAATGTTTTAGTGTAGAAAATATTAATATCATTGTTTCGCTAAATATTGTAATACCACTCATTGTTATTGTTTAGTTACCAAAGGTTACTTGATGTCTCCATAAACAAATTATTTATAGCCATACAGTGCTTGTTACTTTTCTAACATAGTGTTTCGGGTAATACACACCGCATATTGACACAAATCCGACTTTTCAGTCGTGATGTGCGTTAGCAGACAGGTCGTTTCTTTAGTATAGTGCCTGCGCAAGACAATGCTTGGTTTTATGATTCACATTAGGCCAAATAAAAAGTGTGTTTCGAGTGACAGGTCTAAAAATTTTAGGTAGGGTAGGCACACATATTTTTTTCTAGATTTATAAAATATAAT
This sequence comes from Loripinus fragilis, assembly GCA_964019695.1. Lineage (NCBI taxonomy): Eukaryota > Metazoa > Mollusca > Bivalvia > Lucinida > Lucinidae > Loripinus > Loripinus fragilis. The sequence goes on from OZ026524.1 coordinate 85,926,582, forward strand.
TTTATGCATTTTGAAAAGCAATTTGCCTTTCAAAATGCATAAAATTATATTTTTTTCAGAAAACCTAAAAAAAGTTCTAGGTTTCACTAGTAAATTAAGGTAGGGTCGGGTTACCATAAACACAGCTATTTTTTTATTTGGCCATAGTTGAGAATAATATCATATCTAGACTTGCTAAAAGCAAAATTTCATTTTTCTAGCTATTCTCTGTTAGTGTAGCCGAGCAGGCTGGTTTGAATCTCATATTGTCGGAAACCCAGTGTCAGCGACAGGGCTCTCCCTGCCATTAGCCACTGTAGCCATTTGCTACTAAAAATGTAGAGTGGCTACAAATATAAGTCATTGGCTAAAAGAACACTCTAGGTGGTTCAAAAATTACGTATCTGTGAAAAAGTGTATTTTGATCAGCTTTTGGATTTTCCAAAATTGCTTTTATTACTCCTTCACTCTTAATAAGTGTGCCATATTTTACTCTTCGAATGCTGGATCTTTTTCAAAACCATCAGGATGTCAAACAGTTTGGATCTAGATCAGGCCCGACATTTTGTCGGGCCTGATCTGGGTCCAAACTGTTTGCAAAGGTTATCAGCAGATGTCAAAAGTTGCCACTAGCTGGCAAAGAGTTAAATGCAGAACAACTTCTTGATACTACTTTCTGGCTAAAACCTTGGCTAAATTCAATTTCATTTGGCTCCAACTTTTTCCATTTGGCCAAAGTGTTGGCTACAACAAATTCTGAGCCAGGGTAAGCCCTGAGCGATCATATCAAGACTTACTTTGTTCTATTGCCACTTCAGGCAGATATGTAGCTGTTTTCTTGTGCCCTTTCTCATTGATGAACTCTATTCTTACACCATGCACTCCGACCTGTAACAAATCAATCAACATACATGTACATGTCCCCCCTCTGGATTCGCCAATGTTTACATTTTTGCATGCCTTTAGTTAAGAGTGTGTACCAAAAAATAATTTTCTTATTTCTTAACCAAAACATATACTGACGTCAACTAAAAACGCCTCACTCATTATCACTGATTTCTTAGCAATGATAAAAAAAAATGAACAGCGGCGTACTGCTTCTTTATGTAGAGGTTGGGCGATGTTGGAAAATGATTTTAATTTGATATGCAGGTGACGCCTTATTCCGATGACCTCATACAGGCTCAACGTACACATGACTGCATTGTGCATCGATCGCTTATGATTTCAATTTGAATTTTCACCCAGATTGTGCCGTAAATGTTTTGCTAATCAAAGAACAAATTTGGATCATTTTTTCAAACAGTTGTGCTTGCGAGTAATAACTTTATGAAATTATTACGTCATATTAAAGACAAAATGTAAGGTTCGTTTACGAAACTTGCCAACATCCTCGTTTTCCTTTAAGTAATGGAATAAATGATAAGGGGGTACACTAGGTAATGTACACAGAATATGCCTACATAAAATTACGTTATTTAAGATAAGCTGTAACGCCCAATGGCCAGTCGTTGGTCTACGTTAACGTCATCCAAAACGGCCGTCTGGAACACGTGCCAGATTGCGTTTCCTCGGCAATCGTCGCTGGTTAAAGACTAAAGATTTTTGCAAAGGATTCGTAACAATATTTTCACCCACTTTGCAGAGTCATGACATTTACGTTTTACTGAAATGCATGGCGAAAAGGTGGGTGGGGTAAGTTGTTTCTTTCAGCAGACGCATACAAACATTGTCTGAACATTATAAACGCATTTTTGGCAAAATAGAGACTGTTTTACAATGGTAAAACACGTTATTCTTGTCAACGGATTGTGTATGGAAACAAAGCAAATATGGCTAAAACCTTGTGTCGCACGAAATGGTGACCCCTGTCTCAAACCGAGGTCGTTTTCTCAGCCTCAAATATTCTTTCAGCAATTTTGTTTTCATGAGATACGCTTGACTGGTAAGATGTTATAATGCACTAAAATTCATAACTTTAGTCTGATAAGTATAAGAGATATTTACGTTTATTTTTAGATGAGGCGTTTTTTCTTGACTTCAGTATATGTTGTGGGTACTCAAAATTCCGTCTCAATGAGACGGACCTTTTGAGCACCCAAAACATATGTTAAAACTGTTGGGTAAGAAAATATTTACAACTTTGCGCTAAAAAATGTTGTTTATTTAAACCTGTGATTTGTGCTGATTCTCTTTTAGCTGCTGGTAGTTTTGTACCTTTAAAAAAATAATGATCAGTGACATATAGTCAAATAAAATTTAAAAGATACTGATTCTAAATTGAAACTGATATTAAAAGAATTCTAAAATGTTACCTTTACTGTAAATATCCCAATCTACTGAGCACCAGGCCCAGATGTTATAAAACCTTTTTCATGCTCAACACAACTGAGCACGATCTACTGAGCACCAGGCCCCCAATGTTATAAAACTTTATTCATGCTCAACACAACTGAGCACAAAATTTAAACTGCTCATAAAAATAAAATACTGACAAATGAAGAAGTTTCTTGCATCAAGTCTCCCAGATGTTGTATTTATCATGCTTATGAATGTTAAAATGTCAACAATTGTTGGCAATTTAACATTTATGGGCAGGATAAAGTTCGTGCTCAGCTGAGTTGATCGTGAAAAAAGTTTTATAACCTTGGGGCCTGGTCCCTTTCTCAAAAAGGTAGAAAAAAATCATTGAGTATATACCAGGCTTAATACAATAAGATAAGGGCTCAAGCTATGGCTCACTACACCCCATTGTAAATTGATGGAGAAGCTATAATGCATAGAATTAGTAGATTATATAGTGGGATTCAAAATTAAGACACAGACTCTCCCTAAAAGTGGCTAAACATCTCCCTATCTTAGAGAGCTCTTGCTAGTCTGGCCCAAGATCCTAGGCTATCTTTCTTTTCATCTTTCATCCTTAATAGGTGAGCTTCAGCTTGGATTAAAGAGGCATTTACATGTATTTTAAGGAGAAACAAGAATAATATCGACAGTGTGGTGCCAGTCTAAGTGCTAGCTTGAGCCCTGTTATAAAGATTGATATATATATGGAACAACGTAAGCTAAGAGAATACACTACCTCCCAATCCAAGAAGTCTTTGGCCTCTTCAAAATGAGTAAGGATCGACACGGAACAATGAAGACGGGGAAACTCCTCTTTGGTTATTGGACTAAATCGGCTGTCTTTTATAGCACTAGTAGAAAATGGAGAACAAACATTAGCCCTTCAAATACTGATGGATTCTCCCAAGGCTGTGGAAATACCATGCCCGACTTGTCCGACCTGGTCCCATTTCATTCACGACAAGTTGAAAATTTCTATTTACTTGTCCTTGGACATGTACAAATGTATTAAGTTAATACAATTCTGTATTTCATTTTTTGTTTGTTTGTTTGTTTGTTTGTTTGATTTGATTCTTTACGTCCACTCAACAATCTTTCAGTTATGCGGGACGTGTCTTCCTGGGTTGAACCAGTACTAAGCTAGGATAAATGTGTCTTGCTCAAGGACCACAACGCAGCGACGTCGGTGAGGCTCGAACCCGCGGCCCTTCGGTCTCGAGTCAAGCACTCTACCACTGAGCCACTGCGCTCCCATTTCATTTTTTGATTAATGATTATGAACTCATCTCTTGCATTGAAAACAGTGTGGATCCTGATCAGCTGGCTTCTTCAGAAGCCAGCTGATCTTCATGTACACTGTTTACAAGAAAAGCCAGCTGATCAGGACCCATATTGTTTGGGAGAGTTGAATATATCTAGTTTCATACTTTTTTTGAAATAATAAATTGTTTAAGCACTGTAAGGTATAAGCTAATTTGTTCTTTCAGACAAGTAAAATTTTTGATGGACAAGTACATTTTGGCTTTTTACTTGTCCCTGGACAAGTAGAAAATTTTACTATTTCCACACCCCTGGATTCTCCCATCCAGATCAATACAAAGAGGATGGGACTGTCCATAATATATTTTAAGGGGCCACAGGTAGTAATTTCCAAATAATTATGGTTGCTGAAAATTGTATTAAAGCACACAGGGCAGGCCCAAAAGAAATGCCGCAAATAGCAACATTTCGTCTGGGTCTTCACTGCTTGCCAAAGTACTGGTCATTTTCAGAGCTTTTTTAATATCTCCAGAAAAAACAGTAAAACTGGTAAGGTAAACCAACAGTCTGTATTGCCATAAATCTTTTAAAATTTTATAATTTTCCTTAAAATCTGGACAGGACCATCACTTTTAACAGTGTCACTCTCAAAAATACAGACAGAACCTCAAAAATATATTATTTTTTTCAATGAAACAAATAATATTTAGAGTCGGCGGATAAAATAAAATAATAATTTTAGAAATTAATCTTTTTTCTACTTTCCGGAAAATTACAGTAGGAGGGTTTGTAATCAACTAATAAAAAATAATCTAGCCTAAGTTCCGCCTAACTGCTTATTAGATTAAATATATGGTATTTCATGTCTTATCAAAAGTAAGTACATATGTATCATTAACATATTTGTTCTTGTCTTAGCCTATTAATATTCTTACCTTGTGACAGCATATTCCCTGAGACCAGAATGAAGATTAGTTGCTGAGAATGTACCTATACACCCTCGTAGTCGCCTATCTCGACCAGTTTTCCACGTGACAAACAGTGGGCTGAAATGTAGGCAAATACTCGAAACACAGCACCAGACAAGACATCTAATATCTTTATAGATCATAAACTTTATTATGTGTATTTATTTTAATTTTATATGTGAAAAATAAATTCTTCTCTTAAATTGATTTCTTGTTTGATAAACTTTGTTTTTGATTAATTTGGGGGTGGTGGGGGCTACATGTATGTACATGCCATATTTTGAGAAGCCTATATTTGCTGTTTCTGTATTATTTTTTTTACCTTTGTCATACTGTGTTTGGACTAAAGAACAGAAAAATAATTAATTAATCTTTCATCTTGCATTTATTTTATAGTAAGAAAAATATCTGGCTTCACAAGAGTCTAGCATTTAAGAGCAGGCCCCCAGACTGAAGATTATTTTTTCTTATTCTAAACCAAAACATATGCTGTGGGTATTCAAAAGAACCGTCTCGATGAGACGGTTCTTTTGAGCACCCAAAAACATATTTTAACTGATGGATATGAAAATAATCACAATTTTACGCTAACATTTTTTGCTTAACTGGCCCTATGTAAGAGAGCTACATGTAACAATGAAAGGTCAATAAATTATGACATCACCAGGCCTCCACTGCTCCAGATAAGAGGGGGTTAATATAAATTGATATACTTATTTCTCAACCAAAACATATGCTTCGGATAGTACTGTTCTTTTCAGCGCTCAAACATATGGTATTGACTGATAAATAAGGGAAAAATGGAAATTATTCACATGAATTTAATCCTTATCTGGAGCTATGACATCACTATCCACTCATATAAATATGTAGGCTAATCCTTTGTTACTAGCCAATCTTTTGTTTAGCTCCTTTAAATAATAAAACATAAGGAACTGCAAGTTTCTACAGTAATTTGTTTTTAATTGTTCTAGAATATGATGTTAGATGATTTGTCAAGTTTAAATTGACCCTTCCTCTGTTTACATGATTAATGTCAAAAACCCTATTCAAGAAGTGGAACAGCCCAACTCTATTTTTGTTGTTTCCCCCCAACAGATCTTGTCGAGTAAAACGAGAATAATAAATATACTTGGACATGTATGGTAGTTAAAATAAGTTTCACAATACTAATTTAAATAATTAATTCGATGGAAATGAACAAGAACCCCTTCAAAAGGTTTTGTTTATAATCTAACGGACGAGTCCACTTACTAAGAATCGTTCGTGAAGGAAGGTGCTTTCGGTGGTTCATAATTATGTAAATGACTGTGTAAGACGTCAAAACAAAAGAAACACATATGAGCAGACGCTACAGTATATCCATTTCTGTATCCATTTGGATGAACAGACGTCCCATTGCAGCACACGGCTGGCATCGAGTTGTTCAACTTTTGTTTTTTCGCCCCACAACAGCTCGCAGCCATCATACACACATCTCGCATAATCACAGAATAAAACGAGAATTAAAATAGACTGGATTGCGTCGGTTCACATAAATTATTATTGTTTGTGAGATTCAAACGTAAACCCAACATATTTTAGCGCTGTTCGATTAGTATATTAGGTTCTGATGAAAAGCAATGGGATTACCTCCCTTGTGGAGTTACAACCCCTAAATTCGATTATGAACCCCATTAATTGTTGGGTTCTGTGTTTGGCCCTTGATTATGATGGGGTATGAAACCCCCTACCCCGCACCCCAACCCCCCCCCACGGAAATTGCCGAATAGTTTCACATGATAACATGGGTACAAAATTAAGCTATTGTTTGTTCAAACGATGTGATATATTAGTACCAAATATACTGAAAGTTTTGTCCAAATAAAAAAAAATGTTAGGAAGAAAATTAACATTTATTACAGTGGAGGGATATGAAACCCCCTACCGCAAATGAATATGAAAACCTGTGTAGATATGAAATGCAGCTGGGCAACTGATGATGGATTACTTATTAAAAACATTTATTTTAGCTTTTACTTTGATTTTGGCACTTATCCAGTCGGCGAGCAGTCGAGAATCTGGCGATTCTGCGCACTCTCGCAATTTTCCGAACTGTCCCGAATCTCTCACGGAAATTACTCAGTAGTGTTGTGCGACGTCGATATAAACTCGGACCCAGTATACATGAAAATTTGATATAACTTCATCAAATTGACAAATGAAGAAGGCTCAGTCGAGCCAGCAAAATGTGCAGACTCGCCAGAGCCTTTGCTGCTCGCAGACACATTGACAAAGTGTGGATGTACTAGCGGCTAAGGACTCAGACCTAAACTTTGAAACAATCTTCTTCTGATTACGATATTTGGAGATGAATGCGCATATGCAATCGATAGCTACATATCCTGTGCTAGCCCTATCAGTACTATTTGTAAATATATATTATATGGAGATACTCTGAAAAACCTTTGTGCAATTGTGCACGAACGTTATCTTTAATCAATTATATATGCGACATTAGAATTAGAGTGTGAGAGCAGAATACAACAATTAAAAATACATTTTTTTTCGAGAAAATAATTTGTCTAAACCTTTTAAGAAATTAAGATTTTTTTCGTTTATACTATTGTCAGCTTATTCTTGAAAGTACTGGAAACGTGCATCTCAAATGCACGTGGCACTAACTTGACAGTAATGTTCGCAAGGGTTTCGGGGGTTCGACGACATTGTGCAGATGTGCAGGCTCGCCAGAGCATCAATTTGCTGCTCGTCTATGGGATAAGTGCCAAAACGTAAAGTGCTGACTTAAATAAATGTGTCTGAAAACCATCTATGACAGATCATCTGTGATACCATTTATTGCCGTTGCCTTTCATATCTATACAGTATTCTTATATATGTATATTCACTTGCGGTAGTGGGTTTCATACCCATACGATGCAATAATTGTAAATTTTCTTCAAATCCACAAATTCAATTTTTACAAAACTTTCAAAATATTTAGATAATGATATCATGCTTCTTTTGAAAGCAAATTTATTAATCTTAGTGCTCAAATTGTTGCGTGAGATCACTCGGCAATTTCCATGAGGGGTTCAGGGGTGCGGGGTTTGGGGTAGGGGGTTTCATACCTCATCCTTGTTTATGCAGGTTTTTCCCGTCTGTTTGTTCGGGTTTTTTCCAGATTAATAAGAGGTCACAACAGCTGTCGTTGTGATGCGTGGAGTTGGTAAAACTTCTCCCCGTACATCAGGGTCTTAGCCAGTGCCTTGTTGATTGGATAATCCAGTCAAAAGATATAGGGCTGGAAACTTCAATCGTTTCATAAACTTCATAAATAATTAATTATTATTTCTATTCCAAAAAATTCACTTTTAGATAAGTTCATTATCTCCTTCTTACAATGTCTGCAAGTATGGTACTGTACCTACAAGATAATTCTTATTATCAGCAAAATTAATACAGTGTCCTGTCCCTTTGTATAGAGAGTCCCTGTTGTACATCGATATAGTGTTTTCATATTCTGGTCCTTCAGGAATGTTAAGCCCCCTGGTGGCTTAGGCTGCTGTCCGTTCTAAGGCGGTGGTTCTGTTGTTGTTGATTTTTTGTTTATTGTTACTCCCATTGTGGGAGTCTGTAATTGTTCTATGTTTTGTTGTACGTTACTTTATGTCCATTCTAGTATTGCAATCATCTTGATGGGGAAGAGAGAGCTGGTTATTTTGCTTGATTTGTCTTCCTGGTGTCTCCTGATGGTTGAGTGGTTCTTCCTCGTGGTGCCATGGGGTTGTCTGCGGTTTGTGATTGTGGTATGCCCTGATCATCCTCTCTTACTATTTCTGATGTAAAGCAGAATACCGCTTAAGCGGGTGCTAGGTGGCGTGAGAATTATTGCATTTTCCATTAGGTCTCATGAACAGACTCAATAAAACCGAGTCTGCTGTTTTCTAATAGTGTAGGTTCTCTCTATTTCTGAAGGATCCATTTTTACAGATTATTTAGTGTCTTTTCTTGTTTTGCAAGCCGTTGACAGAACACGGACCACTAAAGGATCGGTGCCGTGGATCGCTCTGCGGTTTTCTGATATATCCTGAGCAATCTCTCTTGCGTTTAAGAGGTTCTCGAAAGCCTGGTGCTTTAAGATGAGCGCTGTATTTTAATGGGCTGTTTTAAACATTTCATGGAAGTTTACCATACTAAGCTTCAGACAATCTGCATTGGAAAGAAGGAACATGAAAATATCACTTCCTTTGAGATAGATTACGGCGAAATTAACTGTTAAAATAATGTAACTCTTTTCAGCATAAACATTGATTTTATGTTGGGCTTCGGTGATCATGTGGCGAATATATGTAAAGAGACTTCCAAACAATTAGCTATCTTAAAACGTCTTGTGAAAGATTCTTAACTATCAAGGACAAACTGATAATTTATAATTATACCCGCTTTTTTCTTTAGAAAAAAAGGGTATATTAATTTCGTGTCAAAGTCGGCCCGTCGTCCGTCCGTCTGTCCGTCCGTCCGTCCGTGCGTACGTCCGTCTGTCACGTTTCTTGTAAATGTATCTCCTCCTAAACCGTAAGAGGTAGCAACTTCAAACTTTGTAGGTGAATAGGTCACATGATGTAGAGGGTACTGGGCGATATTTCGTGTGACCTTGACCCCAAGGTCAAGGTCAAAGGTCAAATATTGTATTTTCTTGTAATTGTTTCTCCTCCTAAACGGTTAGACGTAGCAACTTCAAACTTTGTAGTTGAATAGGTCACATGATGTAGAGGGTACTGGGCAACATTTTGTGTGACCTTGACCCCAAGGTCAAGGTCAAAGGTCAAATATTGAATTTTCTTGTAAATGCATCTCCTCCTAAACCTTTTGAAGTAGCAACTTCAAACTTTGTAGCTGAAAAGGTCACATAATGTAGAGGTTACTGGGAAATATTTTGTGTGACCTTGACCCCAAGGTCAAGGTCAAAGATCAAATAATGTATTTTCTTGTAAATGTATCTCCTCCTAAACGGTTAGACCTAGCAACTTCAAACTTTGTAGCTGGATAGGTCACATGATGTAGAGGGTCCTGGGCAACATTTTGTGTGACCTTGACCCCAAGGTCAAGGTCAAAAATTGAATTTTCTTGTAAATGCTTCTCCTCCTAAAGCTTTTGACGTAGTAACTTCAAACTCTGTAGGTGCATAGGTCACATGATGTAGAGGGCACTGGGCAACATTTAATGTGGCCTTGACCTGAAGGCCAAGGTCAAATAATGTACTTTCTTGTAAATGTATCTTCTCCCAAACTGTTGGACGTAGCAACTTCAAACTTTGCAGATGCAAAGGTCATATGATTTGGAGGGCACTAGACAACATTTGGTGTGACCTTAACCCATAGGTCAAGGTCATATAGTGTATTTTTTGTAAATGCTTCTTCTCCTTAACCATTGGACATAGCAACTTCAAACTTTACAGGTGCATAGGTCATATTATGTTGAAGGTACTGAGCAACAGTTTGTGTGAATTTGACCCCAAGGTAAATGTTATAGGTCAAAAAGCGGGTATTTGCGATGGTGTACCATCGACTTCTGCTCTAGTTATTTTATTGTTTCAAATTTTCGTTTCAGTAACTGTCTACTTGCCTGGCAGTGCATCTAGACTGGGCTTTGCACTTTACCAACAATGACTTCATATTATCTATTTAGGATCTATTATCATCCACCAGGGCCTTTCTATACATTCTGTAGAAAGACCCTGACTCCACCAAAGGTTCTCAGGGGTGCAGGGACTTGGCTTTGATATTGGCACAAATGTGCAGTTGGGATATTGCTTTTCCAACCGTGTCGTAAATGACTGGAAAATTTACATACAACAATGTGAATGCTGAGACTATTTACCAATTCAATGACAGACTAGACTCGCATTGGAGGCATATAATGTATAACCTCCCTGAGAATTATAATGGGCCGCTGACGTTCCCAAAGTTAAAAGTATGAAGATGTATCCTGAAGATTGGGTATACAGGCTATGGCCTTTCTACCCGTAGCATTGTGGTAACTTGGTATCCAGGTAAATATTTTTCGAAGAATGAATGAACGGTCTTGAATATTAAATGCAGTAATTCTGCTGTTGTTTATTCATTGTTTATTGTTTCTCCCATTGTTTATGTGTGTTTATATTAGTACTCTTGAATGGAGACCATACTGTCCTGGTGAATTAACTGATTTAAGGTTGTCTTTTTTAAGACCCTATTAGGGGTAATTTCTACAAATTTCAGAGGATCACCTTCTGTAAAAAGTCAATTTATGGCATTGCGTCTGTATTTCTTGAGTAAACACACTGATGAAAAACTTATCTAAAACTTCAGCCTTCTCCAAGTCTGTACTAGTCAGTGAACCATTATCCTTTCTCAGATCACTTATTCCAGGCCCACTGAGGTTTAACTGTTGGGTTTCTTTTTATCCAGTATATTTTTGTAATGTTCTGTTGAGTCCTTATCATGGTTTTATCTCTTTTTTATATCTTGGCTTGGATGTTCTAGGAGATAATGCATCTATAAGTTAGGAATCTTTCATGCAAATCAAACATCTATGTGTCTTAATCCACATCAGAATTAAGGGTGAGGATCGCGACGTTAAACATTTTTAATCCCACCAGTGATTATTTACATTTATCTTTATTATACTGTATTGTCTGGTCCTTGTAGCCTTGTGATTACCTGCTGGGAAAGGGCTGACCTCTTGGCTCTCTGGTGCACACATGATTTTCCTTGTGTTTTGTCACTTTCCCATATGGTGTCCCGGGTCAAGGTTTGGTACTTGATTGTATTGATTCCTGATCTTCGCCTTCTTCGTAACTTTAAAATAAATAATAAATTATTGAACACTCAGCAATACAGAATATGGACAAGTATTTCTTACAATTTCATTAATTGTATAGTTTCCTGATCTGTGCCATGTGAAAATCCTTGCAGACCAGAGAATTTGACTTGGGGACGTTTGAACTGAAATCCCCATTCAATCAATCGCCTCCACAAAAATCGAGCACACCTTTAAAACAAACCCTGAGTGATCCGAAACAGGTCTTTTTACCTTTATTTGCCGAAGTAGACACCTTTTGACCGGTCATTAGTATCATCCTGTCGTTGTCTAGTTTTTACAATAGCATGCCATAATTTTGAATGTTATTAAAGTCACTTTGAAATGTCTCGCAGTGCAGAATATTGGTGGGTGGGGAATTGGACCTTAATTTTTGGGTGGTGTAAAATCATATGAGCCTCACCTTAAGGCTCCTAGCTATTTTGTTAGTAAGCTAACATCAAAGGCGCAGATTGTCAAGCACCTCTGTATGATACAGTCTGTAATGTATTTAGAGACAATACGGTATGTTACTATAACTACTTTATTCTACAAGTGTATACTAACAAGTGACAATGTGGGTTAAGTCTGCAAGATTATATTGCTGCTGCGAGAGTGCATGAGTCATCTATAGTATATATCCTGACATCTCCCCTCTTAAGATCTTTAAATTATTAATTAAATTGATCTTTAATTTAAAATTACATTCACTAAAAAATCTGCATTAAAATCATGAATGAAACACTGAACTTTATTTCATGAATGGGAGATAGTCTAAGAGGCAGTTCTTTCAGTACACCGTCATTAATCATTTGATAACAAGCTGTTGACTATTTCTTCTGGCCACAGAGTCTGGGTGATAATCTGAAAGTAATTAGGTGGCGATAAATTTATGTGCGGCTCTCAGTTAAATAAACATTATCAGCAGTGTGTAATTTCCATGATGTGAAACATTAATCCGTTGGAATTTTGTTTTCTTCTACACTGTATTCCAAAAATTAGAAATGAGAATAAGCACTACACTGTGATTACAAATATAACAGAAAACATCTCATCACAAGGTCTGAAGTACTTTTATAATATGCGCTAATTAAAACAAACAATAGTAAAATAGACATTGACTATTAAAAACAAATAAAACCTACTTTTTGACCAGACTGCATAATAAGATGTTTACTATTTTGAACACTATTTTGAACACGATTTTGAACACTATTTTTTAACACACTCATTTAAACTTTTGTACTGATCTTAATCCATATCCAATGACATAACGAAATCTTCAAATCTTTTAGGCATCCTAACAACGCGACCACTAGCTGTAGTTTTCTGTCCCAAAGGTATCGGCTGTGCTGGTTCCTGTACATGTACTATGTTGTCATCATGATTTTCATCTTCTAAGTCGAATTGTTGTTGTTGCATTCTATTTTCCTCCGTCTTAAGTATGTGTTCCCGGTTTCTTCTTAATATCGAGCCCGAATCAGTTTTTATGTTAAACGATCTTGGTTCTGGGCATTTGCTTTCAACAAATCCTGGTTCCCAGCGTTTCTTATCAGATCTTATTCTGACCTGATCACCTGGTTTTAGCGATTTTAACGGTTTTGTGTTTCTATCATAATAACGTTTCTGTTATTGCTGTTTTTGATTTAATACCGAAGGAACATTTGTTTCAACTTTCTCTGGTTTCAACAATGAGGGCTTGATTGGTAAAACTGTCCTAGTTCTACGCCCATACAGAAGTTGAACTGGCGATTCTAAACCATCCAAAGGTGTATTTCTCAGTTCTAAGAGAGCAAGATATGGGTCATTTCCACTCTTTTTTGCTTTCATTAACAGTTTTTTCACAGTTTGGACTGTTCTTTCAGCCATAACATTTGATCTGGCGTACCTTGGACTGGAAGTTATATGTTCAAACTGATATGTTTTCGCGAACTCTGCAAACCTTTGGCTAGCATAACTGGGCCCATTGTCCGAAATTAGCTTCTCTCCTATTCCATGTCGCGCAAAGTGCTGCTTCAACGCATTTATTGTATCCTGAGTACCTGTTCCATTAACTTTAGATACTTCAAAGAACTTGGAATAGTAATCCACTAATACCAAATAGTGCTGTCCATCTAATTCTAACAAATCAGTTCCTAAAATCTGCCATGGCCTCTCAGGAATTTCATGTGCTTTCATAGGTTGCTTTGCTTGCTTATTTCTGAATTCATTACAGATTTCACATGATGCAACTTTGTCCCTTATTTGACCATTTATTCCTGGCCAAAATACAATTTCCCGAGCTCTCCTAAGGCATTTTTGAACTCCTAGATGGCTTACATTATGGATTTTATCAAGCATTTCTTTATGCATACTTTTGGTACAATCAGTCTTTCTCCTTTCAATAAAAATCCATCCATTTCACTCAGTTCATCACGAAAGTTCCAGTACTCTCTCAAACAAGGATCAACCTTTTGCTTAATTTGTGGCCATCCCTGTAGAACTGTTTCTCTAAGTTTAATCAACACCATATCATTTTCAGTTTCATGCCTTATCTTTGACATAATTTCCTGGCTGACTGGTATATTCCCAATGCTGAATACCGTATACTCTCTACAGTTTTCACTTCCTTCTGTTGTTTTCAATGGCTTTCTGCTTAAAGTATCACTGATGAACATTTCTTTGCCTGGTTTGAAAATCACATTCAAGTCATATTTCTGGACTTTCAACATCATTTTAGCTATCCTGGGTGGTACAAGATATAATGGCTTTTTAAACAGTATCTCCAATGCACGATGATCACTTTCTACAGTTACTTTCTGTCCAAAAATATAGGAATGAAACTTGGTTGCTCCATACACAATCCCCAACATTTCTTTCTCAATTTGTGCATAGTTTTGTTCTGTTTTTGTCAATGACCTAGATCCATAAGCTATAGGCTGTCCATTCTGCATTATGCATCCACCTAAACCATCCTTGGAAGCATCAACTTGTAGGGTTATTTGCCCTTGATTCTGATCATAATATCTCAAAACTGGTGCTTTGGTGATAACCTCCTTTAACTGCTGAAAACATTTTCTATGTTCCTCAGTCCAATGCTAAGCAACATCTTTTTCTAGCAATTGTCTCAAAGGCTTATTTAAACTTGACAAGTTTGGAATATACTTTCCTAGGTAATTGATCATTCCATTAAATCTCATAAGCTCAGTTTTGTCCTGTGGCTCTTCCATTTGCAAAATGGCCTCAACATGGCTTCCACTTGCTTTTAAGCCTTGCTTTGTGAAGGTGTGACCAACATAGGTTACTTCAGGTAGCCCTATTTTAAGTTTTGACCTGTTCAACTTAAGATTGGAGTCTCTAGCTTTCTGTAACACGGCCCGTAATCTCTTATTATGTTCCTCAATGTCACTACCCCACACTAATATGTCGTCTGCAATGACTGCACACCCTTCCACGTTCTCGTATAGCTGACATACATTTCTTTGCCACACTTCTGGCGAACTGGAAAGTCCAAATGGCATTCTGAGAAATTTATACCTGCCAAATGGTGTATTAAACACAGTCAAATTTGTACAGTCTTCTCTCAGTCTTATTTGCCAAAATCCAGAGCTGGCATCACATACACTGAAAACAGAAGCTCCATCAACCATCGCTGCAACCTCCTCGACAGTTTTCATTGGATAATGCTCCCTTTTTATGTACTTATTCAAATCCCGAGGATCAAGACATATCCTTACATCCTTTTTATTTGCTTTTTCAGCAACTACAATGCTATTTACCCAGTCTGACGGCTCACTAACTGGCTCAATCACTCCATCCCTAACCATTCTATCTAGCTCCTTTTTGACCTTTGACCTTTGAGCAAATGGTATTTTCCTAGGTGGGTGAATAACTGGTTTCGCATCGTCTTGGAGTTGAATATTATAATCTCCAGGTAGGCATCCGAGTCCTTCAAATACATCCTTGTATTCATTTAACAACTGATTAGGATCTTCAGTGTTCACTGTATACATCCTTTTAATCAACTGTAAGTCTAGACATGTCTGTAAACCCAAAACAGGCTGTGATTTGTGATCTACAACTTGAAATTCTACCGGTGTGAATTTCTCTCTTGTTCCAACTAGTAGTGTAGCTTTACCAATTGTGTTCAGTTTATGTCCTGAGTATGAAATAAGTCTGCATCTCGATTTTCTCAATGGACTACTGCTCAGTTTATTGTATATTTTGATAGGCAAAACATTTACCTGTGATCCAGTATCCAATTTCATTTCAAGCTTTTTACCACTTATTTCAACTACTATTTTCCAATCTTTTTCCTGTGTCAAGTCATTTTCAATCGATTCCACAAAATACTGTTCATATTCCCAATCCGAGTCATCATTCTGGTTAGTTCCATCTAACGCATGTACTTTCTGTCTTTTACACATTTTTGCAAAGTGATTCAGTTTTGAACAGTTTCTACATTTTTTTCCGAAAGCAGGACATTTCTTTTTTTCATGAGTATATCCACATCTTTGACACTTGTATGATTGTGACGGATCCTTGCGTGGCTGCTGTCTATGAGGTTGCTGTGCTGCTCCATTCTTAGCAGGATTCTGTCTAGGCTTAAAATTTCCTCTCTTTTGGACGAAATCAATTGGCTTTTCTTCAGTCAGACCTTTTAATTGTGTCTGACTAGTCTCAGCCGCCCGACATGCATCTATTGCCTTTACTAACGTAAGGTCTGCGTCCCTCAACAGCCTGGCTCTTACCTCGTCACTTCTAATACCGCATACTATCCTGTCCCTAATTAATGAGTCTTTCAAAGTACTAAATTCACACAAACTTGCTTTGTTTTTCAAGTCTGTCACATATGCATCTATGTTCTCCCCAGCTTGCTGATTTCTTGTATTGAAAATGTGTCTCTCATATGTTAAGTTCTTTCTAGGATTGCAGTACGCTTTAAATTTCTCCATAATTTTGTCTAATTTCATGTTGTCGCCATCTGTCGCCCAAGTAAAAGTGTTGTAAATTTCTAAACTTTCAGGTCCAATCACATGAAGAAATGTACTTGATTTTATACTGTTTTCTTTTTTTGCAATTCCAGTTGCTGTCATGTAAATTTCGAACTGTTGTTGAAACCACCTCCAATTTTCTGATAAATTTCCAGTTAAACATAGTGCACTTGGTGGTAGTAATCTATCCATTTTGCTTATTTTCCTCTTTCAGAATTAAATTAAATCCAAATTGTTTCTTCTGACACCATGTAATGTATTTAGAGACAATACGGTATGTACTATAACTACTTTATTCTACAAGTGTATACTAACA
Organism: Loripinus fragilis; assembly: GCA_964019695.1. Taxonomy (NCBI): domain Eukaryota; kingdom Metazoa; phylum Mollusca; class Bivalvia; order Lucinida; family Lucinidae; genus Loripinus; species Loripinus fragilis. The sequence goes on from OZ026524.1 coordinate 85,943,246, forward strand.
AGTGACAATGTGGGTTAAGTCTGTAAGATTATATTGCTGCTGCGAGAGTGCATGAGTCATCTATAGTATATATCCTGACACAGTCTGCTTTTTTTTACATGGAAGGGGAAATTTTATACCCCTGGGGGCACATATCTCAAGGAAGCCGAATGAGGGTTGACTCTAGGTATAGCTCTTAACTTTCAATTAGGTATATATGTTTTACAGTTGAATAATGATAATTTAATATGAAAATATTTTACATCATATTCTTCATCCTCTAACAGCGAGTCCCAGGACCCATAAGCCCAAAATTGTAAATGAATCACTGTAAAGCCTTAAATTGGATATGAACTTGCCCAATTGATATGATGGGAAATTTCATTCAGCATAAATGGGTTAATTAAGTTGCAGGAAACAAGGGACTCTATACAAGAGAGTCCCTAAGGAAATGGTATGCTAAGATGAGTTAAAATGATGCAGCTTATTACCAGGGTCTGCACTGTTTGCTATTAAAGTCAAAATGGATCTTCAGAGAAAGAAGTACAATATTCTTTTGGAAATTATAACATCTGACTCCTCAATGTATACAATTGACCATCCAGACTTAACTGTATTAAACTTTATGGAAAAGTCCATTGGTCTGAAAGGGTTAATCCCAGTATTATAGGTTTAGATAAACAAATTTTTGAGCGTAAAATTGCAAATATTTTCTAATCCATCAGTTTGAACATATGTTTTTGGTGCTCAAAAGAAACGTCTCATTGAGATGGTTCTTTTGAGTACCCACAACATATGTTTTGGTTCAGAAATACGAAAATTAATTTTTTGGTATGCACTCTTAAGGCCAGAATTTTTTTATTAGTTGATTTACGAACCCTCCTACTGTAATTTTCCGGAAAGTAGGAAAAAAATAAAATTTAATTTCTAAAAAATTTTATTTTAACCGCCGACTCTAAATATTATTTGTTTGGTTGAAAAAAAAAATATTTTTTTGAGGTTCTGACTCTGTGCATTTTTGAGAATGACATTTTTAAAAGTGATTGTCCTGTCCAGATTTTTAGAAAAATGATAAAATATTTAAAGATTTAATACAGACTGTTGGTTTACCTATTACTAGTTTTAATGTTTCTGGAGATAAAAAAAAAAAAGCTGAAAAAAAAAAAAAAAAAGCTCTGAAAATGACCAGTTAACTGGTCATTTTCAGAGCTGTTTTATTTATTTTTCTTTGTCCCCCCGACCCTAAATCTGAAATTTTTTTTCCCGTAAATCAACTTATAAAAAAATTCTGGCCTAACTAAAGGCCTGCAGTATTATTGTGTTATTTCAGGATGTCAACAACAGTCAAATTTAAAGGTGGTCATACCCATGGTGTGTTATGCGTCGAGGCCTTACATGATGGTAGCATGTTCGTATCTGGAGGGGAAAATGGCGAAATATGTCTTTGGGACAGGTATGTTATCATTTGGAGCCTCATCTCATTAAAAACAGTCTTTGGGTGTTTGCAACCAGGCATGGTTAACAGAGTTTTCGGAAACGCCGAATCAGGCGTATTTTTACGCCAACTTTTGGTTTTGTACGCGTACATTTTCCTGCTGGGGATTCTAATTTACGCCAATTCTTTTTCTGCTGACGCGTCTCAAACTCCTTAAAAACACCTGAAGACGACAGCAGGAGTCCAAATTTGGCTTCCGCCACAAAAGATCAGAAGATCGCCGCTAATCCGAAGCCCCAGGATTTGTTGGTTGGTTGGTTGGTTTTGTTGCTTTACGTCCCAAGTCAACAGCTATGGTCATTGCCGGACGGTCAGTTCACCTAACCACACTATTTCCTGGGCAGGCTTGAACAAGCAGTTAACCAGTAATTTGTGCACATACTTTCGCTTGTAACTGACAACAATCCTTCTTGAATGAATCAGCGAAAGGGAGGAGAATGACCGTAGAAATTATTTCATGATCAAAATGGCCAGTTGTCCGAAAAAGCTGAGGCGTGAACTCATTTAGCTCTCGGCCAATCAGAACGTTGCACAGTGACTGCGTCTTTATTGCCAGGACAATAATTACGCATATGCAAATTTGAGAAGCACGTGGTCGATTGGTTTTAACTGTAAAGACAAATGATAGTCGCGCATTCGTGACTGTCTGTCTCAATCAAATCTTGAAATGTTTCTTACTTTTTTGAACACATGAAATTGCTTCCACAGCTCGAGTTCCACAGACGGTTGATAAAATAAAAATAAGATTTGCTGAAGACATCGGTCATTGGTAAACCAAATAGGATAACGTCCGATAAGGCAACGTTCCGAATGAAACGTCATTAGCAACAAATGAGTAATGCAATCAATTATCAGCGTTTTTTTTTCATCGAATGGTATTAAATGCAAACAAATGACTCGGCAAGAAAATCTGTTAATTTTAAACCATTGAAATCGTCTCGCACGTAGGTAGGAAATCAAAATAATCATCTTAATTTTGGAACAATCGCTGTAGACTAGGTACGCAAAAAGCACTTTCATGCAAATAATTAAATGATTGATCTAGATCTATATTATCCGTCTGTATGTCCGTTCGTCTGTCTGTCTGTTTTTAAATGAATAAAACAACTACTGTTACATTTAAAAATAGTATAAGCTTTTCATTTTAAGGCCAAACATAAAAATATGTGTTTCATGATACATGAAATTTTAAAATATGAAAAAAAAAATTGATGGAGAAGATGAGAAAACAATATAGCCAAACCCCAGCAATGTTTAGAAAATATTGTGTAGGGGTTGGGGAAGAGGGGGGTTTAAATTTGTTACGGTAACCTGATACAAACTTTTATTTTTGGTCTAAAATCTTTTTTGTTCACAGCTAGTCCTCACAAGGAATTTGAAATTGCCATTATGCAGGATAAAAGACATTACATCTGTAAATAAAACTTTTCAAATTTCGGCTTAAACTAAAAACTCCAACTTTTCGAGGTCAAACTCCAATTTTTCTATTTTGACTCCAACTTTTTCAGGAATGGATTCTATGAATCCTGTTTTTAAAATCCTAGTGAGAACTCTGGGCTAAAATTAGCCTGTTCAGTCAGGCCTCCAGATAAGACTGTGTATTTGAAAATTATTTTTCTTATTTCTGAAGCTAAACATGTTGTGGGTACTCAAAGAACAGTCTCCATGAGACGGTTCATTTGATAGCCCAAAACACATGTTAAAATGATGGGTAAGGAAATAGTCACATTTTAGGTTGATTTTTTTGCCTATTTTGACCTATGACAGCTACAGAGACTAGCTAAGCTATTTGAATATTGAAATTTTGCATGTAGCAAGTTAAGTTTGTTGCGAACGGATAACAAAGGAGCTGATAAGACTATGCAGATTAGGCCAATTCACCAATTGGAGGATTCCATTTTAGAAATTCAGGATCTATAGGGGTGAAACATGGAAACAGGTTCTCTTTCTAGTACCAGTAACCACTGAAGGAGCAGTCTACTCAGAGACAAGATTTTTTTCCTTAAATTGATAACCAGTATGGATTAGGCCAATTCCCCAATAGGAAGATTCCATTTTAGAAATTCAATATCTTAAGGGATGAATCACGGAAACCTTTTTATTTTCTAGTACTGCTGAAGAAACAATATATCCATTCCACAAGGAATTTATTTTAACACTTCATTTGACATATGAAAAATAAAATTCTTGATAATTTAAAATACCTCTCGGCATTTCTATTATTATTATTATTATTATTATTATTATTATTATAATTATTATTATTATTATTATTATTATTATTATTATAACTCAATATATAATGCATCATAGTTAAATTATTATTTATCTGTTTTAATCCAAATACCCCACAGAGATATTTTTAATCTCTTATTACCTCATTATCGCTTAAAGACTGGTATTTGGTGTGAACTATGGCCTTGAGGACTGTTTATTACAATACATCATCTTGGGGTACCCAAGTTATATGTTATGTTATGTTAAATAGAGAAAAAAATGTGTCTTTAATTAAGCTCTTTTAGGGATTTCCATGTCAGCCATTTTGTTCTCTATCATCTCCATATAAAAACTTGAAATATAAAAAATAGAAATATTTTCGAACTTACATTGTACAGTTCCTATTTTTTAAGCTAAAAAGCTCTGTTCCATTTATGCAATTTTCTGGACTACTGTACATGTACTTCTAGAGATTGTTTCTACCACCATTCAAAACTTGTCGTCTGTTTTGTGGCCTATATTGCAAACAATATGAATCCAGATTAGTCTGATCAAAGTTCATACTTGCTTTCATGATGAAAGTAGTCTGGAGTGCATTTTGATACATGCAGCAGACGTAAAAGCAGACAACATTTTCAGGACTAAAATATGGGCAGGATAAGGTTTAAATTTAATATTTAACTCTTTGCCTGCTAAGAGCCATTTTTGTCATTAGCTGATAGCCTTTGCAAACAGTTCCGTCCGTCCTGATCTGCACCCAAACTATTTGACACATGTTCGTGAAAGAATTATTTAAAAGTTAATTTCGAAAATAGTCAGCAGCATGAAAAATTACCCAGCATGCAAAGAGTTACATGCGAAATATCTCATAGGACCAGTTAAGCAAAAAATTGAGAAATAAGAAAAACAATTTTCAGTTACGCACTCTTATCTGGGGGCCTGATATCTGTTTATCATTGCATTTATATCTGTTTACAGGCCTCCAGATAAGAGTGTGAATTTGAAAATTATTTTCTTTATTTCTCATCCAAAAACATATGTTGTTGGTTCTCAATAGAACCGCCTCAATGAGTCGGTTCTTTTGAGCATCCAAAACACATGTTTAAATTAATGATTAAGAAAATAATTAAAATTTTACGAAAATAAAATTTCCTTATGTGTTTATCATTGCAGAGAAGGAATGCCTCTTCAGAAAGTGACGAATGACAAAGGAGACTGCACATCTGCATGTTTATCAAGAACTAAGGAACATATTCTGTATACATCTGTAGGAAGCTGTATATGTGTGTACGATGTGCGTAACTTTCAGAGTTCTTTAGAGACACACCAGTATAACGAAGAAGAGATCAATCAATTAGTTGAAGACGAAACAGAAAAGTACCTAGCTGCCTGTGATGATTCAGGGGAGATAAAGATTATCTCCCTTAATGATAAGAAAGTTTTTAAGACATTGAGAAGAAAGCATACAAACATATGCTCCACTGTTTGCTTCAGACCTAGAAAACCATGGGAAATATTCAGTGGAGGGATGGACTGCAACTTAATTCATTGGGACTTCTCTCGACCGAGATGTTTGAATCAGTTTAATATGCAAGAGCTTCAGGACGCTCCCACGGATCTCGGTGCTTATATGGTAAATCCACCTTTTGTCCATCATTTATCCACGTCTAAAGATGGCAAATATTTAGCCAGTGCTCTAGAGAATGGATTAGTGTCTGTTTTTGATACGAGTAGAAAACATATTTCGGAGATGTTTTCGATACACGCACATTCCCAGGGTGTATCACAAGTTTACTTTGTGAGTGATACGAAGTTTATAACTGGTGGAAATGACTCTTCTGTTGCTTTATGGGATTTGTCGAAGCTGAATGACCTGCCCGATGGACAGCATGTTGCCGATCGAAATGGACACACGTCACCCATTCATGACAGGAATATAGACGTAACAGAAGCATGTAAGATTGTCGATATACAGCATGAATCCAAGATAAACTGGTTGAAGCCTGTGCATATTAATAACCAAAACTTCATCATTATCGCTGATCAAACTTTAGAGCTCACACTTCTTCCTTTTGCATAAGTTGCCTTTGCATAAGTTGCATTTACCAAAACTTGCTGATCAAACTTTAGAGCTCACACTTCTTCCCTTTGCATAAGTTGCATTTACCAAAACTTGCCGATCAAACTTTAGAGCTCATTTTTCTTCCTTTTGGATAAATTGCATTAACCACAGGTTTAAATAAACAAAAAGTTTTAGCGTAAAATTGTTAATATTATCTTACCCATTACTTTAAACATGTATTTTGGGTGCTCAAAAGAACCGTCTCAATGAGACGGTTCTTTTGAGTACCCACAACAGATGTTTTGGTGTAGAAATAAGAAAATTATTTTTCTGTTACGCACTCTTAACTGAAGGCCTGATTAACTCCTTTTCCTTCGGATGGATTACCCCAATACACATTGATATTATTAGCATGGATTTGTCCATTTTGTATTTTTAGGGGCCACAGAATGAATCGTCTCAATGAGATGGTTCTTTTGAACACCAAAAACATATGTTTAGATTCCTGGGTAAGAAAACAATTGCATTTTTACGCTCAAATATTTTGCTTAACTGGGCCTATGGGTTAATAACTTCATGCTGGGATGTGGAAATTTGCAAAATTTGATACTTGCCCAGTGACAAGTCAGTGATATTCCTAGGCCTGATTTGAGGCCGATATTTGGCCCCTTTCCAATTCAAAAATGAGCAAAACTTTTCAAAAATGGTGTATGTTATTGCAAATTTATTAGTTCTACATTTTGGTGAAAATCATGAAAATCCGAACACAAAAAGCAACATTACAGATGCATGAAAATTTGCTTAAAAATGTGAATGAAAACATGTTTTCATTCACATTTTTATGCAAATTTTCATGAGTTTTTAAGAAGGGCAATTAAAGCAACAAATTTATGCTTTACACTGCTAATAATCCATATAAAATGGCCGCACAGTTAATTCTTTTAGACTGCATCAAATTTTCCCAATTTTGATGATCCAAATGCTTTTTTCCCAAATTCAACAGACCCCTGGCCCCGACTTCAGAAAGGTATGAAAATCCCTGCAAGTAAATGGCAGTAAATACTTTTCCAAATAAAATTTTACTTGTACCTAAGAACAGATAATGGACAACTCTTACTGAGCTGAAACCATATATCTTAAAAACAGTATGAAACCAGATATATACATTTATTCTGTTTAAAAACAATGTAGCTCCAGATCAGCTGGCTTCTGAAGATCCGGAACCTCACCTTAACATGGCCTGATTTGGATCGAGACAGTTTGACACACTGATGGTATTTATAATTGTGAATATCTTTTTGTTCATCAGTGTAAACATGTGTTTTTGTGTGAACAAGAGCATTGAGTATATTACAGCATGTTTTGGATTATTTTTTTAAACAAATACATGTATAGGAAAACCTTGTTTGTTAACTTGCATGCTGAATGTCAAATGAGTGTCCGTTTTTGCATAAGGTTTAATAAAATTCATGTGGCACGGTATTTCTTTATTTCTTTTTCTAAAGTTCAAACAAGAAAAAAATTTCTTCTGTTGGGGTTGTAAACCACAAATGTGTGCTTGAATTTTTCTCAGAAAGTGCTGAGCCAAAAGTCTGCATTTTATAGCATTGCGTATGGCCCAAGAAATGGTAATTTTTTTTATCCCTCGGAGCAATATAGTTTGGGCGTCATTCGTGCTTCCTCCCCGCTGCTGCCCAGCACAGTACTGATTGGTTTAAGATACCACCAAGAGTACATCAAATCTGTGTGACCTTGACCTTCCCAATGAAGGTGACCTTGCAGCAAGGCGACTGAGACCTTGCTGTACATGTTGTCTCATTGAAGTGTGTGTGTGTAAAATATTTTTTGAATCGGAGCAGGGTTTCGGACATGAATTCTGTACATGTGATTTTTGACCTCTATGGCCTTGATCTGCAGGTTGGTGCAGATCGAGGTAACGCATGTGAAATATTTTCAGCATCTGACGAGGGATTCAGGATATGGAGCAGACAAATTTTGACCCTGTTATATGACCTTGACCATGAGGCAGGGTATCTGAAACCTACCAGGGTTTGCACAGGCTTGAAAAGTGCTTGAATATACAGGTTTGTCTTGAAAAGTCCTTGAAAATTAAATTTGTCTTGAAAGTACTTGAAAAACCTTCCAAAAGCCTTGAATTGTACAATTTACAGGTGTCAACACTTTCTTTGGATTTGTTTGTTTGATTTGATTCTTTACGTCCCATCAACAATATTTCAGTTATATAGGGACGGGTCTTCCTGGGTTGAACCAGTACTAAGCTAGGATTAATGTCCTTGCTCAAGGACACAACGTAGTGACGCCCGTGAGGCTCGAACCCGCGGCCCTTCTGTCTCGGGTCAAGCAACACTTTCTTTGGAGACCTGAATCAGTATAAAATTGTAGTGCCTTTATTTGGTGCAGCATACAATTTTATGCTCATTTTCTAAAATTTATATCTTTAGTAATGCAGTCTAGCATTTCAAAAATAGAATTTTAACATGTAAATCAGTATTTTTCATAAGTTTTCAGTCCTTGAAAACAGTAGGAAAGTCTTTTAGAAGTCCTTGAAAAGTCCTTGAATTTTACACAAACTTGCCTGTATCTCAGCACATGCTCTCATTAAGGTGGAAATGTGTGTGAAATATTTTCAGAATTAGACCAGGGATTCAGGAGATATGGAGCAGATTTTTTTCTGTGACCTTTGACCTCTGGCTATGACCTTGATCTTGAAGCATGGTGTCTAAAATATTTGTTCTGTACATTGTCCAAATGTTTAGATAAACAAAATTTGTGAGTGTAAAATTTTAAATATTTTATTACCAATCAGTTTTAACATATGTTTTGGGTGCTCAAAACAACCGTCTCATTGAGACGGTTCTTTTTAGTACCCACAACATATGTATTAGAGGAAAAATAAAAATGTTATTTTACGCACTCTTAACTGAAGACCTGATTGTCTAAATAAAGCGGACATATGTGTGAAATATTTTCAAAATTGGACCAGGGGGTAAGGAGACATGAAATTGACCAAAAAACAGTCCATGTGACCTTTGACCTGCTATAACCTTGACCTTGAAGCAGGATTCATAGGCCCAGATAAGCAAAAAAATTTAACATTTCTTACCATCAGTTTAAACCTGTGTTTTGGATGCTCAAAAGAACCATCTCATTAAGACAGTTCTTTTGAGTACCCACAACATATGTTTTGTTGGAGAAGTTTCAATTATTCACTCTTATCTATAGGCCTGTATATCTATACAGATGAAAAAATGGCAATAAAATGTATCTAATCTTTATTAACATTGTTAATACATGTATACAAAAGTGATCAACCATAAACAATCGCGTCAACAAAATCAAAAGGGGTTCTTTTAACTCTTTAAATGCTGAATTGCTAAAATGGAATCTCCATGCGCGGATCCAGTCCAGAGGAAGGACGGGGATCCGGAACACCCCCCCCCCTCCCCTGAAAAATCAAGGAAATAAAGGGTTTCTTAGAAATACTGGTCCGGATGCTATGGAAAATCACAAAAATACCCAAGCCAGCATTTAGTGTTTGGCCATCATCGGCAAGCCAGTGAAACGCCATTTAAATGGCGTTTCGCTGGCAGGCCAATGATGGCCCATTTATAGAGGTATTTGGATCCTTTATCCCCTCATCAACTTTAAAAAAAGCCCAAGTTGGGCCCCCTCTGACAAAACTTTCTGGATCAGCGCATGATCTTCCAGTTGATTATCATGACTAATCCATCATAGTAATCAACAATGTATTCAAGAAGGCAAACAAATAGTCCCTGATCAGACTACTCCTAGAGGAGTAGTCTGATCAGGGACTATTATGTTTGCACATGCTTTTCTTGTCGGAGTAATTTGATTCTAGCACTCAAAGAGTTAACAAAGACCAAGTCATTTCAACAAAGACTCAAAATAACAAAGATCTATCACATAATGGCATCATCACATACCTGGGGAACAGAGAGAATTTACATCATACTAAGCAATCCAATACCGTGGAGCTGGGTACCATATATCATATAAGCATGGCATCCTTTTTATAGAACATAGGCAAACAGTGCAGATTCAGATCAGACTCAAAAGTTTGACATTTGATCAGGGTCACCATTGTTTGCTAACAGAATGATAGTTGAAAATACTTCCCAATAACCCTAAAAGGGGTATGCGCATTAAGGGGCTATTTTAGCCCCCTCTAGAGCCAAAAACTGAAAGTTGCTTTTCACCAATTTTATCTTATTATATATAGTTTATTAGACGAATAGCCCAAGTGTAAAATTCTGGCATTTATTTTACTTTTACCGGTTGCTATGGTAACCAAAATAGCCGACAAAATAGGCTTAAAATAGAAAAATTGCCATTTTAGGCCAAATTTGAGGCTTTTGGAGACCAATTTTTAAGAATTAGATATCAGCACAAGCAAATACCAAAAAAAACCTTTTAATATATTGTGTCCCATCATAATACTCATCATCTGTTAAAATTTTTTTTTGGTATTTGCTTGTGCTCTACATTAGTTCCTCTGTTACATGTCTCCAAATTGCTCCAAAATGGTCATTTTCCTACTTTCAGCCTATTTTGGCGGCCATTTTTGTTACCATAGCAACCGTAAAAGTCGAATCAATACCAGTTCTTTACACTTTGGCTTTTGTTCTAATAAACTAATAAGAAGAAACTTGTGAAGAGCAACTTTTATTTTTTGACCTTATAGGGGGGCCAAAATAGCCTCTTAATGCACATACCCCTTTGAAATGGACTCGTCCAATCAATCAATATGGACTAGAAAGTCCATTTAGCTGTAATGGGTTACTCTCTTCCTATTTTAGGGAAAATTTGCAGCAGAAGTCCACATTAGCAGACTTTTTCTTGCACGGCTGATAAGGATATCTGATATTTTATTCTGGGATAGAAAATCTTACCCAGGCTGTCACATGAGGGCTGTACATTGGTTGTATTGGAACTCAGGCAACATAGTCGTCAAGTGACGTCTGTTATGATAAAGTGATGTCACCATATCTTGTCGCAAGTGAGCATATTCAGGAACTTCTAGGAGCATTTTAAAACATAAAATGCGGTATTTAATGGTGAGCAAGAAAAAGAATCCATTATTCGTGTGAGGATGGAATAAAAAGATCTGTCCCTCATGATCACCATTTGTCATCACTTCGGCAAGCCTTATGATGCCAAACGGTGATCCTCCGGACGGGTTTTTCTATCCCACTTTCACACTCATGATGAATTCTTATATTCTGCCACCTCTGGTGATGCTTCTTGTCTCTTTGGTACCCAGCTCTTCAGAAAGTCTCACTAGAATCAACAGTGACAACATAATCAAGCAGGGGACCATAAGATCATGAAGTGCTCTCCCTTAGTGACACTAACAAAACAGAGGTGCTCCAAATGAGATTTGAATGCAGACATTTTGTCAGGCTTGGTCAAGGTCGAAAGTGTTTGCAACAAGAACAACAGAAGTTATCACTTGAAGGCAAAGTTTAACCCTTATCCTGCCGCTATTTTTTTTTTGTCCTGAAAATGTCATCTGCTTATTACGTCTTCTGGCTATATTCAAATTCACTCCCGAATACCTTTACCCTGTATGTTAACACTATGAACCCTGATCAGACTGGTCTGATCAGGGTCCATATTGTTGTTTACACTATATCCCACCAAAGTACTGTCGTGCCAAACAAGAGTGACAGTGACGTAATATTTTGTTTACAATTGTTAAGGAAAACATTGACTAGTACACTCCACTTGACCTAATGCAAATCGAAAGATCACTTTTTTTATTAATCCTATCCTGCGGAGGATTAATACACAACTTTTCAACTTTTTTGAAAAATTCTTTCAGGAATACCATCTGCAACCTGGCGAGTGTTAATGCAATGAAACGAATATGTGTGATCATTATTTTTGCATATTTTACCTGATTCAAGCCTTTGTGCACCAAAAATGCGGCTAAAAGATGAAAATATCCCCTTCTTACACAGTAACACTAAATCTATGGGGTTCACTTGCAAACTTTTGAACTTTATAACATAATATGACGAGCAATGTTTTCGAACAAAACCGTCTGCAAAAGTATCAATTAGGGCAGCAATGCCTTTCCGTGTACTGTCATGTAAACAAATCGGGGCTCATTTTAAGCCATTTTAAGTTAAAACCCATGTTCAAACAGCATGTGAATTTCTGAATTCGAACACAAATTTTGTTCATTTGACAATGGCTTCAAACAGCTTTGCGAATAGGTTTTTATGCAAGAATGGGCTTTATATGTTAAATCATAACATTTGTACATCACAATGTAATAATACTATAATTGGCTTTGCGGGCAGAATAATATAAGCAACACAAGGTTATCGAAATATGGAATTAATTCTTTGATATGGAATGCATCTTATAAGTCATGCCCTTATAACTCTTACAATCAATTTAAAAAACACTTTTTTGTGCCTTTTTAATGGGTAGTAACCAGTACTGGCCCCGGAGGGTTTATGATTTGTATGTTTATTTTTTGACAGGAACTCCCGAAGGCTCAACCCAAAGTGGTTTTATGGAGAAGCCGGGAATCGAACCTGCGACCCCTGGTTTACAAGACATAGGTTTATCCCCTACACGACGGCGGCTTCGCAATCCATTTCCATGCTTTGGTAACAAAATTCATCTGTAAAAACCTGCAGTATGCCTACAAAATATTTACAGTTTCAAGTTTAAATGGTCAACTGTTTTTAGATAAACTAAAATTATTTGAAACAGTATTTCAAAGTAGCTTTTGTAATCTGCTTAATTCAGCATTTTGAGGAAGTCGGCCTCAAAATCCTGAGTTCAGGAATAATCCTGGAAACTTACACACATGCATTTTAAAGAAGTAATTTCCATATTTCAAAATCCTTGTGTTAATGACATAATGCACAAGTTCCTAACTATAGTCCACAGCTAAGCTACACATTCATTCTGGTCAATGAGAAAGCATTTTAGGAAAACATGGGTGAAAGTTCAAAATTTCCAAAATCCTGAACTTTAGAAATCCAAATTTTAAAACTTGCATGATGCCTACAAAAATGAAAAATTGCAATTTTAAATTGTTAATGTGTCTAGATAATTTGAAAATTAATCAGCTAAGCTATTATAATCTCCCTAATTCAGCATTTTGAGGTTGGCTGACTTTCTATGGAAAGTCAGCCTAAAAATCCTGAATTCAGGATTAATCCTGAAAACTTTCACCCATGGGGAAAGATCTTGACTCGACATTCAGATATTTTGTTTACCTTTTAAATGAGACTCAAAAGTAAAATACCTCTTTAAGGGAGCAAAAAATTATTTCCCTTGAAAAAACATATTTTATCGAGCTACATTAACTTAATCATTGGAAACACTTGTCATTAGATCTACAGACAGATAGATAAAAGAAGCACTAACTTGTCTGTGATAATAATTATGCAGTAAAACCTGTGTAAAACGGCCACTCTCAAAAAGACCAAAAAAATGGTTTACAAGACCCATTATTGCTTTATGCAGGTCAAGAGTATTGATGAATGCTACAAAGGGATCATTCTGCAATACTTTTGACATTCATTAAGCTACCAGGTGTCATTTAGACCTTTATTTTGTCAATTTTTGAGTGGCCATTTTACACAGGTTTAACAGTATAGGCCAAACTGACAAAAAATCTGAAGAAGCATTATTACTAAAGGAATAGGGACTTACTTTTTTTTAAAAAAAATGACGAAACGAAAAAGCAAAATTACAAATTATTGTTCTAAGATGGAAACTTTCTTATAATTACAAAACAAGTCAAAACTTACCGTAAATGTTTACATGAATTTCAAAACAGAGTTTGCAATGAAAAATATCTAGACAGAGGATGCGCAGATCTGCTCAGAATTTCATCACAAGACGTCGCGCCTGGGAGTGAAATAGCGTCTGGCAATAAAATCGATAAACCGCTAGCGTTTTACAGATTTAGCAATGTTACATAATGACGTCCATTATAATGCTGCGTAAAAGATAGCAAAACCTTGATGTTTTCATGCCAAAAAATGTGATTTTTAAGAAATATTATGTGATAAAAAGAATCTAACATTCGTGGTCCTGTATTATTTAATTTATTAAACTTGTTGCGAAAAAGATCAAATGCTGGGCAAGCCTCGCAATTAATCTCTTTTCCCCCAACTTGTTTAATAAATTCAATAAAACATGAGTACTCATGTAAGATTCTCTAAACACTTTACTGTACGCCTTTCAGCGACTTTTGTCATCTGCTGATAACTTTGTAAACAGTTTGGACCTACAACCAGACCCATTGCAAACAGTTTGGACCCAGATCAACACCAATCAAACGGTTTGGATCCAAATCAGGACCGACACCGTCGGTCCTGATCTGGGTCCAAACTGTTTGAAAAGGTTATCAGCAGATGACAAAAGTCGCCGCTAGCAAGGAAAGAGTTAGTCCGATGGTTAAGACCTGATAAGCAACTACTGTAAATTCAGAAATTTTTGCAAGAATTTTATTTCCATGAATAGTATTAAAAGACATATTTGCGACATTAAATATTCGCGACTTGGGCATGATTTACCTGCATCAGTAAACGACAAGAGTGATATTGTCATTTCGTGAGGGTTATATTTTCACGAAACTTCGCATTTGCAAAGTTTCGTGAAATAAAACTCGTGAAAATTTCCGAATTAACAGTATTTCAATCATAAAACTGAATGTTTTTTCTTTAAAAAAAATGTGTTTTGGGTGCTGAAAATAACCATCTCAGTTGAGTAGCTATAAGATATGTATCCATTGAGATTATATGAATATAAGAGAGCTAATTCAAAAACTAGTTTTCTTATTTCTCAACAAAAACATGCTGTGGGTACTCAAAAGAACCATCTCAGAGACGGGACTTTTGAGCGCCCAAAACAAATGTTTAAACTGATGGATAAGAAAAGATTCACAATTTTACGCTCAACTATTTTATTCTATGGAGCACACAAAACACAAGTTGAAACTAATGGACAAGAAATAAATCACAAATTTAGGCCAGGATTTTTTTATTAGTTGACTTATGGGGGGAAAAATTCAGATTTAGGGTCGGTGGCCGAAAAAAAAAAGCTCTGAAAATGACCAGTTGACTGGTCATTTTCAGAGCTTTTTTTTTTTAATTATATATATCTCCAGAAAAAACAGTATAACTAGTAAGGTCAACCAATAGTCTGTATTTAATCTTTAAATATTTCACCATTTTCCTCAAAATCTGGACAGAACAATCACTTTAAACAGTGTCACTCTCAAAAATACACAGACAGAACCTCAAATATATATTTTTTTCAATGAAACAAATAATATTAAATTTTAGAGTCTGTGGATAAAATAAAAAATAAAAAAAAAAATTAGAAATTACTTTTTTTCTTCTACTTTCAGGAATATTACAGAAGGTGTAAATCAATACAAATCAATATTATATTAAATCAATATAAAAAATTATGACCTTAGTACTGGTTCTACCCATGAAGACCCTTCCCGACATCTATAACTGAAAAATTGTTGGCTGGGATGTAAGGAATCAAATCAAACAAAACAAAAATGGACAAGACATTAATTACAAATTTACACACATAAAGTTTGCTTATCTTGATAACAACACACTTATCTGGAGGTCTGCAGTTGAAAATATAACAAAATGCCTCTTATCTCGAACCCAGAATAAACGGACTGGTCACTGACGGAAATACAAAGTTATCTTATCGAGGCTTTGTTTTAGCGCTATTTCAAAGTACTACAGCCTATAAAATTGATTCTGAAAATACTGAGATTATAGGAAGTTATTCCAGGCATGCAAAGTTGAAATAATATAAGTTACAGTAAATAAAATTGAAGTTTTATCATCTTTTTAGGCTGATTTCTGACGATTTTCGGCTAAAAGTGCCAAAAATAGCTAAAAAGGGTACCATGGTTTATAGCTGATGTTCATAAAGACGGATAAACTTTCAATAAATATAACAATACAGTCTTTAAGATAGTATATGGAACCATTGCTTTTGAAGAAAAATCACAGATATGCAGAGAAATAATAGAGATATGAATATTTAATCTTCAACATTTATTAGTTTTGAAAACGTAGCCTCGACAACGTATTTCCAAAAAGTACATTTATCAGTTAACTCTCATATTAACTGCATTGTTGCACGTTGCCTGATAAATCTTGTCTATCTCACAGCAATTGCCTTTATCAGGTCATGATGGCATTGCACTTTTTAAAATGATGTCACTAATGACGCTGAATCAACACAAAAATTGAAAATTACATCATTATCGCTAGTTTGAAGAGTGAAACAATGGGTAAACTGATAAATAGAATACCAGGTGAATGTCTTCTGATATCAAGTTTACCAGGCTCGGCTTTGAGAACGCATGTTGAATTGCTCGGCAAGCCTCGCGATGTCAACAAGCTTTCTCAAAGCATTGCCTTGTAAACTTGATATCAAAAGACACTCACCTAGTCTTCTCTATTTACCTGTATGTCAGTTACCAGTTCGTTATATTGGGTCTGAGCTCATATCGAGAGAATACAAAGAACTATGCAACATGATATGTTACATCTGTTGGGGACGGTCCCCGAGGTAAGATTTATGTCAAGGCATCAGAATGGTACCCGGTTCTTAATAACAGAAGACTGGGACAGCTAGGCACATGGTAGGAAACTTCATAAACAGAGCCGCCTACTCCGAAAAGGAACTCTTTATTAGGGTCTTTTAGGTTCTGTACATGGAGGCTGAAAAAATCGCCTAAAAACTGTAATTTTTTAAATTCAGTGCTCTTATAGTGTAAAATAGCGAAAAAAGGAGAATGTAGGTCTATGCTCTGATCTCTTAATTTCATTTCTAATCTGATGAGAGCTGCAAATTGTGTACTCCTTTTGTTGTGAGGTACATGAAGGTTGTTTACCCCCCAACAAAAGCGATTCAATTGATTATAAAATAATATTTACGGACATTCTCCTCCCTTCCGCTGAATCATTCAAGAAGGATTGTTGTCAGTTACAAGCGAAAGTATGTGCAAAAAGTACTGGTTAACTTCTTGTTCAAGCTTGCCCAGGAAAAAAGTGTGGTTAAATGCCATAACCATAGCTGTTGACTTGGAACGTAAAGCAACAAAACAAATATAAAAAAAAGCGATTAGTCTCCATATAGAGAACCGGCGGCTCTGTTTATGATGTTTGCTATCCGTGAGGCATCTATCTGCTAATTTACTTCAACTTTAAAAAACACTGTTCATCCAAAACGACCATTTTTTTTCATTATTATATATCGCAAAAACACTTAATATAATAGTTAAAATGACCATGATTTAGTTTATTACAAAAGATCAAGAACCCTTTAAGCACCGAAAAGAAAAGGCATTTATTCTTTTCTGTTAATATTGTTGACAACAGCAAATAAAAATATCTTTAAATTTCCGTACTAAATGGATGTCGAGTTTTTGATAATGGGTAACAACTGTTTACACTCAAAGCTCTGTCCCAGTTTTCATTCAACCCTTTCCCGCCATTTATAAAAATTGTCGTCTGCTCCTCATCTGCTTCAGTATTTAATGTGCCAATTGCAACAAATGTTGTCTGCTTTTCTCGTCTGCTGAAATGTTTAATAAGCCTCTTTGGAAAACAGTGTGGACCCAGATCAGACTGCCCAGATCAGACTGCTCCTATAGGAGCAGTCTGTTCTGGGTCCACGCTGTTTGCCTCTATGCTTAATTCCTCAGTAATGGTAGGCATTTATTTGCAGCAGACGACTTCAGCAGACAACATTTTTAGATGCAATTTTTTCTTGGCGCTTTAATAGTTAATAGCCTATATTACAAACAAAATGAATCCAGATCAGGCTGCTCCTAAGGAGCAGTCTGATCAGGATTCATATTGTTTGTTTTCATGATAAAAAGTATTCTGGCTTGAATCTGAATGCAGAAGACGAACAAGCAGATGACATTTTTCAGGATAAAAAAAAATGGCAGGATAATGGTTATGAAGCGATCATTTACAAAATGTAGCTGTAAATTTAACATAGATCAACATTTTTAAAAGGCACTACATCGGTTAAATAATTAGCATGATTCATCACACACAAATAATCAAACGTGGGGATTCAAAACCTTCCATTTCGGTAGGTACATCATCATATATGCGATCGGAAAGTGAGTTAATAGTGCTATATGAACAGAACCACAAAATGTGATTTTCCACCAACATACGTCCCAAAATGAGCATTTTGAATATGCTTATAACATTCCAATGCACTTTTACTTCAAAAAGTGGTCATCATGAAGATGACAAATCCTGGCCAACCTAAAGGTTTGTTTGATTGATTCTTTACATCCAAGTCATTAATTTTTCAGTTATGTCGGGACAGGCCTTCCTAGGTTGAACCAGTACTAAGCAAGAATATGTGTTTCTTGCTCAAGACACCACCCTGTGATGCTGGTGAGGCTCGAACCCGCAACCCTTCAGTCTTGAGTCAGGCACTCAACCACTGAGCCACTGCGCTCCCACCGACCTAAAGGTAAATGATAAGCAGTTACATACTGACAAACAAGTATATATACATGTAATATACTTGATGGATAAGAAAACATTCACAATATAAAATTTAAATTTTTTGCCAACATTGACCAATGTTTATATTCTAATAAATGATTTTATTTATGATATTAAATATCTAATTATTTGTGTGAAATAAAAAATGATAATGTAAAAGGATATAATGCCTTTTTCAAAATTTCTGAGGTATAACTGTTAATACACTTGCCAGCTTTTGAGGTTTGGGTACTTATCAAATACACATGCATGGGTGAAAGTTTTCAGGATTAATCCTGAATTCAGGATTTTGAGGCTGACTTTCTACAGAAAGTAGCTTCATATGCTGAATTAAGGAGATTATAATTCCTTGCTTGATTAGTTTTCAGGTATCTAAACACAACTAATCATTTTAACTTTGAATTATCCATTTTTGTAGCCATCCTGCAAGTTTTAAAATTTGAATTTCAAAAGTTCAGGATATTGTTAATTTTGAATTTTCACTCATGAATACACATGGGGTAGGCAATAATCCTGGATGCAAATTTTTAACCCTTTTATCCATAATAACGCCTTTTGACGCCTTTGAAATATCATTTATTATATACAAAGTAATGAAATACCAGAAAATATTGATTAGATATAATGCATATTTTAAAAAAGCTGTATTCCACAGCCGTGAAAATATTAAAGTTGTATTTCACAGCCGTGAAAATATTTAAGTTGTATTTCACAGCCGTGAAAATATAAGTTGTATTTCACGAGTGAATTTGGATGTCCTCTGCTTTCTCCATTGACTTCTTTGAGCACACTCCAGAATTTAAAACGCCTGTAACTTTCTTATTAGTGGAAAAAAAACACAAAGTGTGGTTATTCATTTTCTAAGCTAGATCGCAAGGAAAATTTGGTAATTAATTTGTTGGGATTTGCTGAAATTTTCACTTTTTCTACTCCTGCTCCTGTGGTTTCAGTTTAGGCCGACATTGCACATTATGCAACGTCATCATTAATATGACGTTATGTGTGTGAAAGGGTTAAATAATGACTTTATGCTAATTCTGTACCCTTTTCTCTTGGACTGACCCATTTACAGTTGCGCTGTAACAGTAACAAAATGAGCTCAACATGGTAAAATGGCGCTTTGAGCAATGGTGGACAATAATCTGTCAGCCAAAAATGCAGTTGAAAATGACAATCTTTCACTTTGGCAACAGATAAATTTTAACTTGCACGCAAACAGTATACAGGTACACAACATAACTACATTTGTATCAGTATAAGAGATAGATTTGAAAGTCATTTGATTTTCATTTTAAACTCGGACCCAATAAACATGGCCTGGTCACTTACATACAAGTAAATGTATATTTTGGAAATATGTTGTCGTGGCTCACCACTGGCTGAGCTTTCAAAACTGATGTATGTTGAAGATTGAATAATCATACCTTTGTTATTTCTCTGCATATCTTTGAATTTTCTTCAAACAGCAATGGTTCATTATACTATCTTTAAGACTGTATTGTTATATTTATTGAAAGTTTATCCGTCTTTATGAACATCAGCAAGAAACCTAGGTACCCTTTTTAGCTATTTTCGGCACTTTTAGTCGAAAATTATCAGAAATCAACATGAAAAGATGAGAAAACTTCAATTCTTTTTACTGTAACTCATAATATTTCAGCTTCGCATACAGGGAGTAACCTCTTATAATCTTGTGTATGTTCAGAATCAAATTTATTGGCTGTAGTACTTTGAATTAGCACTAAAATGAAGCCTCGACAACATAACTTTGTATTTCCGCCAGTGACCAGTCCGTTTATACTGGGTCCTAGTTTTAAAGCACTTCAGAGGTCTTCTTATGTAACATGATGTCTGATTAGATCAACTTCAGAAATTTGCAACAGTACATCATCCTGTGATATACTTGTACTGTCTTAAAAAATTTGATTTCATTAAATACGTCAGATTTCATCAGGTGACTTGCGAATTGAAACACTGCTATTTGATCGAATCATGTGCTGGAACATACTGTCTGAGGGAGTACCATAGGTCTGGGTAAGACATTTTTAGCATAAAAGCGTACTTTTTAGCGTAAAATTGTAATTATTTTCTTACCCATCAATTAAAACATGTGTTATGGGTGCTCAAAAGAACTGTCTCATCGAGACGGTTCTTTTGAGAACCCACAACTTATGTTTTGCTTGAGAAATAAGAAAACTAATTTTTAATTACCCACTCTAATCTAGAGGCCTGGAGTAATCATTGACTACCATAGGTCCAGGTTAAGTAATTATTTTTAGCATAAAAGGGTATTTTTTAATAGCGTAAAATTATAATGAGGCTTGTATAGGGGTGTTAGGGATACAGGATATTTGCCATTTTACTTCCAGGGATATAGGATACCATCAATTTTACTTCAAGGGATATAGGAAACCATCAATTTTATTTCCAGGGATATAGGATACCATCAATTTTACTTCCAGGGATATGGGATACTGTGTTCGATATTTTTGTTACTTTCAGGGATATTGAATATTCAGGACAATTAATTATGGGGATATTTGCCAGTTTATAAGGGATACTTGCCTGTTTACTTCAAGGGATATGGGATATTTGGTACCCCCCTATACAAGCCTCTATAATTATTTTCTTACCCATGGATCAATTAAAACATGTGTAATGGACGCTCAAAAGAACCGTCTCATCAAGACGGTTCTTTTGAGTGCCCACAACATATGTTTTACTTGAGAAATAAGAAAATTAATTTTTAATTACGCACTCTTATCTAGAGGCCTGGAGTTATCATTGACTACCATAGGTCCAGGTAAGTTATTTTTAGCATAAAAGGGTATTTTTTTAATAGCATAAAATTGTAATTATTTTCTTATCCGCCAATTTAAACATGTTTTATGAGTGCTCAAAAGAACCTTCTCATCAGATGAGACCGTTCTTTTGAGTACCCACAAGATATGTTTTGGTTGACAAATAATAAAACCAATTTCCATTACGCACTCTTATCTAGAGGCCTGGAGTAATCATTGACTACCATAGGTCCAGGTATGTTATTTATAGCATAAAAGGGATATTTTTTAATAGCATAAAATTGTAATTATTTTCTTACCCGTCAATTTAAACAGGTGTTTTGGGTGCTCAAAAGAACCGTCTAATCGAGACGGTTCTTTTGAGTACCCACTACATATGTTTTGGTTGAGAAATAAGAAAATTACTTTTTAATTATGCTCTTATCAAGAGGCCTGATCGGTATTCAATGATTTGGCATTTTGATGAGAAGCTTCTATTGAGCGACACAACATTTTTTTATAATAAATTAACCCCTACCCTACTGTACCTAGATATCCTATTCAGAAAACAGCATAGATCAAGATCAGCCGACATCTGATCAGGATCCACACTGCTTTTCACACAGCTTGTTGTGTGTTGGAATTATGCACAGGTACTTTCTGGCAAAACGACGTGAACATGACATTTTAATAAAATCAGCATGGTAGGAATATAGAGAGTCCAACCTGTATTAAGCAAGCACCTTTTGAAGGATTATGGATAGTCATTTAAGCTTGCTCATGACAGGAGCTTGCTTAATACAGGTTCTTTTCAATGTATTTGCCTTTTACAGGAAATGAATACATGCATGCTTAAGACACGCCCAGAGGTTATAAAACTTTTTTCATACTCAACTCAGCTGAGCACGAAATTTATCCTGCTCATAAATGTTAAAATGCCAACAATTGTTGGCATTTTAACATTTATTAGCATGATAAATTCAACATCTGAGAGACCTAAAGCAAGACACTTCTTTGTCGGTATTTTAGTTTTTTATGAGCAGTTGAAATTTAGTGCTCAGTTGAGTTGAGCACGAAAAGCTTTATAACCTAGGGCCTGGTTGCTTGCTTAATACAGGTGGCCACTAAAACAGGTTTGACTATATTACTCTTGGTGGAAAAACTTACTTTAACCCTTTGTATTCTGGAGACCCCTTAACAAGAGCACTTAGCAGGGGTGTAAAATTTCCAAATAAGTTACTCGCCCTTCATGTCATCGGGCACATTAAGCAATTTTCTTAAGCCTAGAATTGTGATTATTTTCTTATCCATCAGTTCAAAAATGTGTTTTGGGTGCTCAAAAGAACTGTCTAATTGAGACGGTTCTTTTGAGTACCCACAACTTATGTTTTGGGTGAATATTAAATTATGTTTTCCAACACACACTGTTTTCTGGAGGCCTGTCATGTCCAAATTTTTCTTGAGAAGCTGTAAATTTGAAAAGTACCACACAAATGTCAAAACTTTTACTCGCCCTGCATACCATTTTACTTGCAACCGCGGGCTAGAGGAATCTTACACCCCTGCTTAGGCCAATAAAAAATAAGTGTGTTTTCCGTAACAGGTCTGAAAATTTTAAGAAGGGTAGGCACAAATTTTTTTAAACTTTTTTTCTGACAGAAATGCCATCAAAAAGAAATCCCGAAAAACAACGTAGGTTGCACAAGAAAACTTAGGTAGGGTCAGGTTACCCATAAACACAAGCATTTTTTTTATTTGGCCTTATGCAAACAGTGGAGACCCAGATGAAATGCTGCATTTTATCAAAGTCTACACTTTTTGTTGGGGTCAAAACAATCTTCAATGACTGACTTATACAAATCATAGTAAGGAAATTCCAACATGTGGCCCCTTAAAATACATAATGGACAATTGCATCCTTATTCAGGCCCCAAGATAAGAGTGTGTAACTGAAAATTATTTTCTTATTCACATGTTTAAACTGATGGACAAAAAAATAATCACACTTTTATGCTGATTTTTTTTACTTAACTGGCCCTATGCTTATTTCATTTATCTGTTTGGAAAAATTATTTTTTATTTCTCAACCAAAACATGTTGTTGGTACTCAAAAGAACCATCTCAAATTATGAGAAGGTTCTTTTGAGCACCCAAAACACATGTTAAAACTGTTAGATAGAAAATAATCACACTTTTGCGCTGAAATTTGGCTTAACTGGCTCTATGCTTATTTTATTTATCTGTATGGGAAAATCCATCAGAATACAAAGGGGTTAACTATCACCATACAGCTTACTTCTCTTTCATGAAGAGTTTACAGACTTTTTCATCCGTAAAATTAACAAAAAGTTTGATACACATCGCCTGAGTGAGACTCAACCTCTGTGGGGCTTTGATGTATTTATTCCAATCATCATCCTGCGGGTTGAACCACCAAATCTCATCTTCAGTTGCGCTCTGATACTCGTGGCCAAGTGACAGGATTTTACTATCAAAGCAAATGTAATGACCTATAGACCGTCCACTGAGTGTATTTGAGAGAAGAGTCCACTGATTGGACCGATGACTAAAACATTCAATTGGAATCTGCCCGTGTAGAGGGGTACCAGTACGTGGAATGCCTCCCAACACATATACTTTTTCATCTACCGTGATCATATCATGTAAACGCCTCGCATAGAGCATACCCGGCTTGGATTCATAGTGTCTTGAAACTGGATGGTAACAAGCGAAACTGTTGGTTGCATTCCGCTCCTGACCAATAAGAACAACGCCCCCTGTGAGGTATAATTTGTCTCCATATCTTGTGGCGGCTAGAGAATGAGTCGCGGAAGGTAAACACGGAACGTCTTCCCATATATTAGTTATTACATTGTAACATTCTACAGATTCTAAAATAGCATACTGATCAGTCAACCCGCCAAATACATAAATGAACTTGCCAATAGAAACAAGAGCAAAATCTAATCGGAGTCTTCTCATTGGTCGCAGCTCCTGTCCAATCAAATGCCTTGGATCAAATCTGAACACAGAACTCATCAAACTTCCACCGCCAAAATCAACAACACGACATATATATGCAAAGTTATCTACAGTGGCCACGCGACAATCCCTGCTTCCATTAACATCAGAAAATAGCCTATAAAACATCCCTGAATTTTTATCGTAAGCAGTTATCTGAAACGGCATATAGGAGGAGCCATAATGAACTAAAACTAAACAAGGGGAGCAACTTCTAACATCTGAGGTAACTTCAATACATGGATGACCTCCCTTGCTATCCATGTGAAACCTGAATCCCTTTGCAAGACACTGTAAGCCCTGAGAGCCATGCCTGATAACGTCGCTATCTTGAATCGACCCCAACTCCGCTTGACTCATCAGTGGAAATCGGACATGATTTAAGACGGCCTGACCTTCGAGGTGTCGCGCCGGACTGAAGTGGAACCATTTTTCCAGACACTTAAACAGTTTGTATTCTGACGAGACCAGGAGACTATTTTGCGATAGATGCTTAATTAATGTCTGTACATTGAGTTTTAAGAATGACTGAGTTAAACTAAATTCATAAAAATTCTTTTGAATCATTTGGTCCCAGTGTTGAAGAACTTTGTCCAAAGAATAAGTATCTGCAATGCTCAAAAAGTCTTCTGCGTTTTCAAATGTCATTACCGATTTGATAAAATTGCTACACAAATCTAGAGCAGTTTGAACCTGCAGATGACTAGCAGTGTTGATGATTTCAGTGAGATTTTCATAGTGAACAGCCATTTCACCAGTATATATAAATTCTATCACATGCTGTAATCCATCTGCCGTTACACCTTTCAGGTCAACCATGTTCTGCTTGCTCTCCGCCATGACGCCAGAAAACATGACCCGAAAATAATCACTTGTGGCCGCCAACAAACACTTGTGAACCTGAAAATCAAAAATATAGATTTGTTTGTTTGTTTGGTGTTTAACAACTCATTAACCCCTATGTGTCATTAGTGTCAAGCTTTGTTAAAATAAACTTGATTTGGAAGATAAATGTAAAAAATAAAAATAATTTTAACCTGCATTTTAACAGTTCCCTGACTTTTCCCTAACTTTCATTTTTTTTCATTTTCCCCTGATTTTTCCCTGACCGTTGGAACCCTGGTTCAACTTTAATGGATTACTGTTCTAATATTATCTTCTTCAACCTGGCCTAGAGGTAATAAAACTTTTTCCATGCTAAACTTAACTCAGCATGAAGTTTGTCCTGCTCATAAATGTTAAAATGCCAACAATTTTTTATATTTTAACATTTTATTGGCAGGATAAATGCAACATCTGAGTGTTTTAAAGCAAGAATAATCTTTATTTTCACAATTTTACCTTTTATGAACAGCTGAAACTTCATGCTTAGTTGAGATGAGCATGAAAAAATTTGTAATAACCTCAGGGCCAGATATGCAACATGACCTGGTCACAAAAAATTTCAGCCTAAGCCTCCATCTACAATTTATGCCCTTTCATTGTGTGTACAAGCAGGGAATGCTCTGGTGATAATGTGCATCTAGCTCGTCAAAGCCCTTGCTGCCTGCATATGTTATAAGTATCAAAATCTCGTATTTTGAAAAAGTTGATTTTGGTCTCTGGCCTTATATGTACCTAAGTCCACATACGCTTGAAATTCTGTCTTTATATCACCTCTATAGCCTCAAATCCAAAGGCTCACAATGTCATTACATAGTAATGACCTCATTACTACGTAATGACATGAGAGTTTTGGTTTTAAGGGTTTAGAGGTGAAATAAGGATTGAACTTCATTACTTCAAGCTCCTGTGCTCATTCCATTCAGAGGATATGACTTAGGAATATTATGTTCAGCAAGCTAAATTTGTGGTCAAAGCAAAATATATATACACATATATATGTTTTATGTCCTTTATTTCCTGTCAGCATGCTAAATTTGAAACCAAAATTACTTAACTATTGTGCACTGTAAATGTTTGATCAGCAATAAAGGATTACAGGTTGGGATAATACATTACAGTTTTAAAAATGTTGAGACATACATACAGTGTCTGACATGAGTGCTCATGTTTTATTGAATTTATTAAACGAGCCAAAAAGTTGAATAAATTCAATAATACAAGAGCACAAATGTTAGATTCTATTTATCATTTGACATTAAGATTACTTTGAAATCTCATTTCTGCTGTAAAGACATTATAATTTTGTCCTTATGTATGCAACATTGTTATGGATGTCATAAAGTTTCCCGAAAATCTGTAAACCCAAACCACTAGTGTTTTATCAATTTTATTGCATGGTCTTATTTCACTCCCAGACGCGACGTCATATGATAAATGTAGAAGAATCACAGTGCATAGTGTGGAGTGCAGTGGCTCAGTTGGTAGAGCACTAGACTGGGGATCAAAGAGTTGCTTGTTGGAGATCCACCACAGGCAGAGTCACTGTGTTGTGTCCTTGAGCAAGGCACTTTATCCCCTGCTTAATACTGCTTCTACACAAGGAAATCGTCCCAATATGACTGAAAAATTGTTGACTCAGACATAAAGCATAAACAAAACATAGTGCATAGTATGAAAACTCTAAAAACATGTCCATTACCTCAGGAGAACTTTGATGTCCATTTACCTCTTTGCAAAAGTAACCACGAGTGTGGGAAAAGTTTTGTTTGGTTTGATTCTTTACATCTCAGTCAACAGCTATGGTCATGTCAAGACGGACAGTTCACCTTACCACAATTTTTCCTGATCAAGCTTAAGTGGTTTAACAGCACTTCTTGCACATACTTTTGCTTGTAACTGTCAAAAGCCCTTCTTGAATCAGCATAAGGAGAATGACTGTAGAAATTATTTCATGATCAATCTCCATGAAAGTATGAGACCGAGCCAGGATCAAACTCCTGACCTCTGGATCTGCATTCAGACTCGCTACCAACTGCGCTATGAGGGGAAAAGTCAACAATTATGTCAAGGGCAGAAGCCCATCAATTCAGAGGATCTTGATAAAACCTGTGGGGGCACCATAGGTTTAGATAAACAAAAAATTTCAGCGTAAAAATTGTAAATATTTTCTTACCTATAATTTTAAGCATATGTTTTTGGTGCTCAAAAGAGCCGTCCCATTAAGACAGTTCTTTTGAGTACCCACAACATAAGTTTTGGTTGAGAAATAAGAAATTTATTTTTCTGTTACACATTCTTAACTAAAATCCTGGGGCACCATTCCAATAGGAATTTTCCCTCGAAATTCTGGAGAGAGAGAGACAGGGAAATTTTTTCAGACTATATTTTTTGTTGTGTTGAATCTCTTGGCTGCTGTCTGCATATTTTTAACCCTTAGAGTGCATCATCCTTCTTGCAAACCCTCAGAACTACACCCCCTATCCGAAACCCAATACTTTCACAAAAAAACATGTAATCCAGCAGACATTCTGAAGCTATATTCTCATATTTACACCAAAGAATTGTTCACCAGCAGACACTCTTAAGCCATATTCTGATACTTACACCAAAGATTATGTCCACAAGCAGACACTCTTAAGCCATATTCTGATACATGCACCAAAGATTATGTCCACCAGCAGACACTCTTAAGCCATATTCTGATACTTACACCAAAGATTATGTCCACCAGCAGACACTCTTAAGCCATATTCTGATACTTACACCAAAGATTATGTCCACCAGCAGACACTCTTAAGCCATATTCTGATACTTACACCAAAGATTATGTCCACCAGCAGACACTCTTAAGCCATATTCTGATACTTACACCAAGGCAGGGTTGTCAAATTGTTTTTGAGTAACAAATCAAAAGAGAAAAGTAACAGATTTGGCCGGGGGTCAAGGGGGCTGCCGAGGCCCCCTTTGGGTCCAGGGCAAAGCCCTGGTAGGGGGGCCAGGGGGGCAAAGCCCCCCGGCCAAAAACGAATTTCATCATTTTGAAGTCCCAAGGAAGCCCTCTCCTTGGATGGTATATCCATTGTATTTTGTAATCAAAAGATGAAGTTTCACCCATCTCACCCATGTAAAATCTTAAAAAAAATATGATAGAGCCTATGCTGTATGATTTAAAAGCATGACAAAGAATTTTCAGTAGTTTATTCAATCTTAATCTAGGCACATTCAAAACATTTGTCAAACTCTTCTTCAAATTCTTCATCAGACTCAGATGCTTTCTCGTCACTGTAATCCTGAAGGTGAAAGGCCTTAACAGCTGCTTGTACCTCCTCTCTTAGTGTCTCCTGATCTACAACAACAACTGGGTCTGTCCGAACCTCTACAGTTGCTGTAGCAGGAGGCACTGACAGAGAAGGGACTGAGGATTTCTTTGCCAACTTGTACCTCTTTTTTGCTGCTTACCACAGGCTGACTGCTGTTTTGACAAGTTGCCCTGCCTCAGAGACTGCAGGCCCATTGATGCTGACATGCAGGAGAGCGTTTAGCATGTCAGAGTTTATCCTATTTCTGTGCCTAGTTTTGAGGTTTTTAAGAGCACTAGCTCCCCGCTCTGGCCATGCATTTGTTACAGGCAAGGTAGCTGCTACTTCAGCTATGAAACATAGCAATGGGAAGAAGCCCCTGTATGTTGGTTGTATTAACAGTTGTAGGATAAACCATTCAGTGGGAGTCTGCTTCTCTGAACCAGTCCTAACTTTCAAAGGCATTTTGGGTATCAACACATCAGCAATATGGTATTTCATCCCCTTCCATTCAGTTAGTAACTTATCTTGATCAATTGAAAAATGGTCTGCAATAATGGTCATATCTGATGAGCCATGGTCTTTGAAGCCTGGCTGCTTAACGCCAGGTACAGACAGGGGATCGAAAACTCCAAGAGCAGCCAATATCTCAGATGACGACTCAAATCGTCTTAAAATATTCTGCTTTAATGCAGGGATGTACTTTTCAAAGAGATTCCTAAGCTCATTCATTCCTCTTGGTGATAAATTGAGGTCATCACTGATCCTAGAAATTGAGTCAATATCTTGCTGAAGTTTAATGAGGGGTGTTCCATGTTCAAGGATGTCATCCAGGCGGCCAGTGGTCAACTCAATTTGGGGCCTGATCGAGGAAAAATTGAGGGAATCTCTCTGAAAAGATCTTGACAAATTACCCAGCACAGGTAAGACATCCATGAGGATGTACAGCACACCAAGGAACTTGATCTTTTTCATTTTTTTAGCAAACTACTGGCTGTCGCATCAGAGTTTTCAAAGTAGTCAAGGGTTTGCAACACAGCTTCATAGTCTTGAAATACAGCTTTGACTGATGCCTCCAGACTCAGCCTTCTGGTCCTGCATGCTTTTTTCAACTTTGAGGCAACAGTTTTGGTAGTGCTTTTGCTTAAATTTACCTTCTTCAGTGCAATCTGGGTTTTAAGATATTTAGCCATTCTTTTTGGCGAGTTTTCAAAAAAGTACCAAAGCTGTTTCAGCCATGTCTCTACCTCTTTAATATACTCCAAGCTTTCATTCGTGTCTGTACAAGAAAGAGCTAGATTGTGACACACGCAATGGATATTTATAAGAGAAGGATTTTGTCTACGAAGCTGTGTTGCAACACCTGACTTTTCCCCCATCATCACTGATGCCCCATCCGAAGAAAACCCAGTCAGCTTTGCCACCTGTAACCCATTTTCTTCCAGAGACTTGAGAATAAGTTCTGTTAATGCTGTTGCATTAGCAGATTCATATTCTTCAAGAATGTTTTGACAGGACAGAAATGATGTTTCTACTTGTCTAGTTTGATGATCATAATATTGTATGAAAGAAATAAGGTGCTCTGTAACACTTACATCTGAAACCTCATCAACTAACAGACCGTATGACTCTGCAGATTTCATTTTTGTCATAAGTTGCTGCTTTAAGGCTTCACCTAGAAAAAGGAATACATCTCGTTGAGATCCCTGACCTCTGTGATCATAATGCTTCATTTCTGTACAGTCAAAAACATCCTTGATGAAATCTATTAATGGTATGAGCTGCCCATTTGAAATGAAACTTTTCATCAAGAAATATGCAGTGTGAAAAGCTCTTTCATACACAGAATTTGCAACTGCCTTCTTCTCTCTATCATCTTTTTCAAACTCAGAGAACCTTTGAGTAAACTCAACTTCATATGCAGACTTATGAACAGAGGCAACTGCATGACTCTTGACAGCATCACTAATAAATCTCTGGCCAGGAGTATTAACAAAAACATCACGTTTGTTTATATCATTTTTCATGTTATGCTTTTTGCAAATTAAGCAAAATAAGCCCTGGCCTTCAACAAAGACCAGCCACCAATTATGGGCTATCAGAGCATGACTAAACTTTTTGGGTGCAATTCGACTCTTCTCGGCTAATGACAAATCACTACAACAGTTTTTTGCACAATTGAATTGATTGTGAACAACTGCATCTTCAGGAAAAAAACTTGAAATCAGTTTAAGGCACTCATCAGGGGTGAAAGGACATTTGGCTTTGGAAGGTTCACCAGGCTCTGAAAAGAGAATTATTGAAATATTTAGGCACAGGTTTAGATAAACAAAAATATACAGTGTAAAATTGTAAATATTTTTATCCATAATTTTTAGCATATGTTTTGGGTGCTCAAAAGAACCGTCTCATTGAGACAGTTCTTTTGAGTACCCAAGTTCTTTTGAGTACCCACAACATATGTTTTGGTTGAGAAATATGAAAAATATTTTTCTGTTACACACTCTTAACTAAAGGCTAGGGGTTAAAAAGTAGGATACAGTGGAAATTGTAAGGTAGGAGTTTAGCAACAATTGAAAATTCACAAAACAGGAACCGCAACACAAGATTTCCAACAATGTGGTATGTGTGACCAGCAAAGGCTCAAATCAGCATGCACATATGTGCAGTCTGGTCCGAGCCTTTGCTGGTCGCTTGAATATTCTATGACTGTTAAGCTACCGGAGGAACAGCTTTTTTTTAGTTTCTAAGCTTAACAGGAGGCTGCACAGGTTCGTCTGAGTCTATTCATGCCAAAAATGCCACATTGTTGGAAATCACATGTCACGGCTCAATTATGTTGTTGGCACTCATTAACACCACCTAGCAGAGATGATTTCAATGACTGCCCACAGCTTATGTTGTTGTTGGACAATATACGTTACGTATCATTACACTTAACCCTGAAAAGCACCCTAAAAGATGTTGACATTTAAAAAAGATCTTGAAACCATGCATAATATTTTTGTTAAATTGCTACATATATGAACAATGAAATAGCTGAAAAATCTGTTTTAACTAACCCTCTGGTTTACTGCTATGTGCCTCCAAAGTGTTCCCAGTCTGTGAGGTATCTAGTGGATTACCAGCACATGGATTTTCATCACCTGACAAAAAAAAGAGCAATTCAACATCAATTATAGGGATTAACAGCTTCACACAACAAATTCTATGCAAGAATATATGTTTTTTCTCAAACTGTGAAACTAATAAGCCATTAGGTTTGTTATATTTAACATTTAGTTAATGTAGTGAATAACCTATCAGGGGAAAGCGCTCATTGTTCAATTTACTGTGTTTGCCTCAGGTGTCCATCAATACCTAGATGTAGGTCTCATTTGGTTATGAGGCCAGGATATGGGTTGATTGTGTCAAATAAAAGTAACCACTTGCTTATCTTTCATGTTAAACAGTACCATTCCAAATACTTGAAAAACATATAAATTTAGTATGCAGAAACAGCCATAAAGTTAACAAACCTAACGCCTTGCATTCAAGTTTAGCCTGTTTAACCACACTGCCATTTCCAGCATCAGATTCAGAAGTGGGAGTGTCTGCAACTGTTTCAGCAGAGTCAGTGGCTGCAACTGTTTCAGCAGAGTCAGTGGCTGCAGCAGCAGGACCGGACTTGTTTTCTGGAAAAAAAGAAAGACTTTACATCTTTTTATGTTGTTACGGCTGTGTGAAGAGCCAAATTTAAAAATAAAAATCAGGTGAGGGGCCCTTAAAATTAGGCTTAATGTGCCCAAACAAAAATAGCATTTTGGGGTGGCTATAAAAGACATTTCTGTGAACATTTTAAGATTTTCTTGTAAACATTTACAATGTTTCTTACCACTGCAAACCCAATAGACTCTGCTGTCCACACCCCCCAAAAAATCTAAAAAAACAAACTAAGTCCACACCAGAAAAAAATTGAGCAGGGGTTCCCCCCTAGGCGCTGGCCAGTATTGTTCACCCCCCACCCCATAAAACCCGGGCCTTCAAAAGTGTTGGGCTAAGACAGTGAAGAAGTGGGTGGGGTGTCTGAAATGCAGTGTAAACAAAAATATTTCAGCAACACCTTCCTCAGTTGATAGATAATTTTGAAAAACAGAAACTGTAAGAAATTTCCACTAACCTCCGAGCTTCCAGTGCTGTAATGACGGCAAAATAATACTTCGTAGGGTCGAACCTTTTTGGTGCGAATCATTCTACTTGTCGATCTTTAATATGCTGAATTCGGTCGGCTAAATGGAGCAATCAGTACGATAATACTTACCAGTGTCATTCTTTATCGTGAAACCGAATTTGAACAGGTTCCCTGCTTCAGATTTTCTCTTAACGGCGGGCTTTACCGCTTTCATTTTCGATCGATTCGACCTTTCTTCTTTGTGTAAGTACACGCTCCAAGCGGTGCTCGAGTAGAATTTTACTACGCAAATTTGATCTTGGTAATCCTACTTTCGTTTTCGCAATTTCGTCTTTTTTTATTAGCGCGAATCTACAGCATAAGTAGCTGATCAAAACGTGTTTTTAACCGATGATTTCAATCGGCGATTGGCTTATTTTGACAACCCTGCAAGGACATGTCCACAAGCAGACACTCTGAAGCAACACTCCAATACATACTTTGAAAACACATCAGCATGCAGACAATCTGAATCTGAAGCCATATTCCAGGCCCTAGATAAATCTTAAAGAGTGCATAACTAACTGAAAATTATTTTTCTTATTTCTCATTCAAAACATATGTTGTGGGTACTCAAAAGAACCGTCTCAATGAGACGGTTCTTTTGAGTACCCAAAACACATGTTTAAACTGATGGATAAGAAAATAATGGCAATTGTACCCTCAAAATACGTGCTTAACTGGCCCTTTGTACATTCTGATCAGAGCTCTCACCTCTTTGGCAAAAAGTGGGAGTCCAACCATACAAAGAAATATAGCCACCTTAAAAAATAAGAGTCACAACACCAAAAATGGGAGTTCAGTACTGAAAATCAGCAGTTAGTGAGAGTTTTGACTGATACTTTAACTTACATCAAAGACATGTCCGCCCACAGACACTCTGAAGTCACACTTCAATACATACGTTGAAAACATATATCAGCATGCAGACAATCTGAAGCCACATTCTGATACTTACATCAAAGACATGTCCGCCCGCAGACACTCTGAAGTCACACAGTTCATTCTTCTGTCGCAGACTATTCAGGGACTTTACCACTATGTCCCCATAATCATCAGCTTTTACCTTCTTATCATCACTCATCGTCTTCAAGAAATGTCATCTTCCAAGTCTGCCATCTTCATACACAGTAGTCAAAGCCCTAGATGAGATTAGGGATTATAAGAAGTGAGGGCGAGATAGAAAAATCTGTCATGAGGATCATTGACATTTGAGGACATATTTTCTAACTTGCAGTTTCATTTTTTAGCAAAAATATAAATATAACCATTCATTTAAGATATCAGGAATTCTTATTTCTTCGTATTTTCTCAGGACAAAATGGTGGCAATGTCAGAAACCTAAACACTACCTCTTATGTACAACAGGAAATGCAATTAACTTTGAGGAGTTTAAAGGTATGAAAAGCCACACAATGTAAAGAATAAACAATGTTTTGTTAACCAAAGATCGGAAAACAATTATTGGCAAATCTATTGGAGTTTCATATCCATGGTCTAAAAATGAGCAATGTAGATGTCTAATTTTTGGACCCAATGCTGAGTAATTTAGGATCCATGCTAGTAATCTTTGGGGTCATTTGGGTATCAGGAGACAAAATATGTTTTAATTTGGCCAAAGCAAACACATAACTCATGCTTGCTACTTATATCAGTTTTAATCAGTAGTTCAGACAGCCAAGTATATACCAAATGATATCCAAAACAAGTGAAAATTGCTAAAACACATTTTCAAGCTTCCAGACCGGTCCGTAGAATTACCGAAAACCACACATTTACCGAAAACCATCGAAAACCACCGAAAACCACTTGGAAAATCATATTTTTAGGGGGATTATACCCTCCTAGTATTTGTTTTTTAGTAGTTAATGTTTATATTTAATAGGATGGATAGAAAAAAATAAAAAATGAAGCCATCTTATACCGATTTTGATCGTGTAAAATGTATCGCGTCTACCGAAAACCAAAAGCAATCGCCGAAAACCACTTAGAAAATCAAGTTTATAGGGGAATTATACCCTCCTAGTATTTGTTTTTAGTAGTTTATGTTTATATACATATTATTTATGATATTTTGTTACAGGGTATATGGTGAGGCCACTTTATCATGGATTTATAGACTTATAACATATAGCGGTTAGCGAAAAGCTTAGTCCCTCGACCGAAAACCATTATCTATATCTTAGTCCCTCGACCGAAACCGAACTTCTATATCAAATTCAAGTACTTAATTTACGCTTAATCTGTAAAGCTTCGATTTATTCTTTAGAATGTATGATAATATAAGTAAAAATTTATTAATTAAGCCAAATGAATGTGTTTAATTATGCAAGTTATTACATCGCGGATGCCAAGAAACAATTTACAAGCAGTATTATTAGGCTTATGTTCTTAAGTTTTGTTCATTAATTTTATTTTAACAGACTGATATATTATATTTTTACGCCAAGTATTCAATATTTTATCCAAGTAACTGTGTACTTCTCAGGCAGCATTTGACTTCTTGATCATCGCGCTCTTAACGTACATGCAAAACTGAGTTCAGGAAACAAATTCCATTTACCGAAAACCAATTTATATATAAAATAAAAGAACTAAATTTACCATTGGATTATGAAAATGCGATGCACTAAGTCAATATTCTGTAGAAAACGAAATGACCGTTTATTATTAAAAAAAAAACGTTGAGTCATTTGACTGAGTTTTTTGAAGCATATTAACCTAACGTACAGCAGCGGCCCTAAGTCAGAAGTAACTAAGCCACGGAAAAAAGCAATTTAGGTGTTTCTTATTTTTTTTTTTTTTTTGCATTTAGTTCAGATTTAACATAATATATGATAGTTTGTTTGAAAAGCGAATACTTAGGCCATTTTTCTGTAAATGTGTTCATAGGTTCATCGGATACAGTGGACATTGAGATGCTGGGATATTTAAGTGATCCAATGCCTGATGCTTATTATTTTGTAATATTCCTTTGTTGAAAATAGTAAAGAATTGTGAAATTATTCTTATTAATATTCTGTATAATTGTTGCTGTCATATTGCTGAATAATATGGGCCGAAATACTGAACAGCCTGTTCCAGGTTGAAAATCCCAATAGTCAGAAATATGACACTGATTGAGTACCAATTACCAGTTAAACCAATTACCCAATTATTAACTGCAATTAATACACACACCTCCCTTAATCCTCTGAGTGATTGAAAGATAATGCCTTTAAGCAAGAGTCAACGAGGCGTTAACAGTTACACAGTTTGATTTTAATCCCCATTAATGAAATTGTGAAACAGCATTATTCATCCGCCCTTATTCATCTGGGTCCTTCCTAAAAATGCAACGTCTGCTCCCAATCTACAATTTTACAAAGCCGAAATTAGGCAAAGCCATATACATTATATTGTTTTACGACACGAGCAGTTTAGTTTACCTGAAGCGTAGACCCAGTATTCATTGCTTACTGATATTGATAATTGAGCCCTGACATATGATTTCCAGCAATGAGGCATTTTGACATGTGTAGACTCAGACGAGCCTGTGCACCCTACTTTTAAGTTTAGAAACTCAAAATGATGTTCAGTCAGTAGCGTAACACTCACAGAATATTCAAGCGACTAGCAAAGGCTCTGATCAAACTGCGGTTATGCTGGTAGCACATACCACATTGTTTGAAATCCCATGCCACGGCTCATATATGTTGAGGAGATATAAGATGGTTTCAAACTTGATTTATTTTATCCTTCTTATTCAACATACTGCTATAAACATCTGTATTATCAAAAACAAATACTTCAAGAACATAGTAACTTATTATATCAGCTATTCGGATTGGTTTTCAGCGATTGCTTTTGGTTTTCGGTAGACGCGATACATTTTACACGGTCAAAATCGGTATAAGATGGCTTCATTTTTTATTTTTTATATCCATCCTATCAAATATAAACATAAACTACTAAAAAACAAATACTAGGAGGGTATAATTCCCCTATAAATATGATTTTCCAAGTGGTTTTCGGTGGTTTTCGGTAAATGAGTGGTTTTCGGTAATTCTACGGACCCTTCCAGACAACATCGATCATCCACATTTCTACTGTCTGGGTCAAAATTTCTCCTTATAAATTAAGTTTTCAAAATAATCAAGGCATGTCAGACTCTAATACTATCTAGATTGACAACTTCAAGTATAATTTGTGACAGTCATTACAAAATGAAAGCATAATATTGTTTTATTCCTATTTTTTCTTGCGCAAACCTTCTTCCAGTCCCAGACGCTTGTCTCATTAGCAAAGATTATCTCCCCTATACGATGCTGTTATCACAAAGCCCGTGTGCAGCTTACGCCCTCTGTCCACGCACACTACCTAACCCATACACTGCATACTCTCTCTCTCTCTCTCTCTCTCTCTCTCTCTCCCCCCTCTCTCTCTCTCTCTCTCTCTCTCTCTCTCTCTCTCTCTCTCTCTCTCTCTCTCTCAACGACCATGGCTTAGAGTAAGGCAGGTTTATACTCTCCGACTTTAAATAAAATTTGTCTTATGCATCATATTGTTATGCCAGAGAATAGCTCTAATTTTGTCTGTTTCACCGGATTGAGGCTGCATTATCTTTATCTTAAAACGGGAACGAGACAACTCGGCGACAAACACCTATGTGACACGTTTTGAGATGATTCGGCGATACATTTTGAGACAACTCGGTGACACTAGTCTTGGTAATGGTTTCATGGACAATTTTAAGTCACTTATTTATAGACGTAAATGATTTTATCTCTCAAAATGAATACATAAGACAGAAATTAATGAAAAAATAACTATTATTTTTAATTTACACATTGAATGCCCCTCCACACACACACACACCAACACTACCAACAACTCACTAAAATTTAATCCTGCCAACAAGCTAACTATGAAAGCTGCAGCAGAGAGTTCACCATCCTAACACCCACCATATCT
This sequence comes from Loripinus fragilis, assembly GCA_964019695.1. NCBI lineage: Eukaryota > Metazoa > Mollusca > Bivalvia > Lucinida > Lucinidae > Loripinus > Loripinus fragilis. Next base: position 85,980,737 of record OZ026524.1, read on the forward strand.
ATGCAATTACTGTGATTTTCATTAGCTCACATGAGCTGAAGATTGTACTCGGTCTTATTCCGTCGTCCGTCATGTTTGCATCGTGCGTAAACTTTTCTTTAAACGACATATCCTCCTGAACCAACGGTCCAAATTTGACATAACTTCACACGATTGTTCCCAATAATGCCCTCTTCCAAAATTGCATAAATAGTTTCGTTCCACCCAACAGGAGGGCCATCAGAGCTCTAGATAAGATATCTTTTAAATAACATCTCCCCCCTTAACCGATATCTCCTCCTTAACCACTGGCCCAAATTCAAAATAATTTCCCAAAATAGTTCCTTATGATACCCTCTACTAAAATTGCTCAAATTGTTCCGCTCCGCTGAAGAAAAGGGTTGCCAGAACTATAGATAAGTTATGTCTTTAAACAATATCTCATAAATCACTGGTCCAAATTCAAAATTATTTCACAGAATTGTTCCTCATGATGCACTCAACCAGAATTGCACAAATGGTTCTATTCAGCCGAACAAAGGGGCCATCGGAGCTCTAGATAGCAATTGCACATGGTGAGAATAGGCTAAAATCACAGATCACAGACCAACCCATGACAACAAGTAGGAAAAGATACCAAAACGCAGGTATAAAGGCATAGACATAAAAGCAAGAGCACAACAGATCTCACGTCCACAACGAGACGATTGACAAACAGAAAGCACACACAGAGCCTAAAGATTAAACAGCAAAACCTCAAAACGAAGCAGAATATTGACCATATCAGGTAACCAGTACCCCTCACCCGCTCACTGGATACCTGTATTTTCATTACTGACCACTTGATTGTAGATTGGGAATCAGTATTTAATGTAGATTTGGTCATTATATAACAGCCCAGAATGGACAGCAGCCGGAGCTACAAGGGGAATGGAGAGGCCCAGTGCATCAAAGATATTTCGTTGGCCAAATATTTGCCCTTAATTCTGCTTACCTCTTTAATTGCTTGATGGTGAGTCAGGCCTCATTGAGACGACCCTAACGTAAAGCTTTCAATTGTAGGTTGGTGCCGGCTGGACCCACCGTGGCTCAACTGTAAGTTATCTTTAGCTCTGGCTTTCTGTGAGTCGTAAGCCCTTTTCTTTGTTTCATCATAGTATGTTAGTTTGATTGGATTGATTCTCTGTGATGATACATTTAATAAGTTAGAAAGCCTCCATACGAGCTAAACAGTTTTAACAACAACATAATCTAGGCGAAGATTTGGTACCAGTTAAATGCATTTTAGCACCTTCCCCAGTAGCTTAGGCTGCTGTCCGTTCAAAAGTGGTGGTTCTATTTTTGTTGATTTACTGCTTGTTGTTTAACAGGGGACCGTTGTTTGTGGGGGTTCTGTGTTTGGTCCTTGTTTTGTAACAAAGTATATGTACTTGTTGTCCTTTCTAGTTTTCCAGAAGAGGGAGCTGGTTCCTCTACTTTAATTGTCTTCCTGATGTCTTATGCTCTATAATTTTTTCTCACGGTGCCTTGGGTTGGCCTACTGTGTGTGATTGTGGTATTTCCTGACCATACTCACTTACTTTTTGTTCATATACATTTCTTTGCTCGCATAGAGAATTTCTAGCATATTCAATTACGCATCAATGCATCATAACAGAGTAACAATCAAATATTTTTTTTACATATTTAAAGCAAATCTTCAAGGGATCTTTAGAATTTTGTGACCATTCAAAACCTCTTGTACGACAGAAATGTGATTGACAAAATAAAGTTGTCTCTTAAAACATGGGCGATGGAGAACGGAAACTTGTCAAACATGTATGTCACAAAAAGTTGAAAGTCACAAAAGATAGGCATAATATAGTCGGTTTTCAGTCGAACTAGACCTTGGTACAAGTGCTAGTCGAATGCCCACTTGAGCATGAGCTTATGAGTGAGCAATATTTACTCACAAGAATCAATGTCTAAGCGGCGTTCAAGGTCACCAAAATTTGCATAGCCTTGAAAATATTTAAATCCTGTGAACGACAGCATATCAAAATTGATCGCTTTGAGATGGATTGCCACCTACAGCATAGAGATGCCTTTCTGTTTTACCTTTAAATCATTAAAGACAAAGATTACTGTCCAATAGAGATCATTAAAGGATTAACTGATAAGGGACAGTTTCAGTATCTCACAAAATTAATGGGGCCTCAAGAGGGGACTTACCTGTATGCAACACAATTTCATTCACTAAGATAAAGATCAATATTTTATCATAAAATACCTAATCCCTTTATGGGACCACTTTATTGCCCCAGTGAGGAAGTCATAATCACCTCATTATGGCTGTCCTTTTGATCTGCCCAGTATGACCCCTGGAGAGAGTCATAATGAGTGGTACCAGTATTATTGCTCAAATATTTGTCCCTTTAAAAATTAAATACAAAATGGGCCTCATCGCGAGAAAATCTGTATTCGGGGGTTTCCGACATAACGAGTTTCAAATCAGTCTCATCAGCTACAGAGACTAGTTAGAAAGTTGATTTTCACATATAGCATGTTTATATAATACTTTCCAAAAAGCGAACAATAAAGGTGCTGATCAGATTGCGCGGATGCGCAGGCTGGTCTGCACCTTTGTTGTTCACGAACCCCCGAAGACAGGTTTTATCGTGTCAAGGCCCAAATTATATAGTAGCCTTAATGTAAATAAATTATAAATTAGATATTTATTATTACATGTAAATATACTGCTCAACAAAAGTTTAGCACTGATAAATAAAAAATGATTTTTATTTGAGCAAATGATTTAAAGTTATAAAATATCTGCTGAAATGATGGTTTGATATGTGATAAAGTTGAGGAAAGCAATTGGTGTACTTTAATTGGATTTCTACTGCGTCGTTCATTGCTTTAAACAAGAGAGGGGTCAAAAACGTGTTTCAACTGCACAAATGGCAACACAAAATTGATACAGCATCGGTTTATAAAGTCTTTTGTTTTCCAGCTCGGTCGAATCGGCCATTCTGAAAAACAAATAAAGTTCGTCTCCATTGAGCATTTGAAACAAAAGTTGAGCCTTGAAATCAACTAACGTCGTTGTTAAAATGACGTTAAAAAGTCAAAAAACAGTACTGTTTTCGTTGTGTAGGCATGCTTAATCAAAGGAATTTCCGTGTTTAGGAGGATGCCAAAAGAGAGACAATTAAGGGTAAGGCATTTTTTTTTATAAAATTTTGTCCCTGGATATCTAATTTATAAAAAGTGACGTTAATCTGAAGTTGTGGCTAAATGTAGGCGGTAACGCAATCTTAAGAAGATGTTTTTTAAGGATTAACTAAAAGAAATGTTCCGGGTGCCTGTGCCACTCTAGCATCAAAAATATTACTTGACCGCTTTATTCAGTTTGCTGAAAAGTCAAGATGTGGAAAAATGCTATTTTAACGTCATAATGGAACGGTAAAACTTGGCATAAACGAGTATCAAACTTTAACGTTTTTAACGTTTTTCATCATAAAGAACCTTTTGTTTTACATAAGAATCAAAAGTTTTAATTTCCAATGTAGACGTGTATCCTTAACATGCCCATGACATCAAATTTAACGTCAATCCACTGACGCCAAACCAGATTACCTTTTGTCTGGCGGACACGAAAAAACGTAAATTTCAATATCCCCATACCTGTTGATTATATCAAATAAAAGGTTTCATGTTCATTCAAAGTGGGACATCCTATTAAAATCCGTGCTAAACCGTTGTTGAGCAGTATACAAGAAATGCATTTCATTTTTAGGGGGAATGTGAGATAACAAACGTCCTGTAGCCAGTCCAAAGTCAACGTGACGCCACTTACTTTGAACTGAGACATTTGGCGTTAATTACTTCATGAACTTTCGAAAATCAAATTCATTTCTTGGTGAAAAAAAAAAAAAAGAAAATGGCTCATTAACTACAGACAGTCAGAGCTAATGAAAACTACTGGTTGGGACAGTGTGGACCCATCCAAAGACACACATCAGGTAACAACTCGTCGATGAAGGTTTAGGCCAGGGTTGTCATAGAGTCTGCGGACTGACTTATCGTCGTGCAATTAAAGAGGAAAGCACAGCTATAAAGCCCGGAGTTTGGAGTTTCAGTTCAGAGTAAGAACGAGTTAACCCAGGTTCAGCGGGTTCATAGTTGGGAGAAAGGACCGCGTATAACCTTGGTTTGGCAGGTTCAGAGTTTGGAGAAAGGCCCATTACTTTCTCCGAACTCTGAACTTTGACAGGTTCGGAAGTTGGAGAAAGGACCGTGCCAAACCTGGTTCGACAGGTTCGGAGTTCCGAGAAAGGCCAGTTCCTTTCTTCGAACGCAGAACCCTGGCAGGTTCGGAGTTCGGAGAATGGACAGGGCCGAACCTTGGTTCCGCAGGTTCAGCTTTCGGAGAAAACCCAGTTCCTTTCTCCAAACTCTGAACTCTTGCACGTTCTTGCAGTTCGGAGAAAGAACTGGACCAAACCCTGGTTCGGCAGGTTTGGAGTTCAGAGAAAGGCAAGCTCCATGGCAGGTTCTGAGTTGGGAGAAAGGACAGTGCCTAACCAAGGTTCGACCTATTCCTACTCCAAACTTCGAACCTGCCGAACCAGGGTTCAGCCTGTTCCTTTCTCCGGACCCAAACTCTGAACGAGGGTTTGGCCACATTCTTTCTCCAAACTCCAAACCTACCCAACTCCGAACCCAAACTCCAAATCAGGGTTTGGGCAGATTCTTTCTCTTTTTAAAAAAAAGGAAAAATAAGAAAAAAAGGTTCTTTCTCCAAACTCCGAACATGCTGGACCAAGGCTTGGCCTGTTCCTTTCTCCAAACTCCGAACCCAAACTCCGAATCAGGGATCTTTCTCCGATCTCCGAACTTAACAAACCAGGGTTCAGCCCATGTCTTTCTCTGAACTCCAAACCCAAACTCCAAACCAGGCCCTGTCTTTTCTCTGAACTAGGAACCTGCCTAACCAGGGTTCAGCCTGTCTTTACTCCAAACCTGCCGAATCAGGGTTCAGCCCATTGCTTTCTCTGAACTCCGAACCTGCCAAACCAGGGTTCAGTCCTGTCTTTTCTCCAAACAACGAACCTGCTAAACCAGGGTTTGACCCGTTCCTATCTCTGAACTCAGAACCTGACCAACCAGGGGTTGGCCTGGTCCTTTCTCCGAACCTGCTTAACCATTGTAGGGTCAGATCCTTTCTCCAAACTCCGAACCCGAACTACAAACCAGGATTTGGCCCGGTTCTTTCTCCGAACTTCGAACCAGAACTCTGCGTGCATTCTAGTGACAAGGTGAAACTAATGATTGGACGTTAACGTACTTTATTACAATAATTGAGCCAGCACATTAATTTTTTCCACTTATCGAATATAAGTTGTTTGATAAATATGCAAGAACAGCTACCTAGTGGGGTTATAGACCTTAATATCAGCATGAGCCTTCATCTACACCCATTCTTTATGTATGCGAGCATTGAGTGCTCTGGCGAGTCTGCGCAGATGTGTAGGCTCAATTAAGCATTGTGTTGCTCATAACTGAAAGTATAAAAAATCGCATGTGCTGGCCCATTTCACTTAGCTGGCACGTTTTGCTTACATGATGAGTCTTCAGGTGAGAGATTCGAATTTGGGAGTGGACGATTTTTAGCTTATACTTGTTTAGGGGTCAAAAATGTATTATTTGGGTATTAAAATTATGAGATACGAACAAATCTGAACTAAAAGACTTGTAGGGTGAATGTTTCTACAAGATGAAATGAAATACGAAACTAGGGTGTCATACATTATAGCATTCGGATATCCTCAGTCAATTCCGTGGAATCAGATCTCAAATCACTATGGCCACATGATAACTACGTCACAGAAACCATAACAACATGATACAAAGTTGCAATACAGTGAACCGAGGGCTACATCTTGCCAAGGTTAATGCCATGAAAAGTCCCTTAAACGCAGCCTGCCTCTAGCAAACACATAGTGCTGCAGCCTACATTGTACATTGATTGGGCTAAGCAGCTCTGTAGTCCGTATGCCATTATAACTCTGCATGAAGTGAAGGACATTTGTGCAGCAAACAAATGGCTGCCACATGTCGCAGCTCCACAAAGAAATCATGGTCTAAGTATACACCAACGTAACAAGTGTAGTATATACCCTTGTTAAAACGATCAAAACAACGTAAATGATTGAACGTTCACGTTCCTATATACTACATTAGAGCCAGTGCATGAGTTTAGGGTACTTAACGCACATGTATAAGGTGACTCATTAAACATGCATGGACAGCTACTTAGTGGGGTTAGACGCTCTAATTTTGGCTGGCCTGAACCTTTATCTACACTCATTCTATGTATGTGCAAGCAGTGAAGGTCCTCGTAATGCTGCTTCTAAGCGCAGGCACGTCTTAGAAATGACTGATCAAATATTCAATTAGTATCAAAAATCTCATGAGCTGGCCGATTTCTTTCCAAAGCAGCCATTTTCTTATGAAATGTAGTGGTAGTTCTCTTATTTCAGATCAAAATAGAAAAAAAATAAGGTTGATATTATTTAATGGAAACTTATAACAAGCCAGCACTTGTGTTTTGGTATCTATCGCACATACGTAAAGTCACACATTAAACGTGCATTGTCAGCTACCAAGTGGGGCTAGATGCCTAAATTTTGGCTTGAACATTAATCTATAACCATTATATGTGTGTGCGTGCAGTGAAGGCTCTAGCGAGACTGCGCGCATGCGTAGGCGCGTCTGAGCATTTGATGATCAAATATTTAATAAGTGTCAAAAGTCTCATCAGTCAGCCCATTTCTTTACAAAGCAGCCATTTCCTTTTGAAAATAGTGGCTGTTCTCTTATTTCAGTTTATGCGCTTGTACAGTCCAATCAGGGTTATTGCGACTTGCACACACAACATATGATTATGAAAGTATGCATGCACAAAGTACTGCTAAACCGCTTCAGAGCAACCTATCCAAAACACTGTTATATGATAGTTGACAGTAGTTATATGACTGAAAAAATGTTGATAGTGATATTAAGCACAAACGCACCAACCAAGAGAATGAAATTCAAAGCAATAACTGAGAAAAAAAAAACAATAAAAAAATTCTATTTCTTTTTTATTTGGCAGGGTTCGAACCTGTGTGATGACCGTTTTTGTGCTCTGTTCTTTGCCATTAGCCTGACGCTCTAGACCCCTCAGCTATTTGGGCCTAATGATCTAAAGGTATACAGTACATCAAAATACAAAGAAACCCAGTGTTAAGGGGCATTACTCACGTGGATTTACAATTTTAAATCAAAACAGTCAAAAACAGAGATATCCTAAGTGATTTTAAAATATGCACTTTGGTCTTATTTTCCTATTGAAGAATACATCAAAATGATAAAGCAGAAATCAGAATTATCTAAAGCAGCTTTATATTTACCAAAATGAATTAATAGTTTCTATACATTTAAGTCAAGTGAAACACTAGTTGCTAAATTTATGTGCTTTGGCTACTCTGTCCAAATATTTATTTGTTTGGACAGTGCATGACGAGACCTTATAAAGGTCTTGTCATCAAACGAACTCCTCCTAGGGAGGATTCGTAAGGAAAGTCCCCTTTTTTTCTTTCCATTTTTTTTAAAGTTTTCTCTTACCCTTTCCAATGTTTTTTTTTAGTAAATTATCATTTTCATCTTTTTTAAGGGGCTGAGGGGGTCCCTGGTTAGCTGTGGGTTCCCCTGACAACACATGGGAAAGGAGATGTGGTTTTAGGCTATTTAATTGCAGGTTATGATAATGTAAGTGCACTTTTAGTTAAATTATTTATTTGGTGTGGTATTGTTTCCAAACGTCCTAATATTACAAGATGAATGTGTGTTCTGACCCGAACGTTGATACAATGCCATGTAAATGTTGCGTGCACTCTAGTGACACGGATTAACTAATGATTGGACGTCAACGTACCTTATTACAATAATTGAGCCAGCACATTAATTTTTTCCACTTATCGAATATGCATAAGTTGTTTGATAAATATGCATGAACAGCTACCTAGTGGGGTTATAGACCTTTATATCAGCATGAGCCTTCATCTACACCCATTCTTTATGTATGCGAGCATTGAGTGCTCTGGCGAGTCTGCGCAGATGTGTAGGCTCAATTGAGCATTGTGTTGCTCATAACTGAAAGTATAAAAAATCGCATGTGCTGGCCCATTTCACTTAGCTGGCACGTTTTGCTTACATGATGAGTCTTCAGGTAAGAGATTCGAATTTGGGAGTGGACGATTTTTAGCTTATACTTGTTTAGGGGTCAAAAATGCATTATTTGGGTATTAAAATTATGAGATACGAACAAATCTGAACTAAAAGACTTGTAGGGTGAATGTTTCTACAAGATGAAATGAAATACGAAACTAGGGTGTCATACATTATAGCATTCGGATATCCTCAGTCAATTCCGTGGAATCAGATCTCAAATCACTATGGCCACATGATAACTACGTCACAGAAACCATAACAACATGATACAAAGTTGCAATACAGTGAACCGAGGGCTACATCTTGCCAAGGTTAATGCCATGAAAAGTCCCTTAAACGCAGCCTGCCTCTAGCAAACACATAGTGCTGCAGCCTACATTGTACATTGATTGGGCTAAGCAGCTCTGTAGTCCGTATGCCATTATAACTCTGCATGAAGTGAAGGACATTTGTGCAGCAAACAAATGGCTGCCACATGTCGCAGCTCCACAAAGAAATCATGGTCTAAGTATACACCAACGTAACAAGTGTAGTATATACCCTTGTTAAAACGATCAAAACAACGTAAATGATTGAACGTTCACGTTCCTATATACTACATTAGAGCCAGTGCATGAGTTTAGGGTACTTAACGCACATGTATAAGGTGACTCATTAAACATGCATGGACAGCTACTTAGTGGGGTTAGACGCTCTAATTTTGGCTGGCCTGAACCTTTATCTACACTCATTCTATGTATGTGCAAGCAGTGAAGGTCCTCGTAATGCTGCTTCTAAGCGCAGGCACGTCTTAGAAATGACTGATCAAATATTCAATTAGTATCAAAAATCTCATGAGCTGGCCAATTTCTTTCCAAAGCAGCCATTTTCTTATGAAATGTAGTGGTAGTTCTCTTATTTCAGATCAAAATAGAAAAAAAATAAGGTTGATATTATTTAATGGAAACTTATAACAAGCCAGCACATGTGTTTTGGTATCTATCGCACATACGTAAAGTCACACATTAAACGTGCATTGTCAGCTACCAAGTGGGGCTAGATGCCTAAATTTTGGCTTGAACATTAATCTATAACCATTATATGTGTGTGCGTGCAGTGAAGGCTCTAGCGAGACTGCGCGCATGCGTAGGCGCGTCTGAGCATTTGATGATCAAATATTTAATAAGTGTCAAAAGTCTCATCAGTCAGCCCATTTCTTTACAAAGCAGCCATTTCCTTTTGAAAATAGTGGCTGTTCTCTTATTTCAGTTTATGCGCTTGTACAGTCCAATCAGGGTTATTGCGACTTGCACACACAACATATGATTATGAAAGTATGCATGCACAAAGTACTGCTAAACCGCTTCAGAGCAACCTATCCAAAACACTGTTATATGATAATTGACAGTAGTTATATGACTGAAAAAATGTTGATAGTGATATTAAGCACAAACGCACCAACCAAGAGAATGAAATTCAAAGCAATAACTGAGAGAAAAAAAACAATAAAAAAATTCTATTTCTTTTTTATTTGGCAGGGTTCGAACCTGTGTGATGACCGTTTTTGTGCTCTGTTCTTTGCCATTAGCCTGACGCTCTAGACCCCTCAGCTATTTGGGCCTAATGATCTAAAGGTATACAGTACATCAAAATACAAAGAAACCCAGTGTTAAGGGGCATTACTCACGTGGATTTACAATTTTAAATCAAAACAGTCAAAAACAGAGATATCCTAAGTGATTTTAAAATATGCACTTTGGTCTTATTTTCCTATTGAAGAATACATCAAAATGATAAAGCAGAAATCAGAATTATCTAAAGCAGCTTTATATTTACCAAAATGAATTAATAGTTTCTATACATTTAAGTCAAGTGAAACACTAGTTGCTAAATTTATGTGCTTTGGCTACTCTGTCCAAATATTTATTTGTTTGGACAGTGCATGACGAGACCTTATAAAGGTCTTGTCATCAAACGAACTCCTCCTAGGGAGGATTCGTAAGGAAAGTCCCCTTTTTTTCTTTCCATTTTTTTTAAAGTTTTCTCTTACCCTTTCCAATGTTTTTTTTTAGTAAATTATCATTTTCATCTTTTTTAAGGGGCTGAGGGGGTCCCTGGTTAGCTGTGGGTTCCCCTGACAACACATGGGAAAGGAGATGTGGTTTTAGGCTATTTAATTGCAGGTTATGATAATGTAAGTGCACTTTTAGTTAAATTATTTATTTGGTGTGGTATTGTTTCCAAACGTCCTAATATTACAAGATGAATGTGTGTTCTGACCCGAACGTTGATACAATGCCATGTAAATGTTGCGTGCACTCTAGTGACACGGATTAACTAATGATTGGACGTCAACGTACCTTATTACAATAATTGAGCCAGCACATTAATTTTTTCCACTTATCGAATATGCATAAGTTGTTTGATAAATATGCATGAACAGCTACCTAGTGGGGTTATAGACCTTTATATCAGCATGAGCCTTCATCTACACCCATTCTTTATGTATGCGAGCATTGAGTGCTCTGGCGAGTCTGCGCAGATGTGTAGGCTCAATTGAGCATTGTGTTGCTCATAACTGAAAGTATAAAAAATCGCATGT